>JAEVFN010000090.1:0-328372 GCA_030449075.1 Murraya paniculata | reverse complement strand
TAAGGGGTGGCTTACTTTTCCTGACGCGCTGAGTCATCCTATTCCACATTAGCTTGTATATATGTATGTATGTATGTATGTATGTATGTATATAATTTATAGATATTATTGTGTGTGTGTATGTGTGTGTTTGTAAGTATGTACTTATATAATTTATGGATATTATAAAATATATACATCTTCAAAATACTAAACGTTTACACTATTGAAGTTTTAATTATATATATGTAATTAATATTATATATCGATATTATAAAATATATATATTTACCAATATTTTAAATATTTACACTATTGAAGTTTTATATCTATATAAAATTTTATAAATGAAATACTGTGCAATGTTCATCCTTTGAAAAAATAAAAATAAAAAGAGATAATCATGTCCAATATTTGAATTTTGATAACAAGAACCTACAAATTAAATTTACAGTAGAAAATACAATTGCGTCATTGATAAGATAAATGGGTAAAAAACTTTAACATTAACCCGACAAAGAAAAAAAATCGTGTTGACGCAAACCTAGGCCCATTTAATAATCGTGGTAAATTTGACGGCCCATATCCATTTATTCGTGTCGCATTTATATCAGGCAATCGGGTCGTGTTAAATTTTACTAGCTCTACTTTAATCAATTATTATAATATTCACCCGTCGATGATTGGAGAAGGAGGTGGAAGGATAAGAAACAATTCTTATGAGCATCAAAATCTCTCATTTTCTTTTTTTTTTACATTATTATATTATTATTATTATTATTATTATTATTATTATTATTATTACTATTATTATTATTATTACTATTATTATTATTATTATACTACTACTACTATAATTAATTAATTTCATTACTATTATTTATTAAAATACTATTGTAATTATAATTTATTAATTTTATTGTTGTTGTTGTTGTTGTTGTTGTCATTCGGGGGAAGAAATGAAATATTAATAATAAAGTGCCACGTGTCATTTTCATCACCAGTGGGATATTCGACCTATACCAAGTACACAGGCTAATTGAGCTGGTATGCCAGGTATGTCATGACAGAATTAAGGTATTAAAGAAAATGTCCACCATACGTGCTATCTCCATTGCCTAAAGAGAATATTTGATTTGATAAAATCAAATATGAAATATTTTGTTGGAAAGGAGGAGATAGCTGGCTGTCACAACTTCAAAAAGCAAAAAGCAAAAATAAAAAAGTAGCAAGCCAAAGATAGTGGTTTTTAACTATCATGCCTGCAATTATCCAGACAACTTTTGCAGAGGTATCCTAGACCACCTGCAGCGTATGCCATATGCACAAACAACAAACCCTGCCAAATAATTACCTTCTTGCTCACCAAGCATGCTCCTAATAGCCCAAAAAGCTTGATAAAGGTGAAAATGATGAAAATATCTTAGAAAGGACAGAAGATTACCACTAAATATGTAAATGGCAGGGTATCTAGGGTATACTATATAAATATAATAAGGTTTTATCTTTTTCAATACTTATCATCAAACACACCCACTCCACTAAAAAAACTGAGGTCTTCTTCAACCTCCAGCCACTATTTTCAAGAACTTACTAGCTCTTGACACTATAAACAAGTTCAAGAAACTGATTTGATTGTCGGAGTATGATCGCCGACCATGCCGACTCCACCTCTAACTTCCTTTTTTTGTTTTGGTGGTCTAAGGCATCCTTTCAAGCTCTCTCACTCTAGATCTTAACTTTTCACCATAACTATCCTTCTATTACTCTTCTTTTTCTCTATAAGAGCCTAAAACAACATACACACTTTGATTAAGTGAGGTACCTTGTATCTCGAAAATAAATTTATTGTTTTAGTTATGTTTTTTCCTTTTCTCTTACACTCAAAATCTACTTAAAACACCAAATATCTCTATATAGCTATCTAGCTTATTTTATTCATCTTGTATAATATAAAATATCATGTAACCTCTCATTTATGTAGTGAATTGGTGATTATTTCCTCTCGTGGATGTAGGCCAAAAGCCAAAAGCCAAACCTCGTAAACATTGTGTGTTCATCGTATTTATGTTTATTTTGTTGTATTTTTAATTTGTGGTCGAGATTGCATTTCACGTGTGAGCATACTGACATATCCCACTTACACTATGTCTTTGGTGAGACACCAAAGCTATCCCTCGAATATACCTAAGTTACTCTAGCTACCTTATGTATTCTATGAGACACTTAAGCTACCCCTAAATTAACTAAAACATGAACTAATCCCTAAATTAACTCTTATATATTACTTTGACTTATCACTTGTGGTACTTCAACCAAACCATATACCCCCATATTAGTAAAACACATCTAAGTCTAAACTTAGCATAAGCTCCCATCAAATATAAATTTATTTGTTTGAGTTAGATTTGAGCTCGATTCAGTGAGCAACACCCAATTGGTATGAATCGGATCCTAGCGAAAATTTAGTGAAAACACTTAACATCATTTGTGGAGAACGCTACAAAAAGCTTTCATAATGGCAGCTAATTAGGTTTATATTGTGTTTGGCTAGGGGCAACGGAGGTACCCTCAGATGCAAACACCACCATGTGGAGTACTTGAGATATGCCAACAACTGGCAAGTGAAGTTCTACCTACCAGATCACGAGAAACTAAATATCGCTCAACCATCTGGATTTTAGTTAATTGCAACTATATATCTGAATTTGTCGATGACTTGCAGGCAAGGAGACCTAGGGTACCTTAGTGAGGAAATACATGAAGGAGAACTTGAAGAGCAACAGTTGATTTTTGTGGATGCACCTCCAAATTCGTAGGGAGCAATCAATGATTAGAGATATCACCAGAAGCAAGCTTTCAAGGAAGTTCTCTTCACCTCTATATAGTTTTTAATGTCATTCATATTTGTTTATAAATATTATACGAAGACCTTGCGGGGACCTTAGAGGTACACCACGGTGGTCAGCTTCTTTATAAGTATATATTTGTAAATATTATGTGAAGACCCTACAGGGAACTAAAGGTATCTCTGCAGTGATCAAGTCCATTATGAATATATAGTTGTAAATATTGTATAAAAGCATTATGGGGACCTTATGGGTACCCCACAGTGGTCAGTTTCTTCATAAATAAATAAATAAATAAATATATATATATATTATATATATATATATATATATATTATATATATTATGTCACTACCCTTCCTCAAGAAAGAAGTACTTGCAGTCGTAAAAGGAATCAGAAAATTCCAATTCTTGTCTGGCCATAAGCACCCACATTCGCCATGAGAGTTGCTGGTCTCTTCAAAATTGCAACCGCGTTTCACTACACAATAGATGAAGACACCAACTGGGGGCAGATCAAAAATGCATTCATCTCAGTTAGGGTTCAAGAAAAAAAAGAAAAAAAAAGTGTCAAGCTTTGCCACCTCTAAAGATTCCCGATAAGGAATAATCTTTAGAGGTGGCAAAGCTCTGCCACCGCTTTAGTTCTGCCAGAGAGCTCCCCAACTCTCAAAAAGAGCAGCAGTCCTCGTACTCATTGATCCATCTTGGAGGAAACAGAAGTTGGTTGGATCTCAAGCTCATCAGGCCCTCCAAGTCAAAATTGTGGCCATTCGGCAAGAAATCTGTTGCTGATTAAGAGCATCTCGTTTAGAAATATATATATATATATTAAATACATATATATATATATTATACGAAGACCCTAAGGGGAACCTAGGGTACCACTATAGTGGTTAGCTGCATTTTTTAATTCCTTATGTCCTTTACAACAGAATGAAAGATCACGGGATCATGCCCTCTCATTAGAATAACCAAAGCTAAGTCATATAATACCATTATTTATGAATACTTTTCCTTTCTAAAATATGATAACATGTGCTCTTTTTGCTTGCCTTTCAATTATGGAATATGGATGAATGATTTGAGATATTGTTCAGCTTGAATATAATCACCACTAGATTAACTTTACGTCTGTTATTATAACATAGTGTAATACCAAGAGATCACGTTATCTCAGAGTTAGTTGAGATACCCTACTTATCTTGGTTAAGACGACCAACTCGAGGTCAAAAGCAGAAAAAAAATATAAAGAAATCGCCACTAGCTTTTCTAAACGAATGGCAGATCATGAGATTTACAACCATCTCACATAAGGGTAGGCGAGCAGCCACCTTTATCTTAATTAATATTGTTTGTTGAATTCCACGCGAATGGCAGATCATGAGATTTTCGACCATCTCGCATAAGGGTAGGTGAGCAGCCACCTTTATCATTATCTATTTTGCTTATTTGATCTGAAGCGAATGGTGAATCATAAGGTTTTTTACCATCTCGCATAAGAGTAAACGAGCAGCCACTTTTATCATTTTCATATTGCTTATTTGATTCCACGTGAATGGCGGATCACGAGTTTTTTACCATCTCGCATAAGGGTAGGTGAGCAGACTCATGTATCATTATTTGTTCTCCAGATTTGATAAAGCGAGAATGGCGGATCATGAGGTTTTCGACCATCTCACATGAGGGTAGGTGGCAACCACCTTTATCATTATTTGCTCTCTTTTATCATTATTTGCTCTCTAGATTTGATTTAGAGTGAATGGCAAATCTGAGGTTTTCGACCATCTCACATAAGGGTAGGCAGGCAGCACTTTTATCATTATTTGTTCTCCATATTTGATTCAGAGCGAATGGCAGATCATGAGGTTGTCGACCATATCGCAAAAGGATTTGCCACAATTTTCTCTAAGATTTATACCAAGCATATCTAAGTAAATCGCCATACGCTGATGAGATAAGCTTAGAGGCACCAGGGGTACCCCACACTAGAGAGTCATTCCTCGAAAGCTTGAGTAGAGCAGAAAATAAGTTCTCCTTTGTTGTTACGTCAATTGAATTTACAAGCATTATCAATTTGTTGCGTCGATACTTTGATTACTGATAAGTGTTAAGAATCATCATAATCTCCTAGAGATAACCAACAGTATATTTGGATGAATCATCATATTGATGATGAAATTGGGTTGCTCTATCACGAGGGAAGAAATAGCTCAGTGAGCATCAATGTCGATGGGTACCCAGGGTACGCCATATGCTGAATCAAATTTCAGAATGCATTACTTGAGAGATTCCTAAAATGGCCACCCAACCGAATGGCCATATCCGAAGCTATAAGAAATGAAAAAACCATTACAGATAATCACAAAATAAAAGGAGTTTGCAAGTACAACATTTAAGTAGTTTGGTTACCCCGACAGAACATGGTGTAACATAAATCGAGAATATAATTTCAAGTACATTACTATAAAAAATGACAACAAACAAACAATGATGCCGAACAAGGTTACACAGCAAGTTGGTCACCATCACTTTCATACCTCAAGGCAAGGGGATCAGTAAAAGTGCTAGAAGTAACAGAAGCTTGAGCATTGATATTATTGGTACCTAATGGTGACTTCAACTGAGGTACCCTAGATGATTCTTAACTATCAAGAATACATGATATTAAAAATGAAAAGAAAATAATTTAATTAATCATGTGAAACAAGAACCATAATCATCAAAAATCACGTGTAAGGAATTAATTAAGTAAAAATATTAACCTTAGTATAAGAAAATACGTTGACTTGCTTGAATGGAGAGCAACAAAAGAAATAAAATTAGCCATGGGAGGATTGAATCTGCTGCTGCCGTTCCTCTTCTTCTCTCGATCCTCTTCTTTTCTCGGTCTTCTGCCTGATCTCTTCTCAAATTCCCATTTTGGCTTCTAGTTGGCCGAATTCTTTACAAATTACTTCAAAGTTGTTTTTGAGCTAACATAACCATAAAAAAATGTATTCATACTCTCGCTGCCTTGAGTAGTTGATATTCCTGCTCAAAAACTATTCTTCAGTTAACATGATACCCAAATCATATTTTACAATTATGCGATGCTAAGTTTCCTCAAAATTTACACGGATATGTGAATCATAAACAACACAATGCAACACATTGCCAATATCATGATATTGTTTATAGCCCCCTAACTTATTTGGAATCTTCTTAAGCATATGCCACAAACACCATCAATGTCGAGTATTCGGAAAAACATCTTCAGTTATAATTTTTATCACCTTGTCTTAGTCTGTAATAATTCCAATAGGAGCAGAATTAGACATGCATGATAGCCATGTTTGAAATAACCACGTGAATGTCTTAATGTCCTCGTGTGAAATCAATCATCATCCAAACAAAATAGAATGTCCATGATAATTTACTCCCACAACTAGAGCGAATGACATGTCATACTTATTTGTAAGATACATATTGTCAAGTGTAACAACATCTCCAAAGTCTTTATAGGCTTCCCTATTCCTTGACTTAGCCCAAAATATATTTTTCAATCGATCATCATCATCCACTTGCATAATAAAGAAAAATCTATTGTCTTTTAATTTCACTTTTGTAAATAATTTTGAAGAGCAGCAGCATCTATATCCCTAAGCCATAGTCATCTTTCTTTCTAGGCATGATTTCTACAATCTCTTTCTATGAATGTCACATTTTCATGGCCACAAGCCTCAATATTATGTGATTGATAATTTTGGGACAATTTAATTCCTGCTCTATCATTTACATCAAGTTCTTTTTTTTTTTTTTTTTACATATGAACTAAGGCTATGACCGTACCAGAAAAACTTAGACTTGGTTGGGGTCAACAATGTATAGTTATATTCAAGATTTAAAACTCGAATCTTTCACTTTCCATCTTCTTTTAAACATTTTCCAAGTTTAGGTTGGGGTTTGAGTAGATTTTTGCATTAGGTTGGGGTTTGAGTAGATTAGTAGATTTGCTTCTTGGTGCACCATTTTGCCAACAAACATAACTCATATGTTAACTCATATGTCTTATTCTTCCACCACTGCTTTTACTTTACTACTACTTCTCTACATAACTGGAAACCTTTTTTTCTCAACATAATCTTTGTAATGACTAAACATTTTAGTCTCACTATCAAATGACATCTCAATCATTGGCTCATTACCCTCTAAATTGTCTTTCTCAAATTTCTCCAACTCTTCGACTTTAGTAATTTTGTCCATATCCTACAAAATAAATATATTTCATATTAACCAACTAGAAACAATATAAATTATAAAAAAAATGTGTTATAAATTTAAATACCATGTAAATTATTAAAAAATGATCCACTTTAAGTGACAATTATAACATAAGCTCAATGTCTATCGGCCATAATTTTTTGTTAATTCAATTTAAATAATGGGCAATATGATTTATTAAACAGAGTAGAACAATTTGAGCAATATAAAGCATCCTAATTTTTGCTAGAATCTGTAATTAACTTATCTAAAATTAACAAAATAGAATCCCAATTAAATAGACTGCATGTTGCTGCTAAAGGCACAATTACAGACATTGCGAAATTTAAAACCTTTGACAACCAAATTAGAAATTAAGATAATGAATTGAAGAAACTGACCTTAAGGAGCTTACTGTGTTGGGGGAGAGAGAGCGACGCAGCTAAAATCGCGGGATGAGAGAGCAAGGCCATTATGGATGTAGGGAAGAGAGAGAGACAATGAGGCCACAAGATATCTCTGACACAACCGAGAGAGTGAGAGAGAGTAAGGGAGCAAGGTGCTTGAGATGAGAGATAGAAAGAGCTTTCACTGTTAGTGCGTGGTGAAAACGGAGCTTGCGTAAAGATAGGAGAGACTTGAGATTGTTGCTGTGTGGTGAGGGGGAAAAGAGGGATATGCATGAGATTTGTTGTGCGTTTGTGTCTTGCATGTGTGTTGTGTTCCAAGTAGGAATATGAAGCTTTATTAATTTACACTGTCTTGTGCAAAGGTTTTTGCAATCCTTTGTGAGAATATCGGCACTGATAATTATAATATCTTTTTTAGCTTGACTTATCGAATAATCTTCATGGTTTTCTTATTTGTTGTTTAGTATTTATTGTGAAAATTTATGATTTCACAGCTTGCAATCTTAATTTCTAGAATTAAGCATATGCCATTGTTATTAGGTTTTGATTAGATACTGTATGATCAGTTTAATTAAACATCTACTACTTAGAAAATTTAAAGACCAAAATATAAAAATAAAGTAAAAAATTAATAATATGTCGAGTGATCTTTCTTTATTTGGATCATCTAATTGTTTTTGTCTACATTAGCTAATTTTCTTTCGATTTTGAAGTTTGATTAATATTGATTAGATTTATAATGTTGAGATATAGGATGACTCATTTGTCAAGAAAAAAGAAGATAGTCTTAGTAGTTATACACAATTTGGTGATGATATTGCAAATGATTACAGACATATGTGTTGCTATGTGTTCTCATCTTTGCTTAACTTATCAACAAAGATTGAAAGGTCCCAAGTCATATTGTAGAGTTTATTAACAATTGAACTTTTATATAGTTTGGTTTTTGAAAGTGATATGAAATGTCTGTCATGATTAAGAATGGATAGACAAATCTTTTGACAAGTTATGTAAGCTTCTTTGTTAGAAAATGAGTATAGTTAGTACTAAAAATGTGTCATCTGTGAAATGCTTGAAATGGTTTCACATATTTCAACACATCATTTAAAGAATTAAATGATTAGTTTTAATTTTAAAAGATCCAACAGAACAGTTAATAAATATTTCCATTAATGTTTAAAGGCAATAATCAGATGCCAAAAAGAATTTTGGAAAAAACCCAAGCTAGTGTTGGAAAATTCAATAGAGCCAACATGTAAATGGTTTAAGGTACATATAATATTTTATTCATTCAATTATACACTTATGTACCTTGACTTATGATTTTTTTCAATCTAATATTTTAGAAATTCTTGGGATAACTAGATGGTACATCTTTAAAGGTTCATGTTTCAGAGGCTGATAAACTAACATATAGAACTAAGAAAAATGAAATTACAGCAAATGTCTTTGGGGTTTGTTCACAAGTTATTCAATTTATTTATGTCTTACCGGGATGGGAGGGTCCAAGTGACGATGTGTGAGTGCTAAAAAATATTGTCTTTAGAAGAAATGGTTTAAAAGTCCCATATAGTAATAATTTTAACCAAAATTATCTTTAGATTTTAAGATTGTATAATTAATTCGTGACTTTTTATTTCATGGTATTTTTTTGTCAGTATGTTATTATTGCTTGGTTGATCGTGGCTACACCAACATGATAAGTTTTCTTTCACCATTTAGAGGTTAACGTTACTATTTGAGTAACTTTAAGAATAGATGCCAACCTAATACTCTAAAAGAGTTATTTAATATGAAGCACTCTAGTGATTACAATGTAATTAAATGATGTTTTGGATTATTCAAAAATAGATGAGCTATACTAAAAAATCTTGTCTTTTATGATATAAAAACACAAAGGTGTATAATATCCATTTTTATATGCTACATAACTTTATAAGAACGGAAATCCCTTTCAATGATATAGAATTTGAAATAAATTATGAATGCACTTTAGCTATTGACTTCTACTCGACATTAATTAATCTTGTTGAGCCTTGAAATAAGTGGACTATTTAGAGACAAAATTTGTCCAAAAGATATATTGAACACATGGTAAGCAAGTAAAAATTCATGAAGAGTTTTTCTATGAACTTATAGAATTTAGTTTGTTTAACATTGGATATTGTATTGTTATTTGGCATTTGTTATTTTATTGTTATTTGGCATTTGACATTGTATTATTATTTGAATTTGGATATTGTACTATAATTTGACATTTGATACTTTATTATCATTTGAATTTGAATATTATATTGTTATTTGGTATTTCATATTATATTGTTATTTGAATTTAGATATTACTTTGTATTTGATACTATATTTTCATTTGAATTTAGATATTGGATTGTTCTTTGGCATTTGATAATATATTGTTATTTGAATTTAGATATTGTATTGTTCTTTGTCATTTGATATTGTATTGTTTTTTGACATTTAATATTGTATTGTTAGTTGAATAAACAGAATGAGTTTCATTCTAATTCCAACTCCAACTCCACCTTCTCGGCTTAAGGGTATGAATGGACAACAACTTAAGATAATGCATTGGTTGAAGCATTATTGAAATTAAGTCAAAGTCCTATGTAGTGAACAGATTATGGTTTCCAAAATGGATATTTACAATAGTTGGAAAATAATATGGAAATGAAATTGCTAGCATGTTGTTTGAAAAGCATCTCCTCACATTGAGTCTAGAGTTAAATGGTTCAAGCAAAAATATAATATTATATTAGATATGTTATCTCTTATTAGGTTTGGTTGGAATACTGAGAAGATGATGATAATATATAAAATGATGTTTTTTATGAGTATATCAGGATAAATTTTTTAATTTTATGGTATTATTTTTATTGCCCAATTTGAATTTGTGTTATTAACACATTATTATTATTATTATTATTATTATTATTATTATTATTATTATTATTATTATTATTATTATTACTACTACTACTACTACTACTACTATAAAAAAGAAAGAAGATAGTTGATTTATTTACACAAACCATGTCCTCTTTATCACATTTTATCTCATATTCATGGTCGGAATCGAGCAACTAAAGCTAATGTTAGCAGTGCACACAATGATAAAGAGAAGACATGCCAAAGTGATAATATTAGTGTAAATTTAGGAGGTGCGTAAGTTAACAAGCCTTTGATGGAAGATTTTGTTGATGGTATGTATACTTGACATTCGAATGTTGTTCCTCAACAAATAGATTCTACTCCAAATAATTCAACAAACAACTTTAAGAAAAGAAAAGTAAAGACAAAATATTCGGCCAAATGTGCTCAAATATTAGGACAATGGCTGAGTCGATGGCAACAGTAGTACCTAAGCTAGATGGTTTGATTAACATGCTTTCTACTTCTTCTAAGGATATACTTAATTTACAAGTTATATGAAGAAATGAGCAAAATTGAAGGCTTGGGTGATGAAAAAATTTATGACATGATTAGGGTGTTGGCCATAAGAAAAGAGATTGAAATTCTCTCATGATCTGAGCATTCATGATCTTTTAGAGATCTTCTGCCACCTGTATTTTAATAGTAGTAGTATGATTATGATTCAACTACTTTTTCTTTTTAATTTATTAACCACCAATAAATTTTGCTCAGATCAGATCAGGAGAGGATCCTGATCCTAAAAAAAGATATGTCAATCAAATACTTTGTCATAGGATATAGTCCTATATTAGCTAGAATGTTAAACTTTTTTACATGTGTTGCTATGTTGAGATTTTAAACTTATATACATAGTAGGTGACTTATTTAACTACTGATGCTTGAACTTCTATATATGTTATGTAGGGATTTTTAATTTTATGTTTGTATTATGTGCTACTAAAACTTATGTTGTATTGAAATCATTTTGGATTTATATATGCATTTTATATTTGCTTATTATTTTTAGTTTTACTTCAATTTATTAGCTTATTATTAGCTAAAAACAGAATGTAAGCGACTAGCCGCTTCTTTTTAAAGTGTGTGCTTGTTATGTCAAGTTCTATCACTTTTATATTCTAGTCCCTGCAGAATTTATAAAAATGCCCAAAAATTTTGTAATAGTTGGAAATAGGTTCTTTATTATTTATTTATACATTATCACTATTATTGTTGTAGTTGTTGTTGTTGTTATCATCATCATCATCATCATCATTAATTATTATTATAGTATTATTTATCTATTTACTATTAAATTTATTAATATTAATATGATTATTATTATTAGTGTTATAATTATTTTTATTACTGTTATTATTGTTAATATTATAATAGACATTAATAGTTATAATCCTTATAATTAACAAAGGATATTTAAGTAACTTAAAACAATCTATTCTGATTCTGATTCTAAGTCCGATTCATACAATTCATGTAAATAATTTATTCTGATTCCTAATCCTCATTCTTATTTCGTCTCATTTAAATTCCAATTCACTCTAATTTTAGTCAATTCTGATTACTATTTAGTAAATGCAGTATTAATCATAATCAATTCATTTGTTTGTTTCACCCATTCGGTTATTTGCAAATCACCACAAGATAATGTTTGATGTTGTAAGGGAAAGCCTGAATGATTGGGCCCGAGACCCATTGCAAATTCTTCTTGTTCAGACTAACATAAAACTATAATAGTGTTGAAAAGTTTTAGTTCCATGATAATTGCATTTCTTTGTTTAAGGTTTTTGTCCTACCCCATTTCTTGGAAGATACCATAACCCATGTGCAAGTTATTTCAAATAACAATCTAAACCATTAGCTCCACTAATTGACCAATTTTTGCCACGTCTAAGTATGGTTATTGGTCAAATTACTCAGATTTTCAAATTACAATAGAATCGCTTAAATTGATTCATTAACCAAGTTTTTTTTTTCCCACCAGCCCAAAAAAAAAAAGAAATTTAAAAGGCATGTATGAACGGTGAGGCATCAGATACATGCTATTCCATGATAAGACAATTGACTTGAAATGATTGTCAAGGAGATCGTGTAAAATGATTCAAAGTATATGGAGTTGACTTCCATAAACAAAGTCGACAAGTGGCCATGTGGGAGATACGCCACCTGATTTTTGGGTTGAGTCATTGGGTGGTTTTTCAAAATGTACCCGCCACTTGATATTTACTAATTCTATTTAATAGTTTTAATAAATAAAAAAAAATATGACTAAACCTATCTTACACTTATTATAATTTATAATAGTTATAAAAATAATATAAACAGTATCACATTAATATTATTTATGTTATTTTTACGGCGGCTGTGACAAGATAGGAATTCCCAAATATGTTAATAATCCTATTTCAGTTGTAATGGCAATTCCGCAATAATATCCAAACCTTGAACCCAAATTCCTGAGACCCTCTTGTTTATAAACCCGATCCCCTTCTTCGTCTTCAAGAAAACAAATTCAACTGATAAAGTTTTCGACACGTCACCTCTCTCGCGAGATTTAGCAACATGTCCGGCTATCCCCAACATCCGCCCGGCTACGGCTACGGCCCTGCACAGCCGCCGAGTTCTCAGGGCTACGCTTCTCATCACGGCGGACCGCCGAGCTCTCAGCCCTACTCCGCTCAGTACGGCGCGCCGCCGACGGCTCAGCCCTACGTGGCACGGCCATACGCGGCTCCGTCAGCACCCTCATACGGCGGTCCTTCGCCGGCTCCTGCTCCTGCTCCAGGCGGCTACCCGCCGGCTCCGGGATCGTACGGTAATCCGTTTGCGTCTCTAATGCCTTCCTCTTTCCCTCCCGGCACGGATCCGAACATCGTGGCGTGCTTTCAGGTGGCCGACCGGGACAACAGCGGCCTCATCGACGATAAGGAGTTGCAAGGAGCCTTGTCTTCTTATAATCAGAGCTTCAGCTTGAGAACTGTTCGTCTGCTTATGTACACATTCACCAACACCAACACCAGAAAAATCGGTGGGTTTTTTTTTTCCTTTCCTTCAGTTAATTTTTTAAATTCGATTTCATTTTTTTTCTTTTGCAATTGCGCATGCTAGCAAATAAACAGGATAAATGCTGAAACGCGTCATATGTAAGTCGAACTTTTGCACTTTCCGGTCGATTTCGACACGCTACTAACATGTGGCTGATCTGTTCTAATAAAATGACTAAAACACCCCTAGTAACGGCGTTATTGGCTGTAGGGTGGTTATGGCCAATTTGGATTTTACGAGTGCGGTGGGACCGTTTTAAGAATAAAGTGCAACAGCGTATGCCTTTATTGTTAATTTATGACGTGGTGTGCAATTAAGATTACAATTGTGAATTCTGCCGTTGTTCATAGGAAACGGACCCCATGTGATCTGTTTTTATAAATTTCTGACCGTGGATTTATGGAGTAGATATTTTTTTGGGCAGTTAGGATATTTTGAAGGCTGGCCCACATTACATATGGCGTAAGTCCTTTTGACTTCTTGTTGTTGTTCGGATACAGGGCCTAAGGAGTTCATTCAAGTGTTTCACAGTCTTCAAAATTGGAGGGTAATAATAATTCTGATTTTATAATTTCTTAGAATGCATCTCCAAGGCCAAAATTGTTTTCAATATGAGTTTTTTTTGTTTCATAATTTGCATTTTTGGGATTGTTACAGGCCATGTTCGAGAAAGTGGACAGGGACAGGAGTGGGAAGATTGATACAAACGAGTTGCGTGAGGCTCTTATGAGTCTAGGTTTTGCGGTTTCACCCGTGGTTTTGGACTTGCTTGTCACTAAGTTCGACAAAACTGGTGGCAAAAGCAAAGCGATTGAATATGATAATTTCATCGAGTATGTTCTCATAAGAATACCTCTTGGGACCTTTTAATTCAGTAAATGATTATCTTTAAGTACATTTCTAATCACATTTCTCTTTTGCCTTTTTCCCAATGCAGGTGTTGTCTCACGGTTAAGGTGAGCTTGTGCTTCAATATATGTTTAAATCATGTTACTATCGATAAATGAGCGATCGTTTAATGGGGCTTTGTTAATCAATTATATTGCAGGGGTTAACGGAGAAATTTAAGGAGAGGGATGCAAGTTACTCTGGATCTGCAACTTTCACTTACGAGAATTTCATGCTGGCTGTTCTGCCGTTTCTCATTGCTTAGGTTTCTAATTACGTTGTTTAATGACTTTGAATCATGGATTTGGTGTGAGTGTGATGTAATGTTTTGGATCTTTTTGTTGTTTTAATGTGGATAAGCTGCGTGGCTATAGTTTGCCTTTTAGTTAAATAAAATTAGTGGTATGGTTTGTTTATTACCATATGATATTTGGTTATTTGTACAGTTATTTGTCTCCCAGTTGTCTATCAGTTTTGAATCGGACAACATCACTTTTGGTTCTTCTGTATATGTACTTAGGTAGCGTTTATTTTTCGGATTGGATTGAAAATCTTGAGGAGTGGAAACAGTGATGATGTTTGCCCCGGGTCAAATCCCGAAAATGAAACGCACCGTTTCATTTTCCTTTTTTTTTGTTTTAATTGGCTTAATTGGCGGAAAATGAAGCAAAATTGAACTGTTGCGAATTTCAATTCGAAGAAGCTGAAACCTAGCTCCCTCCTAAATTGTCCTCTTCTACTGCCGCCAAGAAGCCCAAACCTTTCTCTACCGCCGCCGCCGCGAAGAAGCCTACAGCTAGCTCTACTGATGTTGCAGCTAAGCAGACGAAGTTGAAGCCGAAGGCAAAAGAAGCGGTAGTGAAGTCGATCAAGTTTCCGGCAAAGAAGGCGGTGGTTGCTGCCAAAGTGAAGAAGCTGAAGAGCATAAGGTCGCCGGTTAAGAAGGTCGAATGTGTGCTGGTCGAATGTGTGGCTCTGTTTGATTTAGGGTTTAAAATTTGTCCAGCACTGTGTCGAGCATCGCGTTCTCCATTGCTCCGTTTCAACCGCACAACGTTTAAGCGCTAGCACTGTGTCGAGCATTTCGCTTTTTCATTGCTCCGTTTTAACTGCACGATTGATTTGTAATTGACGGTTTCTCAAAGTGAATTGCAGTACCCCAACTGATTTGTCAAAATTGAGTACAGCACGTCTGTATCAGCATTTGTTCCTTATTATTGTTTATGAATTTAAAGAATTTAGGATAACTAATTAATAATATTATGAATTTGATTCTAAATTTAATGAATCTTGAATTGTTTTATTTTGATTTGTGACTTGAATTATGAGTATTTGTATCTATATTATTGCTTGTAAATTTAATGAATCTGAGATAATTAATTAATAACGTTCATTTTTTATTTTAATTTGTTTCTAAATTTAATGAATTTGGGATAATTCATTATTGGTAATATTCTAAATGAATTTAATTTATTTGTAAATTTAATGAATCTTGAGCTATTTAATTTTCAATAGAATCTTGAGCTATTTTATTTTGAATCGTGAGCATTTGTTTCTATATTATTGTTTCTAAATTTAATAAATTTGGGATAATTAATTAATAATATTATGAATTATTGTAATTTGCAGCAATAATGGATAAGGTTGATGAAGTAGAGGTTGATCAAGTGCTGGTGGAGGAATTGCAAGATTTGCGAGAGGCTGATTTTGAAGAAAATAATGAGGAATTGGTGGAAAAAGTTGTTGAGCCAAAGGTTAGGATGTCTTTTAATACTCCTGATGAAATGTTTGAATATTACAAAGCTTATGGCATACAAGAGGGGTTTCCTGTGATGCGGAGATCTTGTAGAAAAGGGGATGATGGGAGTATGAGATATGTGACATTTACTTATGGGCGAAACGGCAAGTCAAAAAGCAAATCCAATCATGTCTTGCGGCTTCAACCGAACCAAAAAATTGGATGCAATGCAAAAATTGGAGGACGTTTGGATTCTATTAGCGGAAAGTGGATAATTGGAAATTTGTATCTTGAACACAACCATGCCGTGAGTTCGAGTAAGAGCAGATATTATTGATGCAACCGTAGCATTAGTCCTTTTGTTAAAAAGCAACTTGAAATAAATGAAGAAACCGGAATTAAAATGGCTCAAAGTTTCAAGTCGATTGTTGTTGAGGCCAGTGGCTTTGAAAATGTCTCATTTTTAGAAAGAGATGCTAGAAATCATGTTGACAAGGTGAGGCGATTAAGGCTCGGGGAAGGGGATGCTGCTGCAATTCAAAGATATTTTAAGAAAATGCAAACCGAAAATGATGAGTTTTTTTTTAGTCTTGACTTGGATGACGAGGGTAGGTTAAAAAATGTATTTTGGGCTGATCCAAGGAGCAAAGCGGCTTATCAAGACTTTGGTGATGTTGTTACATTTGACACCACATACCTAACAAACAAGTACGATATGCCATTTGCTCCTTTTGTGGGTGTTAATCATCATGGACATTCAATTTTGTTAGGATGTGGGTTAATTTCGCATGGGGACACGGAGACATTTACGTGGTTATTTGACACATGGCTATCATGTATGTGTAACTGTCCTCCCCTTGGAATCATCACGGACCAAGACAAAGTGATGAAAAAAGCAATTGAGATTGTTTTTCCAAATACTAAGCATCGATGGTGTTTGTGGCATATATTGAAGAAAGTGCCTGAGAAGTTGGGAAGGTATGCAGAATATCATGACATTAGAGTTGCATTGTATTCTGTTGTTTATGATTCACTGACTCCTGTTGAATTTGAAGAAGCTTGGCATGACATGTTAGAGAAATATGATCTTGGTAATAATCAGTGGTTAAATGGTTTATACGACGAAAGAAATCGTTGGGTTCCATGCTTTGTTAAAACAACTTTTTGGGTTGGAATGTCAACCACTCAACGTAGTGAGAGTATGAATGCTTTCTTTGATGGTTATGTTAACTCAAAAACAACCTTAAAGCAATTTGTAGAAAAATATGAGAAAGCAATGGAAAGTAAAATTGAGAAAGAATGGCAAGCAGATGCTAGGTGTTTTAGCCAACAGATGCCATGTCGTACCAGTTTTGCAATGGAGAAGCAAGTTGAAGAAGTGTACACTATTTCCAAGTTTCAAGAATTTCAGCAGGAGCTAATGAATAAGATATATTGTGAGGTTTTCAGTTGTGGGGGAGCGGAATATGAAGTCATTGAAAATTATAGAAATAGTAAAGAAAAGACTTTTAAAGTTATCTTTGAAAAAGATGATGGTGAAATTCGTTGTGTGTGTTCAATGTTTGAATATAAGGGCATTCTTTGCAGCCACACAATTGCAGTGTTGTCACGTAACCGTATACAATTCCTTCCTGAAAATATATCATGCGAAGATGGAGGAAAGATGTGCGGAGGTGTTATAGAAAATTCAAAGTCAGTTATGGTTTGCGGAGTTCGAGCGTTGAACATCGGCGATATAAAGAGGAGTGCACTGCCTTTTATGATGTTGCTGAGGTAGCTTCAAAAAACGAAGCAAGCCATAAAAATGTTATGGGCTGGATCGAGAAAGCAATGAATGATGTATCTCTGAATATTCGATATGACGGTGACGATACTGCCTTTTATGGTGGGTTGGGAAGTTGTTCGGAAATAATACAGGATCCAGTAGTAACTCGTCGTAAAGGCCGTTCACCTTGTCAAAGAAAGCAAAAGCAATTTAAAAAGCCAAAACGAAAGTCGAACGATGGGTCGATAAGCATAACTGTTGAGGTAATTCTATTAATGGTACTTTAATCAATGTTTAATACATTCATTTTGAATTAATTTAATATATATTTTAAACTTTGGTGATTGTTTTCATAGGACTCGGAGATACTTGATTTATCATCTCAGGTGGCTACTACAATCCCAACACAAGAGAGCAATATGGCAATGGTAATACTTTTTTATTTGTCATTTCCATTAATTTTCATATGTTTGATAATTTGAGTTTAATATATATATATATATATATATATATATATATATATATATATATATATATATATATATATATATATATTTACAATAGGTAGCACAACAGACACTCCCAGAACATTCATTTTTTCCTCCTTACTATCAGTCTTGGATAAATTATAGCGGAACTCATCAAGTAAACTTCCAACAAGTACCACAACAAAATTTCGAGGATGCCAATCGGAGGGAGTTTTCAACTAATAAACCAAACATATGATCGAAGTGCATTGAAGTTGCGTTGGTGAATCAACAAAGTTAATTTGTGTTTTTTTTAATTAATTTTGCACAATTTGAATTTAATTTGTAACTTAGTTACGTTAAACAACTCGGAAGCATATATTTCATATCATATGCAAACACTATTACATATGTCTAAAGGTCTTTTTCAGTTGCATAGTACAGCTTGAAACAACTTAAAAATAATATAACAACAATGAGTATTTTAATAAAATCATGTCGTGGCGTCTGTCTCATTCGAAGTTCATCATCCAACAATCGCCTCTGCACTTCACATTCTCGCATATGCTCAAGTTCTTTATGCAATAATTGAAATTTAACGGACATACACTCAATCTCTAATGTCAGCTTCCTAACCTCCTTCATTAACATGTCTATTTTGTCTTCGCTAGATTTACGGTCTTCTGCCCATTGAAAGTTTTTACATCCTCTACAAATCCAAAATTTGCGATTTGGATTCTTGGTTGTACGAGATGTTAACAACTCTATCTGATTACCGCATCCACTACATATTTGAAATGAGGTTCGATTCCGACTTGTGCTGGATGACATTGTCAGTAATAGATTTCAAGAACCAAACTGCCAAAAAAAAGAAACCACCAGTATTCAGTTTATACTTATCAAAACAATCCAGCATTCAGTTTGTTACCCACCATGCATAGACTATGGCATTAATAATGTGAGATTGGAAAGTAGCAAAAATAAAGATTATGGCATTAATTACTTTGCAGGAGCAGCAATTGCAGAGCAGCAATGCTTTGCACTGCTGTGCTGCAATTGCTGCTCAGTAGTGCAATTGCAGCAATTGCTGTTGCTGCAATTGCTGCTCTGCAATGAGTAATTGCAGCAATTGCTGCTCTGCATTTGCAGCAATTGCTGCTCAGTTGCTGCAATTGCTGCTCTACAATTGCAGCAACAGCAACTGCTGCTGTGCAATTGCAGCAACAGTAACAGCAGCAATATGGCAATTGCTGCTGTGTAATTGTAGCAACAGCAACAGCAGCAATTGCTGCTGTGCAATTGCAGCAACAACAACTGCAGCAATTGCTGCTGTGCAATTGCTGCTGTACAATTGCAGCAACAGCAACTGCAGCAATTGCAGCAACAGCAACTACAACCAGCAATTACAAGAGCAATCCAGCAAAAAAATCCACCAACGCAACAACCAAACAAACTCCAACACACAAACCCAGCAAATTTATTATGAAAACACAAACAAAATACACCAAGGCAACAATCAACCAACTCCAACACACAAACCCAGCAAATCAGCACAATTTAACCTAAATCAGCACTACCATAACAAGTCAACACAAATTTATCATAAATCAGCCAAATTATTCCCATTTTTCCGTAACCTTAATCAGGCTTAGAAGGAAGTATTATCTCACGCTGGACACCGATCGATGAAGGAGAGGGGATGAAGGAGAGGCAACTGATTCTTATTAGTGGTGGCGGCAACTGATTGTTGTTAGTGGTGGCTGGGCTCGGTGCGTTCTTGACTGGAAACGAGATGACGACGATGAAGGAGAGAGACGACGATGAGCGAGAGACGACAATGAGCAGAACGCACCGACGACGATGAAGGAGAGAGACGACAATGAAGGAGAGACGACGATGAGCAGAACGCACCGTTTTCACACGATAAAGCAAAACTGAAATGGCAGCAGAACGCATTGTTTTTGCTTTAACTGGAACGGTGCGTTTTGGAGGTTTCGGGGTTTGACCCGGGGTTTGACTCGGTACAAGTATCATTTTCCGGAGTGGAAATTCTGAGAATGTAGAGTTGGGGTGCAAGTGAGAGTGGGAGTGCAAGTGAGAGTGGGAGTAAGTTGTTTACTTACACTGAAATGGGAGTGTGAAATAAAAATCATAATTCTATTTATATATTTACATTGTCTTGGATTGAAAGTGAATAGTTTTAAATTATAATTTTATTCTTATTTAAAAAAATATAGTTTTTAATTATAATGTTGATAAAAAAATATATTTTAATAAAAAATAAATTTGTAAAATAAACTACTTATTTTATTATTAATTTTAATTATATAACTTAATAATTAATATTAATATTTTTAGTTATGCAAATCATAATTTTTTATTAATTTTAATTATATAACTTAATAATTATTATTAATATTTTTAGTTATGCAAATCATAATTTTTTTACTAATTTTAATTATGATTATGTAAATTAAAAATTATTGATAAGAATAACATAAATGAAACATTATTATTAATAATATAGTACAAATTTAATATTTTTAATAGATTATTTATTATTATTAATTAATAATAATAAATAAATATAATTTATTAAATTAAATAAGTATAACAATATTATATTTTCAAATAAAGATAGTATATGGTATATTATTAATTATCTATGAATATAATAATATTTTATTTAATAAATTTAATATTATTAAATAATGTAATAATATTATTTAAATAAATATAATATTATTATTTTTAAATAAATGTAATATTATTTTATGTTAATAAATATAAATTATATTAATAAAATAAATAAAAAAGAAAGGGGCGGCTCCTCTATGGAAGTAGAATTTAATTCCACACTCTAAAAGCGGGTGGAGCCCACAGAGTGGGCTTTCTACTCTCTCCTTTAAACAAGTAAGTAAATACAGGAGTGAGACGATTTTACACTCCCCACTCCCACTCTAGTAATTAAACACTACATTAATTGCCTTGTTATTGATGCTCAATTAGTGAACTTTTTGTATTTTTTTAATTATTAACATTTATAGATAATACAACCTTGAATGGTTACCATCTATAAAAATTAGAGCCTCTATTTATGGTTTGGATTCATACAAGAAGCGTATATAAATCTACTCTGCTAAAATATCCATTTACATTCTGATTTTCAAACTGTTATACAAATTAATTTTATTCAAACTGATGTGATATAAATTTATTGGTTAGATTATGTCACCTCAATTTATACAAAATAAATTTATATAAAAATTTATAACTCTTATCTTTATTAAATATAGAGTATACTAAATAAAATTTAAAAATACATATTTACTACAGTTGAGAGCCTGCTCCCACTAATATTTAAGAAATATATCTACTCCTAAGTCCTATGTGGAGGGGAGGTGCATTTTAAATCCATTTGGATTTAAATTACTACCCCCAGAATTAAATTACTTAGTGCAGCTCTTTAGTTGATTTTGTGGGACTATATGTAAAATATTTCTCAAACATGTATTTTCAACCATTTCATCTTATTTGCTAGGATCGAAGCTTGATCAATAACTAATTTTGATTGAGTTCGTTTAAGTTCAATAAAGAGCTAAAAGAGAAAATTAAAGTGCAAAAAGGCAAGAAAAGTGTGAGCTTATGAGAGGATGAGATGGTACAACGTCAAACGTTTTTCATACAAGATGCTACATTAATATCAAGATATAGCATGATTATTGATGGCAGGAGTTGTAATAATGCTTGCTAGCACCAGTTTAGTTAAAAAATTGAATTTGACAACTTTAAAACATCCTAAATTTATATGATTTTATATGCAAAGAAGAGTAATATTAAAAGAGTTTTAATTTTAAAATAGCCTATGATTGTAATTTTGTACAAAGAGGATTGTTTTACTCATGAACTAAATCATTCTTTGCCTAGTGTTGTTATTTCTCTTTTACAAGAATTTGAAGATATATTTCTCAAGAGATACCCATTTTACCACCAATAAGGGGAATTGAGAATCAAATTGACTTTACATCCGGAGCATCAATCCCGAATGGACAAATTTATAGAAGTAATTCCAAGGAGACAAAGGATCTTCAAAAGCAGGTGAGTGAGCTAACGAAGAAGGGTATGTGCGTGAAAGCATAAGTTCTTGTGTGGTTTCTATGTTATTTATGCCTAAAGAGGATGAGCCATGGAGGATATGTGTTGATTGTCCTGCTATCAACAATATTACTGTAAAGTATACACATACCATTCCTAGATTAGATGACAAACTTAATGAATTATACGGTTCTTGTGTTTCAACCATTACATCCTATCAACCATTACTTCCTATCTGCTGCAATCGAAGCCTCAAGCTTCATCAACAAGAAATCTCAATGGCAAGTGAATCCTTAGGGAAGAACCGAAAACCAGAAACTGTTAAAAAAAAAAAAAAGTGTGATTCAGCCAAAGATGCTTTTCTTATTTTCATTAGGATCATCTCAAATAGATGTAATAATTGCATAAAAGAAAAAAAAAGTTTTATTACGAAGAACAAATCTCTTCGATTGACTCTTCTCTCTTGAACAGCCCAGTTGGATTACAACCGCCCAACTGATATTGTTTTCCTGGGCTCACAAATGCCACCTCAGCTATCCAGCTCATCAAGACTGTAAATAAGTAACACATAAGTGCCCTTACATTATTCAAAGCTCACTAACCCCCAAACCCCACATTATTAGCTGCACTTCTGGAGGCCACTAACATAAACCTAATCTTACTAGAGCCTCAATCAATTCTCTCCATGAAATGGAGAGTATAACCAAATTGGTCTTCCATTCAGTTCATTGGTTGGCCTCGCATTTTTCTCATAACCCTGAAGAATAAAAGAAAAGAACAACCATTAAGAATTCAAATGAATGATCAACTTAAACAGAACCAAACTAGCTGTGCTATAGCCTGTATGAGTGCCTTACATCATGAACTTCTTCCCTGAGTGCTCTCACTTGCTCCCTTGAAACTGTCCTCACCTATACAACACAACATAGTGATAGTGTAGGTTAGGAAATACGAAAACGAGTGAATCGAATAATTGAAAATGCATAACATCATCATTATCATCATCATCATGATGTTGTTAAAAAGACCTTCTTTCCTATGGTCCAAATGACGCCTTCGGTACAAGGAGGAACTGTCAGTGAACCTATGTATCTGTAGTACTTTCTGCTCCCGAATTTTATGTCTCCTGGATCAACAATCCCCACTTCTTTTTCTTCTTTCCCTAGTGATTTTATGTGATGCAGCAGCTGCACGAAACGAAGATTTAGAACTTTAAACGAACTGAATCGTTTCAACAGAAATAAAATGATCAAAGTACTTACCTTTGAAAGGAAGGGATCAGGCCTGCCGTATTCGTAAACAATGCCAGTAACTGCTAATTTTCCACTGGAGCTTAGATGAACTAAATGAAGTTCCATTTCGTAACTGGTAGTCAGCAAAGTTGTTAACAAACATTAGATGCTAGGAGCCCAAGAATATCACCATTTTTATTCAATGAGATACCAAAGTGGATGATTGACACACTCCATACTAGCAACGATAGCAGTAAATATTTTGATAAACTGGTAGACGTCTCGAATACAAATTATACGAACCTAGAGCCATTAAAAGTATGCTCAGATGGGGTGTGCCAATGACACTGAAGTAGTTTGTAAATTGTCCCATTGATGTTCAATTTTCCTGCGTCTCCTTTCCACCGCACCTGACCAAACACTCATTTCAGATAAGAAAACTTATTGCAAAACAATTTGAAGTAGTTTGTAGGTAATTTTGTAACAACCACAACACCATCTAATTTACACATCAATCATTTGAGAAGCTAGAACATTTCATGTAGTATAATGGTAATGCAGTAACTAGTAAGATATAATTATGTAGTAACTAGTAAGATAATAAAGCATATAGCGCCAGTGGTTGTTTTTGTTTACACAAATGTCATGTCCCCTGTTCTTGACGACAGCAGGAGCTGGTTTATAGTCCCTTTTCAATTTTCCAAGGGCAGGTAAAACTTGCACCCTTTGGTTCAAAAGATCAACTGGAGACTGAAGTTTTCCGATCCCACAAACTCGCCAATTTGGGTTGATATTGGCCCATTCACTTGGCCCTTTACCGGTTTCCTCTTTATAGGAAAATGCAGTTTCATCATCTGTAATATTCCACGGAAATATCATCATAATTACTCTTTATAACAAAAGACATGAAGAAGTTCAAAAAAACAGATTACAGCATGACCTTAATTAAACCAATTCTATAGCCTATACGTGGTTGAATTCATTCCACTTTCTTGGTGCTTGGAGGGGTGGTGCATTCAGGATTTTTCAAGAATCAATAGTAGAAGAAATAAGTAAGAGACAAAAGGGGGCAAAAGAAAGAGAATTTCTTCTTTGCTTGTCTTAGGAAATAAATAGAGTTTAGAGAAAGCATAAACAAAGTGAATAATACAAAACTACAAAGTACAAAATCAAGATTTACTTTCTCAAGGTAAATAATGAATCTGAACAAATTAGCCGAAAGTGAATTGCGAGGCAAAGAAGCTAATTCTTTCTTGATTCAAACTAAAGCATAAATAAAAGCATGCACAGTCATGAATAGCTTATGCCACTGTTAAAACAAGAACACAAGAAGACTTGAACGAAATCAAAACGTAAAAAGTATGATGTAGATTTCAATTACATGCAAGCATATTAACAATGGATTGCCCAAGAGCTTAAAAAGGAAACGAAAAAAATTAGAATG
Source organism: Murraya paniculata (assembly GCA_030449075.1). Taxonomy (NCBI): domain Eukaryota; kingdom Viridiplantae; phylum Streptophyta; class Magnoliopsida; order Sapindales; family Rutaceae; genus Murraya; species Murraya paniculata. Next base: position 303,275 of record JAEVFN010000090.1, on the reverse strand, counting down.
CAAGAGGTACAAAAAGAAAGAGACCATACCCACTTCAGAATCATCAGCATTGACAAGATTATAGAGATGGGAAGACAGAATGAGAGAAGCAAGAACGACGAAAGTGAAGTTTTTGTAACACTTCATGCTTTCGGTATCACTTGCCTTGTTTTTCTTTGGGTTTTTAAAGCCTTGGGGTGGTGAAATGCAAGATTTTTTATAACTATAGTGCATTGAGCAAAAGGAAACAGAACCAACAACTCACTGATCCTTTTTATAGAAAAAAGCAATAAGCAGGCTGTAATGAAAATGGAATATTGGACATTGGTTTTGTTGCTGACAGCTAACAGCTAATTCGTCATACAGTTTCTGTGCTAGTGGACATAAACTAGCTACACTCAATTGAGTAATATTAACGTACTTAATGCTATTTTTGGAAGCACAACTTCCGGCCAGCGTTAATTTCTAATATCAATCCATAAAATCAATGAGACATTCAAGATAATCCATACTAGATTAATTGTCCTATTTTTATATATATAATAAAAATTTATTAAATATTAGTGTAAAAGGAAATTAATAAAAATTAAATAATAATAAATTTATTATTTAAAAATTTTACATTAATTTTTTCTACAATAAATTTAAGATTCACTAAAAGAATATATTTAAACTCTCGGGGTTCGACTGAGTGATTTTTAAACGATAATTTTTAGAGGGTTTTTTCAAGTAGAAATTTATTTTTCAAATTTCCAAATCGTTAAGTGCAATCATTACTACCTGTATCACTTTTTTTTTTCCCATCCAACAATACAATGAAACAAACGAAAAGGATATAACACTATCAAGTTTTCTGTTTTTATATCGTTACCCTTACTTAAACAAAAACCTATTTAAACATTGGATGTGAAAATGTTATGCCAGGACAAAAATAGAAATGAGAATTTATTACAGCAAGATAATGAAAAGAAAATATTAGTTGTACTTGAAAAAGATTTGGGAGAGAATAATTTTTTAAGATGGAAAAGTATGGCTGATGATTTATAAGGTTTTTTTTTTTTTTTTTTACATTGATATATTACAATTGAAATTCTTTACAAGGGAGAGTGTATTTTCCTCTCATTCTTTGTGTAAATTCACTCCATATTTACAATAAATTCACATTATTTTTTATAAATATAAATAAACAAGAAAATTTATACAATTAATCAATCAAATCATTCTTATAACTTTTTTTTTTTAACTTAGGTTTCTTTATCCATCTTTGACCATGAAGATTGCTTTAACATAAGATTTATTTGACTATTTTATTCTTATGACTTAAAATGTCCAAATTACCCTAAGAAATATGTTTTCTTATATCTAATTATTCAGGGTATTTAACATTGTGACAAATCTATTTTTTTTAATAAATCTAATAATTTTTAAAACCCTACATCTAAATGATATAAATTTAATAGTTTAATAATTTATACGAGTATTGCATTATAAAAACATTGTGTTAGTGTAATTAAAAATTGATAATCACGCATATTAATAAAGTAGTATTAACTCATCATTTACAAACAATGAATTTTGTATAAAAATTAAAAAAAATTAAAGTAGTAAATTTTTTGTATTTTTACTTTCTAGGACTAAAATAACACTTTAAACTTAAGGATAATGCAGTCTAAGTAGTTAAATTTCATAAAAATGTAAGTCACAAAAAAAAAAATTATGATACATTTGATTAATTGATTCTCTAAAATTCATCTTTATCTGAAAATTTTAAAATTTATGTGATTTTTTGTAATTATTTTCGAGAAGTGGGATGAATTTACAAGAAGTGTGGGGTAGCAATATTACCACCCTCTTTTATGATTAGAAAATTTAGCGAGACCATCCTTAAGAAGTCTATTACATCACAATCTGAATTTCTATCTGCCCTTTATATAAAGAAATATCTACTTCACTTACATTAATGGGAGTGAGAAATCTATTTCTACCCATTTAAATTTAGAAGAAAACCTTTCTTTTTTTAAATAGAAAAGCTTAGCTTTCATTGATTCAATCTTGAGAATAAATGCAAAAGATAAGAGGACAATGATTTAGTCACATTACAAGTTCTACAATGTTTAGAGCCATTTTGGCAAGTGAATGGCCAATGCCATTACACAACCTTGAAATGTGTTGCAATGTAGTACGGTTTAGCCTTCATAGTCTTTCTTGGATATCTGAGATGGTCGAAAAAAATTTAATTTTGCTACGTTTTCTCCCTGCAATCAAGTCCACGACTTCCTGACAATTATATTCAATTATCAAAGGCATATAATTGCTTTCTGTAGTTTCAGGTCTCAGTTTAATTGCTTTTGATTCTGCAGCAGGCACATCTCTATAAAAACCAGGTTGCTTTTGCGCTGTTACTACAAAATGTCTCCCAAAGTCTCTAGTGATTACTCGCAGGCCTGCCATCTGGTTCTTTGATTTTGTTGCTGCATCCACATTCACCTTAAACCATCCCATTGGAGGAGATTTCCAAATCCAATTTCCTGAGCAGATGACAGTATTGGAGATTTAATTTTCCTATATGATTCCACAATTGCTTCTGCTTTAACCAATAATACTTGAGAATCTTCTTTCTTCCCTTCAAAGACAAAGACATTCCTTGAGTGCCTAGTAGCACAACACAATGCCATACAAAATTTCCATTTTTGCCTTGCTTCTTTTCGCTACTAAGACTTGCACTACACTTAACAAGCGTTGGTTTGCAAAATAATGCAATTCCTTTGAGAAAGCTATGATATTCCACATATTATGCAATGCTTTGCAATTAAGAAGAGCATTAGTAGTGTTCTCTCTTTGTTTGCCATAGCCACATCTTTGACATAAATTCTCTACTATTGGGAGTAAATACTATGTTGCCCTAATTAGGAGAAAAATTGAATTCCATCAATTGGAAATCCCATGCTCTAAATGCTTGAGATGCTTTGAGAGCATGGTGTCACAGGATGAGTTTAGCGCGCAGCAAACCCATGCGGTACTTAAACGACTTCTAGTACATAAGTCGCTAAGTAAACCTAAAACACTTCTCAAACTAGCTAAGCAAGAAAATCGCAACAAATGCTAAAGAGAAGCAAGAGCAATATGAGAGAGCTTTTTACAAGAGAGCTTGAGAGCTTCTGTGTGTTGGTGGGTGTGTGTGATTGGTGAGCAATATAATTTTATTACTCATAAAAGAGTAATTTATGAGAGAGCTTTTTACAAGAGAGCTTGAGAGCTTCTGTGTGTTGGTGGGTGTGTGTGATTGGTGAGCAAATGAGGAGGCTCACCCCTATTTATAGATGTTGGGTGCTAGGTCTTGAAGGGTCTTAGCAAGTTGGCAACTTACCTAAATATTTAACTTGCATTCAAATGCAAAAGTCTAAAATACTCTAGGATATTTACAATTATAGAAAAGTCTAGAATTTGGGCCATGATAGGATATCGTTAAGCGCACCACGGCTGGCTAGTTGTGTGAACAGGCCCAGCGATGAGCGCACTCCACTGCTGAGCACATCTCGCTGTTGTGCTGAGCGCACTCCTTCATTCTGAGCTCAATTCCATGTGCGTACTAAGCGAACCCGCGTTCTAAGCGCATCCCGCTGTTGTGCCGAGCATACCCCGCTGTTGAGTACATCCCGCTGTTAGGCGGGCTTTTGCTGAGCGCATCCGCACAGGCCAATTTAACCTCTATTTACGGGTTATTTGAGCTGCCCGTTACAATCCTCTCCCACCTATGCTCGCGGTGTCCTCGTCGCGTTCTCGTGCTCGATCATTTGGACACTTTCCATGATTTGCCATAGGTCTTCTTTGCCGTAAGTTCCTTCACTTGTGATGCGTGTGGTCTTCGACTCGTGATCCACCTCTCATTTTGGTGGTAGCTTCTTCGGAAGCTTTGCAGGCATGATGTCCTTGAACTCGTCTAGGACGGTTTGGATGAGCGGAGGGACTTGTCTTGGCGAATCTTCGCGATCTACTACCTCGTTGAGTTGCCGAATAGAGACCAAGTGGTCGAGATTCCTTTTGAATCCTCTTATGCATTGCATTGTTGAGAGCGTCCTTTCCTCGAGTTAGGCACGCTCGGCTGGTACCACGCATGCCTTACTCTCATCGAAGATGCTTAGGGAGTTCGTGGTCGGCGGTGTGAAAGCATGAACTTTGTCGAAAAACTCCATGCCAAAGATCATCGTGAAGTCGTCTATTGGCACTACCGAGAAATCAACTTTCCCGTTCCTCATCCCAAGCGTAATGTGTACACCTCGTGTGGTTCCTGCAAATGTCTTGGCGGGTAAGTTTACCGGCTTTATGGTGCCTCCATTCTTGGTTGCCTTGAGGCCTAGGCACTTGGCCTCATCTTCCGAGATCAAATTGTGCGTCGCTCTAGTGTTGAGCACTGCAAGAATGGCTTGGCTGTTGACGAGCACACTCACGTATATGAGCCCTTTCTTTGAAATTGCAGATGGTTGGCTCACAAGTGCGCCAAGGTGTTGGAGCGAACCCATGTTGCGTTGGGGTTCATCCGCTGTCGATGTGTGGTGGCCTTTGAGCTGTGCCACTAGGGCATTAAGCGACTTCTTCTCTGGACAGTCGCGTACCTAATGTGGGCCATTGCATATGAAGCATGGGCTTCGAGGTTTGGGCGGCTGCTATTTCTCTGATTTACTTTGCCCATTCTTGCTGCTTGGTAGCTTTTTCCGCCCACAATCTTTGTGACTATCTCGCTTGTCCTCATGACCCTCTCCCCCACCAGTTCCGTGGTTACGCCTCTTGTTTTTGGCTTGGGCGGAGTAGTCGGCAAGTGATTCCGCAATGGCAATGACATCATCGAGAGTTTGAGTGCCACGCCTATCGAGTTCCATCTTGGCCCAATCCTTGAGGCCATCTTGAAAATAGAAGAGAGAGTCATTATCGGACATGTCGGTTATCTCAAGTATGAGGGTAACAAAGTCTTTGATGTAATATGCTACCCGTTTGCTTGAGCAGATGAAGGCATGCTCGCGCTTCTTTCTCCGTATTGCTTAGGGCAAAGTGCTTGCAGAGTTCTCGTTGGAACTCGGCCCATGTGTTGATGGTGCATATGCCCTTGCCTATCTCACCATGCTTCTGCCGCCACCATAGTTGTGCGGCGCCTCGAAGGAGCGTAGGTGCTGTGCCCACTTTCGATGCCTTATTGCGAACACCTATGGCATTGCTCTAGCCCAAATAGGAAGTTGTCCGCCACCGTGGCATTACGTACACCATCGTAGGTGTCGGGCTTTGGCACGTTGATGCGACGCTCATCACTTGTGCTTGTGCAAGCCGAGCTAGATGTGAGTGAGCACTTGTGCCAAGCCCAATTCGAGCGGACTTCATCGACCTCCGCACGGATCGCTTGTAGCTCGTTTTGCACAAAGCTACGCAAGTTGAGCAGCTCATTATATAGTGCCTGAAGCTCCCCCTGTAGGGTGTCGGCTTGGTCTTGCATAAGGGCATTGGTGACTACCGTGAACTCACCATACTCACCCTCAAGACCGTCGACCCTAACCTCCAAAGTATCGAGAGTGTCCTGGACAGTGGACATAGAAGTCTCGGGCGTGGCAACATAGAAGTCTCGGGCGTGGCAACACACGGCTCCAAGGCATCAATGGAAGCGGCCTTGGACTTGCCGCGGGACCTTCCATGTGCACGTCCCTCCTCACGGCCACGTATTGATTCAAGTGGAGCCTCCACACTAACAACGCCCTCTTGTGATGTGCTAGGAGGATTGGTCATTGCTCAGGAGCTAGTTGCGTAAGTGCAAACCTTAGCTTTGATACCGCTTGTCATGGATGAGTTTAGCGCGCAGCAAGCCCGTGCAACACTTAGACGTCTTCTAGCACACAAGTCGCTAAGTAAGCCTAAAACACTTCTCAAACTAGCTACGCAAGAAAGCTCGCAACAAATGCTAGAGAGAAGCAAGAGTAATATGGCCAAATATAATTTTATAAGAGAGCTTTTTACAAGATAGCTTGAGAGCTTGCGTGTGTTGGTGGGTGTGTGTGTGATTGGTGTGGTTGTTGAGCAAATGAGGAGGCTCACCCCTATTTATAGATGTTGGGTACTAGGTCTTGAAGGTTCCTAGTAAGTTGGCAACTTGCCTAAATATCTAACTTGCGTTTAAATGCAAAAGTCTAGAATACTCTAAGATATTTACAATTGTAGAAAAGTCTAAATTTGGGCCATACTCGAATGATCGCTGAGAGCACCACGGCTAACTAGTTGTGTGAGGAGGCCCAATGCTAAGCGCACTCCACTGCTGAGCGTATCTCGCTGTTGTGCTGAGCGCACTCCTTTATGAGCGCAATCCCATGTGTGTAATGGGCGAACGTGCATTCTAAGCGCATCCCGCTATTGTGTGGAGCGTACCCCGATGTTGTGTGGAGCGTACCCCGCTGCTGAGTACATCCTGCTGTTAGGCGGACTTTTGCTGAGCGCATCCGCGCGTGCTAATTTAATCTCCGTTTGCGGGTTATTTGAGTGGCCCGTTACAATGGGTTGTGATGATGGTTTATAAGGTTGTGTTGTGCCTGCTCGTGCTATTGCCACCCCTTAATTTTTCTTATAAAACCCCTTCTCCAATATAGCCAGCATTTAGATAAAACCCACATAATAAATTATTGTATTTTATGTTTTTGTTTGCACCATCTCTCTCTCTCTCTAAACTCTATTGTAATCTTTCTCTATTATTCATTTAAAAGAAAATTCTCTCTATTATGATTCTATAATAAATTTAAATATCACTCTATTATAGCTCCATTTTAATTGTTTTCCTTTCTTTATATTTGCAGTTGAATTTTATGAGATTTTTAGTTAGAATATTCTAAATCTTATATCTTTATTATCTTATCTATTCTTAACAAAGTTATAACCCGTTGGCTTTATTTGATTTAATTTATCGTTTTTTGTTTCCTTTAAGAGAAAAATTAATAAAAGCATTTATAATTAATTTCTTGAAGATAATCTCCCTGGAAAAGCCAAGGAGTTGGGCAGAGAGAGAAAGTTACCAGTATGAGTTTAAGTGTTTAGCTAAGAGCTTGTTTGTTAAACGTCTAAAGTCTGAAAATTTATTAATTTCAGATGTTTTTTTTTAAATTTGCTTGTTTGTTTTTTGCAACTTATATCTGATTTTCAGATATTTACATCTGAATAGAAAAAGTAAAGTTTTGTGACTTTTATCTGAATGAAAAAAGGTCTGAATGAAAAATAAATACTATATTCCAATAATATCCCTATTAAATATACATATTTCCCATATGGTAAAACCTAATCCTTTTTTATCTCTTTCTAATTTATATTCAACTATTCTTTCTATTTGTTCTCTTTTTCATTAGCACTGAAATTCTTCAAGCACAACCCATTGAATCTCCTTTGTTAAGGTGTGTTTTGTCTTTTTTAACTAGTATAATAAGTTTGATTAAATTTTGCATTTGGAGCAATGTAATAATATTTTTATTTAAAGATCAATTACTATCTAATTCTACATATGTTTGATTTTAATTGTAATGTGCACGTATTTAACTCTTAAAATTTATAACAAGTATAAATAATTTTTTTAAGGACATAAATGTCAAATAATCATATTTCAGATTTTTTTTATTTATAAAAACAAACAAGATACCACTTATATTCAGATATTGAAAAAAAAAAATAAACATGTTAATCAGACATATGAAATTCAGACCTATTCAGACTTCAGCTAAATTTAGACCCATTCAGATTTCAGATAAAAAAACAAACGCTACCTAAGTATCTCTGTCTTTGATTTTATTTCTTTTAATTCTTTCTATTTACAAGGTTAAAACAGTAATCTTAAAGATTAAGGGGTTTCTTAAGACTTCCAAAGTGGTGTTTCAATCTTCAAAGTAATCTTATGTAATGAGGCTTGGATCAACCTTATTATTCGAAGCCTGGACCCAAAAGTTTTATACAGGCATGGCTAACATCATACGGGCCGAGGCATTCCAACCAAACTTGTTGTCTTCCCTTATATTGTAACTTAAAAAAAAAAAAAAATTAAAGAGGGGTTGGCTAGCTTAAACAATCCTTTGGACCATCTTCTCCTTTTTAAGATTTAAATTTGGGTGTTCAGTCGAATAAAATAATTTTATTTAAATTAATAAATTTTATTTTATTTATTATCTAAATTTAAAATACTAAAGAGATAAGAGTTAAAAAGATAGAATCTCGAAATTTTAACAAATTATTATTAATTTAAAAGATAGGATTCAAGGTTGTCAACAATAAATTAATTTTTTTCATCCCAAGATTTGAAATTGGATGGCTTGATAAAGATTTGAAATTAGGATCAATTTAAGAATGAGGTGACTGATGCAACAAGTAGCTTTTATTATGCAGATGAAATAAACTGTTCATTTAAAAAAAATTAGTATTTGATAAATTATGTTATTGTATGAGTTTGAAAAATAGAGTATATGCATTTGATAAATTTTATTACAAAAGTATTGTTTGATTATATAATGACTAAAACATGTATAAGTTTAAATTGTCTTTTATTTATATATTAGGATTTCTAGAATAATAAAACATAATTATCCTTTTATTAAAATACTAAGATTACAATAAAAACTTTAAAAAGATATAGTGACTTATTTAGTAAGTCGCCTATAAAAAACCAACTTCCTATCTACTTTTAAAACTACTGTTAAGATTAAAAAAAATTTATTAAATAAACAATTTTTAAAAAATTCACCAAAAAATATTTTCATCAAAACTTATGAAATAAGTTATTTATAGCCGTTGTTGTTATTATTATTATTATTATTTATAGGATTCTTATATTTTTAATATTTGGATAGTTTGTATATAAGTTTTCTAAATTTGAGAATTAATAATATTTATAATAAATAAAAATTATTCTAGTATTTAAGTGGCTACTTGAAATAAATTTGCGATAAAAAACCTTTTATCCCCTAGTCAACGTCATCTAGTTGCTAAGTAAAGACTACCCTTTTCCATATACATACATACATACATACATATACACACACAAAAAATAAAAAATAAAAAATCAACGAAAGCTAACCTAGAAACAAAACCTAAAAACCCAACAATACGCGCTTAGGCTCAGTTTGCTCTTCGTCTACAGAAGAACAGCACCAGCAGACGACGCTGCCGCCGCCGCCGACGGATAATCTCAATACGACAATGGCGACGTACGATTTGACGCAGAGAATCGCGCCGAATCTGGACCGGCATCTGGTGTTTCCGCTGCTGGAGTTTCTTCAGGAGCGGCAGATGTACCCGGACGAGCAGATTCTGAAATCGAAGATAGAGCTCTTGAACAAGACGAACATGGTCGACTACGCGATGGACATCCACAAGAGCCTCTACCACACCGAAGATGTTCCGCAGGATATGGTCGAGCGGAGGGCCGAGGTCGTCGCTCGGTTGAAGGCCCTGGAGGAGCGCGCCGCCCCGCTTGTTTCGTTCTTGCAGAACCCTAACTCCTTTCAAGAGTTGAGAGCTGCTGACCAGCACTACAATTTGCAGATGCTTAAGGACCGTTACCAGGTTTCCTTTTTGCCTTTCTTGCGGTTTATTTGTCTAAATTTTGTATTTTTTTAAATAAAGTTACTATTTTGGACAATTTTAAAGACCTAGGACATTGGTAATTTTTGAGAATTTTATTGTTTATAGGCTTGTGCTGGGTAAGGCATTAGAGTTCAATGCTTATTATCAGAGTTTGCATATAAATTTTTTCTACAGTGAGTGTATCAGCTACTGTATCTTATAACTCTGAATACATTTGGCTGCATTCAAGGTTCTGCTATCAATTTTATATTCATTAAAAAGAAAAGGGAAAACCTTGGATTTGCTTTGTTGTTGAGTGGAGTATTTTATCACTTTGTTCTTATTCTTCCAATTCACCTTTTTTTTTTAATTTTTGAAATTCTGTCTTTTAATTGATCAGATTGGCCCGGATCAGATCGAGGCACTTTATCAGTATGCCAAATTTCAGTTTGAATGTGGAAACTACTCTGGGGCTGCTGACTATCTGTACCAGTACAGGGCCTTGTGCACAAACAGCGAAAGGAGGCTGAGTGCATTATGGGGAAAAATGGCGGCTGAGATATTGATGCAGAATTGGGATATTGCTCTCGAAGAACTTAATCAATTAAAGGAAAACGTTGATGACCCAAAGGTATTTTTTGAGTCCTATATGATCGACTTTTTGCACACAGTTTTATTGTTGTCTCATTCTAAGGTTTATGCCAGTTGGTAATATTACTTGTTTATTTGCTTTTGCAGAGTTTCACTTCACCTTTAAATCAGATGCAAAGTAGGATATGGTTAATGCATTGGAGTCTCTTCATCTTTTTTAATCATGATAATGGAAGAACACTGATCATTGACTTGTTCAATCAGGATAAGTATGCCATTTGGACTTATTTTCTCTTGCATCTTGTAGTTTTATTTGGAATATCTGTGAGCCATTTCCCTACATATTCCTTTTTTTTAATTGGCCTCTAGGACAATAATGGTGCTGAATCTAACTTCACGAAATTCTAACATGTTAAAATCAATTTTTTTTTCTTCTGAATTTCACAATCATGCGCAAAATCGTTCGCTGGTGAAGCGTGATTCCATTAAATGTTTTGTTTTACTGGTGCCTACAACCGTATGATTATCTGAGTGAGTTCATACGTTTGCTATAACACTGCTGCTGGTGCATGCACATGTGGGATCATTGTATGAAAATTAGGCTGGCAATTTATGCATATACCGTCTCATCTTCAGATTTTTCGTTACTTTCACTAGAAAAACTCAGTTTTGATTCTTAATAAAATTATGACTATTTTAATTGCATTCTCAGTCCTCAAATGTGCTTGACGGTCCTTCTTTACAGGAACTCCTCCATCTAGGCAGAGCTCACATTCCATTAACTTGGGGAGGGGCATTTGCTGCTTTTTCATAATTTTTGCATGAATTTGGTTTTTGTTCTTGTGAGGCATTAGATGTTCTGGTTACTCAATAATGTGTTTGTTTTTTTCATTCACATTCAGTTTCCAAGTTATAGACTCTAATGATGTGACAGGACTTGTATGGGGCAAACCAATATTGTAGATTTCAAAGTAACCCATCACAAATAGATATGCCATGATGTTAGCAAGGGATTTCGCTAACGGAAAAGCCTTCAACACTGCCCAGTACCCTCCCCCCCCCTCCCCTCTTTTTTTCCAAAGATTTTTACAAAAGATCCTTTAGAGTTAGTCATCCCATTCCATTATATTGACAATTTCAAAAAACTGTTCATACTAAGTATGATGGCAGTCGGGCAAGTATGCCCCCATCGTCTAGCGGTTCAGGACATCTCTCTTTCAAGGAGGCAGCGGGATACGACTTCCCCGGGGGGTGGGGTACTACAAACCCATCACAAATAGATATGCCATGATGTTGATGGTCTTCCTTTATGGGAACTCCTCCATCTAGGCATTGCTGCTTTGACCATGAGATTTATATTTTTGCATATATTACATAAAAAATGATTGGAAGCCAAAGAGATGTCTATTTCTCTAGAACTTTGTTTGATTGTGCTCTTTCCAAATAAAAAGTAGTTTGATCCTTGCATTGGTTTTCAGTCTTTAATTTTGTAACTGCAAGTTATAGATTATGTTGTATCTGCTTTTTGGTATTTTTGGTGTACCTCTGTCTAAAGGGATGGGATTTCAATTTACAGGTATCTAAATGCCATTCAAACCAATGCTCCCCATCTTTTACGCTATTTGGCTACTGCATTCATTGTCAACAAAAGGAGGAGACCTCAATTTAAAGATTTTATTAAGGTTATCCAGCAAGAGCAAAACTCTTATAAAGATCCCATCACAGAGTTTTTGGCATGTGTGTATGTCAATTATGACTTTGATGGGGCACAAAAGAAGATGAAGGAGTGTGAAGAAGTAAGTTTTATTCAGACTATACTGGTATCTCCCTTGAAAACACAAATCATGTATGCCCCCTTTTGATCTTTTGTGTTGTGTAAATTAGATATTTAGAGTCTTAGTAAGAATTTGGAGGGGTTAGAGGACTCTTATACTCTGTTTTTTCGTTTACATTCATTATTTTGTTAGCTGTGTTCATTTTCCTGCATCTAATATTTCAAGTGGTTGGTTAAATGTTGGCTTGCAGCACTGGTCCATGTTTGTCCTAACATTTTTCATGTTACAGGTGATATTGAATGATCCTTTCCTTGGAAAACGAGTTGAAGATAGCAGCTTCACTACTGTGCCTTTGAGAGATGAATTCCTTGAAAATGCTCGGCTATTCATCTTTGAGACCTATTGTCGAATTCATCAACGTATTGATATGGCGTAAGTATCTGCTCTCTGTAATTGTATATTTTGGAGTCATGTTTGGCTAGCATTTTATCCGTAAACAAACAAAAAAATCCACTAATTCGTTTTCTAGGGGGGATGGTTCTTTGGCCTTAATCATTGGATATCTTTGCTTATGCTGTCCTATCATATTGATCCTTTATGATTTCAAGGAAAATATGCAACAGTACTGTATGAATTGTAGCATAATGGGATTGTGAAGAAGCTTAAGCTTCCATGAGATTATACATGGTGGAAAAACAATGAACTCACGTGCGGTGATATTGGAAGTATGTATCAACATATATTTAATTTATAAAAGACCTTCAGGCTTTTAGGATGTGGAACAGGTCCAACCAAATATTCACTTGCCCCCTACAAAGCATTTGTGGTAGTAGTGGTTGTATTGATCTCCTTAAATATCTTGGTATAATAACATGTTTTACATGCGATTGCAATTTAAATTGTTTTGCCAATTCGTGGCAGAGTGCTTGCTGAGAAGTTGAATCTAAATTATGAGGAAGCTCAAAGATGGATTGTGAATCTTATTCGAAACTCAAAACTTGATGCCAAGATTGATGCAAAGTCAGGAACTGTTATCATGGAACCCACCGAGCCCAACGTGTAAGATTAATACACATCTATATTTCTATGTAATTTCCACTTAACTATTTTGTTTTGGTCCGATTTCTTTCGTCTCATAATTTCTTCCTTGACCCTTTTCATTCTCAGGTATGAGCAATTGATTGACCACACCAAAGGACTTTCAGGACGTACTTACAAGTTAGTCAGTCAACTTCTGGAACATGCACAATCGCAAGCTGCGAGGTAAATTATCAGAAGTACTTGTTGCAAGTTTTCTCATCTCTGGAAATTGCTTCTTTTATTAGATTCAGAAGACAGCAATTCTATTGACAAATCATTTCCATTTTCCTTTAAAATTTTGGAAGAGTTTTATGATTATGTTCTCAGTGTTTGCTGTAACTTTGTTTAATTTTTCAAAGATTAACATGCATCTTTCTGAAAGAAGTCATTCTTGTGAAATTTGTTTGATTCCATTTTGCTATTTCTTTATTTCCAAACAAGAAGCTTTGGTGCCCCCATAACTAACTCGTAAGTGTCACCTTCACCGCCAATAGCGGCTAGTTGCTGGCGTTTAAACGTTTGCTCAACCTCATTCTCATGTGACCGCATGCACTACTTCTCATTGCTCAGATTGCATTGTTAGCAAAGCAGGGTATATCTGTCATTTGAAGGACAGTCTTGATGCCTTGGGGACAGAATTGCAAAATTTAATTGAAGCAAGAAATGATGGGCAGATAAGGGTCATTATTTTAAATTAATGGGAGGAAGCTCTTCAATTAATTAGAGTTGATTTTATATCTCTAACGAACTTCGTTATCTGAAATTAATTATAAGACAATAACAAATCCCATTTACGTTGAAGTGCTTTTGAAGATGAATGTTAATGACATTAACTAAAGATCTAGAACTGAAATATAAACAAGTTAGTTCATAATCAAATTAATAGCATGATTACATTGATTATACAGTCAACCATCTTTTGCTTTAGCAAAGAACAACTCCTCACCTCGTTATAAGTTCAAATATGATATATTTTTAGAATAAGTTTAAATATGATATATCGAGATAGTCGTAATAGAATGGGTTTCAATTAGGGCCGGAGTTAGAAATATATTTTATAGGAGCAACTTAATAATAAATTCGGTATAAGAGTCACAACTTCAACTTATGTGAGTATTTCAATCAAGTTTACAAAAGCAGAAGCCTAAGCAATAGAGGCAATTCAAGTTTTTTTTTTTTAAAAAAAAAAAAATCAAGTTGGGGCAGCGGATTTTTTTTCCACCTATTGATCGAAGGCTTTATAATGTCTTGTGTAATGTAATGTACTAGATAAATTTGGTTTCATTTATTTTAATCTAAATTTTTTATTTAAAAATTTTAATCTATTAACCTTGTGCGGTTTAATGGTGAATGAATTGAGATAATTAAATATTACTTGAACTTTCAATATGTCACCTCATGGCCTGTAAAATTAATTACATAAAATAAATCTCAATTTAAGTCAAAACTTTAATTTAAAATAAATCTACCCAATTTATTGGGAGTTAACGAAATTTACCAACATAAGCACACCTGACCGCTTCCGACCAAAATCCCCCCGAAACCGATACCGATTTATAAAAATGAAAAAAAAATTAGAAAAATAAAATATAAATTTTATATTTCATTTTTATATTTTCCATTGAAGATGAAATGAGAGGCGGTTTGGTTCCCGCAGAAACCGAAGCCCCGTTTGCAGAAAAACCCCAAGCGAAAATTTGGTATTAAAAATAAAAAAAAAATTGGCTGTGGGTGCCACGACGCCGTTTGCCAATAGCGGTTAGTTGCTGGCGCTTAAACTTTACGCACCAAACTTCAACGGCTACTTGTTCGCAGGTAAGCTTAATTATCACGCGACGAAATACCCAGTTTCCCAAACCCTAAATTCAAATCTGAGACATCCTCGAACGGCCATATAATTCCCGCGCACACATCAAACGGCTATATATAATTGCCCCAGCATAACATACGCCTTCCCACACACAACACAATCACAACGCTACTTGATTAGCAAGTAACTGAGAGAGTTTCCAACATCTACGTTGTTCAGTTTCCAAATTCTTCATTCATTCATCAACCAGAATCCACCCACCAAAGATCTTCCATCTGATTCAATCTCAATTTCTGATTTCGTCGATCGCTATTTCTTTCCCAGACCACCAACACAATGCCTCCTCACGTTGGATTAAGATTTTATCCAACAGAACAGGAACTGTTGGAGTTCTATCTCCTTCACAAAATTACTCAAAACCCTAATCTCTACCAGGCCGGCGATGATATTCCAGTGAAAGATTGCAATCTCTACGGCCCTCATGAGCCGAACTTGATTTGGGATTTGTACGGAGGAGACCAATTAATGGCGGGTCAAGCACTCTACTTCTTCACTCAGTTAAAGAAGGCGTCTCCTAAGGGTTCGAGATTCAACAGAAAGATTGGTTCTGGTGCTTGGCAGGGTGAGGATGGAGCCAAGCCTGTTCTCGCTCTCGGCTCCGACGATCAGATTTTAGGGTTCAAGAAAAGGTTTAGGTACGAAAGTGGTAAAAACGCGGAACAGAACGGGAGATGGATTATGCATGAATTTACCATTAATCCAGCTTTGTTGGGCAATCAATATTCGCATAAAGCGCTGGATTTTGTTCTCTGCCGCGTCAAAAAGAATGAATCGGAACACCACTCGGAGAAAGCCAATTTGGGCAGGAAGCCGAGGAAGTCCAAACAAGTCGGCGAGAAGAGTGACTCTGGTTCTAAGAGAAAGCCAGAAGAAGTAGTCACCTCCAGCAGCCACATTGATTGTGATGATGAGTGCTTTCGAAGCAAGCGCTTAAAGGCTGACCAAGATTCAGTTTTGGTTGAACAAAGCCACTCACCATGCTCAAGTAACAGTCTGAACTCAGCGGAGCACCAAGGGGAGATAATAGATTCATTGCCTGAATACTCATCTGTCTTTGAAGTTGAAGGATATATGGCTAGTCTTGTTCAAATCCTGGAACAGGATCAGCATGATGAGGGCAGTCAAAATGGTCAGCAGAGGGCTGAACAACAGTACTCATTGTCTGAAGTTTCTGAAACATTTGATGTCGAAAGGTATTCGTCCATTCTGGATCAGATTGTGGGGAGTGAGTGTACTGAGGGTCCTGGTGATGAGGGCGTTCAGAATAAGCAGCAAAAGGCTGTTGAAGAAGAGGCACTTTTGGCTCAACAAAACCATCCAATTGTGTTGCCGTGCCTCGATAACATCTTGGAAGTTGTGAAATCCGAAGTAGAGATCGATTCTTTACCTGACAGACTTGTTTTTGACGTGCAAAAGTTTTGGTCTGAACTCGATCAAATTGCTGAACCTTGGGATGAAGAACATGAAAAACTGCAGGCTTTGTTATGTGATGAGGAGATGGGGCCGCTGCCTGTGGAGTTTCTATCCAGGGTCGATGAGGTGCTTAAGTGAGGAATGTAATTACAAGCAATGCACTCGAGAGGAGTGGGCATTCTGATCCCACTCTTGCTCTCTGCTTTGTCATCTGATTAGATGAAAGCAATATTTGGATTGCTTGTCTATGTTATGTAAACAGGTCGTTTCATTTTCAGCTGTAATATAATCACGTTGTCTTCCATTTTTCAAATGAAGTTATGGCTCTGAAAGAGCTGTTTCTATATATGTTCTTTACAAGAATTGTTTAATAGAGTGATATTCCTTGTGTTGTTATGCTTTGTATACATATCTAAATTGATTAAGTTGAAAAGCAGGGGAAGTTGAAAGCAAGCACCACTATTGATTGTAATATGATTTTGAAAATTATCCAGGAATCTAGAAAATTTTGGGTGGACTAATTAAAAATTGTTCAATTCATCAGTTGACCATGATTTGTTCCTCGTTAAAACAAGAAGCTTTTGAAATTTGTTCGTGAAATTCCTTTAATTCTATTTGTTTGATTCTATTTTGCCTTTTCAATTTTACCGAGTGAGATAAAGTAATATTAGCATACAGGGCGCTATGGTTTTGATTTTAGACTACTGAGGCCAATTATTGAGGTGTAGTTACAGTTACCCATTAACCATACCAAACAGAGAATATGCTTTCATTGGCAGTCACTTTAAAAATGATCATTGAGATAATCTTCGACTTCAGTTGGATAGATCTCCACAGTCACATGGTCAGGCAGCATACTGACCTTAAATACAAAGTAATCTTCCCAAATCGTGCGAATAAGATTATAATCATCCGGATACATACAATTGGAAGTGGCATTCATCACTTTATTAACCATCATGTAATACCAAATAAGTGACGGGGCCCAAAAATAAAAAAATTGAACCCCTAGTTGATTACAACATTTTAACATTAATCTTCCTTTATGCGAACGTCTATAGTGCTTGTAAATACTAAACAAAGGAACAATTGTGTGTATAAACTCTCTGTTTCTTCATGTGCATTGAATATATGGCAAAATCCAAGTCTTTCTTCCAAATTGAGAACTTGCTGATGCGCAGAGATGCACTGAGAAAGGCAAATCTCTCTCAGCAGTTGATTTACTCGATAAATATTTGCCAGGCAACACCCACTTCAAACCGAAGCTCTCTTGCCCACTCTCTTCATTTCAGTTATGCATGTCAAGCAAATTTCTCATACAAAACGTATGCAATATCTGCATCTGCAGAGAGGGAGCCCAATGGCAGTCATTTCCATTATACGGCTGTTAATTATTGGACCTTAACACTGGTTGGTAGTCAATTGTGTTCATCCATCAGAGAACTTATGCCACTTAAAGCTGACCCAACTCCTCGATTCATACAATGTGCACAATGTGACTCCACGTAGAATTAGTTATTACTCTGTTTGTTTCTTACCATCGAGAATATGAATTTCCATGTGTCTTCCAGTTATCCTCCCGACTTTGTCTTCTGGAACTCCTATACGAATAACTGTATGCATCTGATGATCTTCTGTAATGGCTACTTCGTGCACTTTCCTTTGTAGCCTTTCTTATTTCCTGTTCCTGATCATACTCTGATCGCTGTTATGAGAAGAAAGGGTAATCATAGTAAGAGAGAAGTTATAGAGAAATTAAAAATGAAGGTACTCAAAGTAGTAAGGGAGAAGTTATAGTGAAATTAAAAATGAACTACCAAGAATGCAAAAATGATAACCCTTTCAAGGCATCTTGGTGACTTGCTCAATATCAACAAAGTTATAATGCAGTGAAGTTCTGACATTTTTAACTTGCCGCACTAATAGCACAGACTATTTGTCAAAATAGGCAGTGGTGCATGTGATTTGCTCACCCTACCACTGTCAAGTCTCAAAAAGGTGATTGAGAGTTAAATTTAGGTATTAGAACAAGTTCAATCCTTCAGATTTGAAGAATTTCCCAGGTTGAAGTTGAAGTTACCCATATTTCCAGTTTAAGGTTAATTATGTACTGTAAAAAAGTTATCTTTTGCAGAACTTTGATAAAAAGCTTTGTCCAGATCCATGAATAGATTAGTCCAATTTTCATTCTCTCGTGCTGCTACATAAGCTCTCGTAGAGGCTAAAGCAACCGGATATAATGTTTTGCCCAAATGCTTACCTATTGAACAATTAATATGTTAAAGACTCAAAACAGAAAAAGAACAAAAGTCTACATTAAGAAATTTTAAGACTAACTAAAAAGCGAAATGCAGATAACAAGGTCAAGGTTTAATACCCACAATATATAATCCTAAATCCTCATCGCACATGAAAAGCTCTCATGTTGTAATCAAAGGGAAAGCAAACCTTAGTGGGGTCTGAAAGTACTGCATATGCCTCTCCAATCATTTTAAAAAGCCTGTCAGCATCCTTGTGAACCTCATGAGCAATTTCTTTCCAAAGTCGTCCCTCATCTCCATTCTCAGTCCTTACTATGAACTGTCCAGCCTATTATCAAGGAGCAGACAAGCAGATATCGGAAACAAGTTAAAAACAGTATGATAGTACATTATAAATAAGTTAAAAAGAGCAGGTACGAAGATGTGGAACCTTGTCTGGGTGATGTTTGAGTGCTGCCTTTCGGTATGCCTTTTTTATATCAGCTGCTGTATCAGATGCTTTAACTCCCCTGGTATCACAATAAGAAATGGCAAACAACTTAAAGGTCCTTTTAGTTTAAAAATTCACCTAAGAACCTTCCATAAGCTCTTCTCATTCATAATTGCAACTTAAACAAGATTAAAATAACTTTTGAGATTTATTTTGCTTCTGATAAGGAAAAGCATCTGAATAATACAAAACACGTCAAGACAACTGATTTTGTGCCGTGGGAAAAATAGGGGAGGGCAAAAAAAGAAGAAAAGTGTCCCCAAAGAAAACAATTTTGCACATCAAAATCATGACTTCTGAAGGACTAATTCAATAATAACATAAGTATTATTTGTTTTATTGACAGGACATTGCCGATTCACTTTGAGTCAGTAATTCTGATAGAACATGTTTGATAGAGGTTATACAGAAAATATAAGTTCAAAAGACTCCAACTGAATAGACTTACAAGATTAGGTAGAAATCCAGTGGCTCTCCCTTCTTCGCTTCTTCTTCCATTGAAGACATATGTCGACAAGCTTGCCTTATGTCTCTGCTGCTAATGGTCCTACCTGGTGATCTTGACTGTTTGGCCTTTTCAGCAGATTGATTTTCAAGAATTGATACAAGTCTCTGAAGGTCACTAGCTGCTTGTGCATAGTCTCTGATCAACTCATGTAAGGCAGCTCTTCTAGAAACAGCCTGAAAGGCGATGAATAGTCAGACACTGGGATAAAATAGTATTAAGATAAAGGCTAATGCAAGTACCAAACTAAGCAGCAAGGACAGTCAAAATTGTATTGACAAGGAAATAGCAAACATCAATTTTGACAAAAAAGCAATCAACATTAGGTCTCAAAAGAAATTGAAAAGGTTGACAGCTTCCTGCTAATTCTCATATTAATAGAAACTGACACTTTCTTCACATTTTGAGCAAACTTAGCGGATTTGCCTTTAAAAAAAAAAGGGGAAAAAATGGAAATACTCAAAATTCTGATGATCAAATACATGTACAGGTAATTAGTCAGGCAACAGTCTAAACTTGTATTTAGATTGTTTCCAGATTTGAGAAACACTCATTTACCACATCCAAAATTTAACCAATAGGTTTCTTCAAGAAACTTCTTCTGCCAAACAACTGACAGCTTCACCTTCAGCGGGTAGGTTTAACAATTTGAAATAAGTACACATCACATGATCCAACAGCATAATTTGAAAGACAGACAGAGACACACACAGAGGAAGACAGAAAACGTCATCTGACAAATCTTCCTCATAGAGTCCAAGTGAGCTACTGTGCCACAAGAAGCACCAAAGATAAATTATAGAGGCAAACCTTAGTGTAATTTTCATCGAGGGCCATTGCTAGACTACAATCTGCAATAGCATCAGCTATTTGGCCCAAAGCTTGAAGTGCAGCAGCACGGTTGCAGAAACAGATAGCTGCAAACGGGCGAGATTCAATATTGGTTGATAAAGCAACACTGTAATGCTCCACTGCCTCTGCATACCTTCCTGATTTAACTGCTTCATTCCCAGCACTCTGAAATTCAAAAGTGAAGTAAAATAAATTATAAGAAAAATTAATATTCACACCGTTTAACTTTCAACCCTATCCAAAATTAAAAGAACAAATAAAGCACTAAATCGAGAAAAAGAAAAAGTTTCACTTGATTTATAAATCGAGAAAAAGAAAAAGTTTCACTTGATTTTATGCGACGGGATTTGAATTCACGTACAGAAGATTTTGAGAAAACAAACTTCTGGATTTGCTGATTCCCAGCCTAATTAATTCTATCAATTCTGTGCAATCTTATACAACGTGCACATGCACTTAAGTTCGTCCAGGAATCACACATAACCATTCATATGCCATACATTTGAGCCACATATACTACTTAGTTTGTGAAAAACAATTAACCCAGAAAAGCTTGCCCTACAAGCCTAAGAGATTACAAATACTGAATCTAATTAGTGTAGATGACAAGAAGCTGAAGCAAAAACGGGGGAAAAAAAAAAGGGAAACAAAGAAAATCCAGGGCATTGTCTAAACTAAATATAGGTTTAATTGGAGTCGCAAATAGCTGTTTCTAATTAATATTGATCACATTATCAGGTTTTATCAAGTTAATATGCAGGTCGATTTTTATTTTTTTAACTTAGTTGTATTTTGCTAAATTTTAGGCTTGCTGTGGCTTAGGGTCCTGGGTGTTACTTTTAGCTTAGATATTAAATTGGTTTTCCACAGGCGGTCTTCATATGATTTTCTCGTCGATAAAGTTTTGAATTTTCTTTCTTAGTTTCTTATTGAGGAAACCAAATCCTCACAGCATTAGGAAAACTCAAATTAAGTTAAGCACTTTATTATTAATGAAATTTTAGTTTTAGTTAAGTTTTACAGATCCTTTCACAGCCAACTGATTTCTTGTACCAGAGCCCGGTTTTCATATTGCTGTCGAGAATTTCTAGCAGCAATATCTGGGTTTTCTTTTCTCTTCAAAATTAGTAGTTTTATATATAAATGAATTGCCTTGTAAATTCCAAAAACTTACAATTAAAACTAAAACAACAGAGGAGCTGAGAAGAAACTTAAAACTAAAACTACAAGCAACCAAGGACATTGTAAACAAAACTACATAAAACACTGCGCACCTCTTCAAAGTTCTTTCTTCCATAATATAAATCCTACTTCTTAAGCATCAACAACTACTATTGATTTGAAGGATTACCTTTCCCCGCAACTCTCTAGAAATAAATGAACAGCTATAGTTTATATATTATGCTAAGTGTTTACTTAGTATAGTATTAACACCAGATTGACTATGTGGTCTTCTGTTCAAATCACTCAGTCGTACGAATAGAATTTGAACACATTGTAGTTGTGGTAGTTTATGACCATGTGTCTTGCACATGAAAGAGTGCCTCAGAGCTTAAACTTTTGGAGAAATGGTAGCTTAACAAATACAAATGAAGACAACAAATAAACAAATCAAGGCAACGATAGGTAAGCCCAACCAGATCCCAAAGTCCTATTAATATACAAAGCTGACTATGAAGGCTCCGAAAATGCCATAGCTCCTTTGCAAGAACCATTCTGCATTGGATTTTGTCTAGCTATTAAAAGGCTTCAATTTCAAAGGATTGATAAATTTTGTTGCTGTGATGATCCATGAAAAGTATAACACATTGTGTTTCTGCCACATTCCTCCCAGTTACATACACCACCAAGTTTTGCACTCATGATTTCCCAAAAACTGGAGATGGCCTATTTCTTTATCTATTTCATAACACAAATCAGAGTAAAAGATTAAATGCGTCCAATTTATTGAGTACATCCAAATAAGGACCACAGAGGCATTCTAATGACTATTTTCTCAAAAATACATGCAAAGAAATAACTTCAAGCAATAAATAGGGTACCTTGTGACGTAGAAGTGCACGAATGGTGGCAGCTAATGACATTGATGATTCCAATATCTCACTTCCATACCTATATGGTTGAAATAATGATAAGAAAGAAATTCCCCAACGTAATTGGACAGAGAAAATTCAAGAATTATTTATGCATGATAAAAGTTCGCATTACTTGTCGCTAATGGATCCAACTTGCTCTAGCTTCTGAAGTAAATCTAGTGCCACCTCAAGCTTTCCTATACAAAAGTAGGACTTGGATATGAGGCGCCACCTCCACAGCCTTGCAAGGGAGTAAGTTACACTTCCATTATCAGTGTGCACTGAAGCAAAATTCTTCTCAGCGACAGGAAGAGTCTTTTCACAGAGTTGAATAGCTTCCTCATATTTCCGCAACTGCAGATGCCAACTACCATGTTAGGATCAAACTTAATGACATATAAATAAAAAACTTCACACAAACAACAATCTACACCCATACAATAAATCAGAAAATTCAATATTTCTTCAAAAGGAAATTAGGTAAATCAGCAGGGTTACATGTTAAAGAAAACAAACCATGTACAGAGCATCCGCTTTCATTTCAAGTAACTTTTCGGAGCATGAACTAATAGACAAGGCCTCATTAATTCTTTCTAAAGCACTAGATGCCGCTTCTGATGTTTTCTGCTCCAATAGTTTTCTGGAACAATTAATGTACTCAGTCACTTTCTGCAACAAAAACCACACAATTAGTCATCAACAAAGATACATCAAACTCTAAATGTGCAATAGGGAAAGAGAGAGGCAAAAAGACAGGACAACAAGTTTAGAGGCAGAAAAGTACAAGATAACTCCATTCATGAGGATCTTTACCATAGTAATAACAAGATCAGCTCGCTAAAGCAGAAATACAGTTGGTAATTTCAAAGAGAAACATATGCTAACTAGAACCCCACATAATTAATTATAAACAAAAACATGGCTTTCAAGATTAAATTTGAGGGCATTGAGCTTGGTGTGTATAAATATAAACGTGTTCTTCAATGATCTTTCTTTGTTCCTTGTCTATCACATTCAATTTGGTTTCATTATCTTCTTTTACTATCTTTTGGTGTGCTTTTGATTGTAGGAAAGGTGTAGGTAGAGACTGAGACAGTAGAGAAGCTTTTCCTCTTGCATGCTTCCCCTGCTCCTCAAACTTTCAGTGAGTTATATAATAATCCAAAAGAACTAACCCATAAAATTGACACTAAAAGAGAAGCAGTATCTTGTATTCCACTGGTAAGAAAATCTTTACACTTTGTTCCTTTCTTATTCCATTTCTCTGTTGACTCTTGGCTTAACAATTCATATAAATTCGTTGTACAGATATCAACCACAACCTATAAACGGATGCTCACCTGAGCCTTTTGTAGGCCATCAGCAGCTTCGATTATAATTCTGCGATCCAAACACACGGCAGCCCCTGAATTCAAGAGCTTGTTGTAATACTGCTGTGCATTTTCAATTTCCCCAAGCACAAGACGACAACTGGTAAGAAAAGATAAACATGTTTAGAAATGCAAAACAGCGATGCATGCAACAATTAGCAGTATTTAACATTAACACGCAAGGACCACGGGAAGCCTCAATGCAAAGGGCAGTAAACCTCTCTCCTTTAGATGACATTCCTGATATCGAAATTTATCCCTCTAGATTTCAATTATCTTGCCCATTCAGCACATAATATTAAATCATGTGAATCTAAAAGTATCAGGAGTAATATTCTAGGGCGACTGCTAACAAAATCCACTATGAGCACTAAAAACATGATTTCCTCATTGAACAGCTGCAAACGAATATCAGTACTGAATTTAAACAAATGATCATTTATGCATTTAAATATCTCAGTTAATGAACAATGAACATTGAAGCATTGCATAATTTTGAAGTACAACTAGCTTGATACATTCAACATTTAAGATAATCATTGACCACCTCAAAACATCAATATTCAAAAAGGTATTCTCCTGGTAAAAGAGAGAATCACCGAATCTAGGATTACCCACACTATGCAATAAGTATGTTAACGAAATCTCGGATTTCACATACTATAGAATCAAGTATGTAATTAACACTAAGTGGTTGTGTTTGGTTGTTCGGCAATTAACCAAATTATTGACAAATCAGAACAAAAGTGTAATTGTACACATTTGTTACAGTACAAACAAATGCCTTACTTTGCAGCTCTCATGTAAACTTTGAGAAAGTTAGGGTCCACTGTAGCAGCCATCATGCAGTCCTCCAAAGCTTCCCTCATCCTTCCAAGAGAGATCCTTGTAGCTGCACGATTGCTATAGCAAAGAACAAGAGGTTTGATGCAGCATCCTGCAGTCTCACTCAAAGGAACAGAGTTGATCCCCTGTGTGTAAAAGTCCTCAGCTTCGGTCAAATTACTGTTTTTATATGCTTTGTTTCCCCTAATACAGACAAAATATTAGAACATTAGATACATAATTGATATTATTGGAAGCAACCTGGAATTAAGAAATTAATGTCACAATATATAATAACTCAAGCAATCTTAGAAAATAACCTAATCAGTTATTGGATACCTGAGTCGCCACATCTCGCAGGTTTCCTCGAAAGCAACAGTGAAGGAGACAGATCTCTGCTTGACCTCTTCAGCTGCTTCGAACTTATTCTGAACTTTGTCTTTATATTTATTTTCTTCTTCACCATTAACTGTTTTGCAAAGTGAAGAACTGGCTTCATGTGAAAAGCTCACCTTATCATTTGGACTTGAAGAGACGACAAAAGAATTATTACCAACTTTCTTCTTACTTTTCTTTCGGAGTTTACATTTTCTCGGAGTTAGATCCCCATCAGCAGATGGTAAAGAAGAAAAGGTAAAATATTTCCGATCATCTACTTCTGAAGCAAAACAATATTGTCCACTTTCATGACTATCAGTGTTCACGCCATCTGCATGCTCTGCAGAAGCAACAGCATTGCCACTGCCCCTCTGCAACTGCTCTTGCTTGAAGCTAGGGTAAGCAGTTTCAGATCTAAAAACAAACTCTTTCCAAGGACTCTCCTTATTTGACTCTCTAAAATTTTGATTAGCTATCTCATCATCACCTTTTTGAGCAGTGGCAAAGCTTTTATCTTTCGGGTCAGTAGTAACAGAGGCGTGAGAAGTGGAGGGTGCAAGACCATTGTCTGGATAGAAGGGTTCTTTTGATGTCACACATTTTTCCTGTGAAGGTTGGTCATTCACTGTAGTTTCCATATAGGGAGAAAAATCCATCGGTGAGTAACAATCGGGGGTACTAGGGGTTTCCTGTGAACTGCTTTGCTTTGGCATATGAACTTGCTTCAGCCCTTGCTTAAGAGAAGGTTGCTTCAACTTTCCCCCTGTTTTCGTTGATCTTTTGTCCTTTATTGATTTACTCTTTACACTAAATTCCAGTTTCTTGTTCAGTTCAGTATACAGACTAGCTTTAAAACATGACGGATCCCAGTTGGGTATCAAAAATTCTGTAAAGCTCATCCCTAATCCATGTTGAGTATTTGTAGGATTACTCCCATCCTTCTGAACTCCAACCATAGAAGGCGTCTCAGAATCACTATCATTTTGTTGGGATTTAAAACTGCCCGATGACACTGAAGCCCTGCCAGTAGCTACATTTTTCTGCGCCTCAGAATTTACTTTGGAACTCTTAGGAAGTCCTGCCTGACTCATAAATGGCTGATAATTCTGATCATTATTACAATTGCCAAAAGTATCTCTAGCCATTTGGTCAACAGCTGCAGTGTGACCTGATATGTGCTCATCGGCATGAGCTGAACTTCCATCAGAAGAACTAGAAGGCTTTACACTGCTACTAAACACAAAAATAGTGTCAGCATTAGGGCATGAATTCTTATTTGAATCATTTTTCGTTTCAGTGCTGTCATCATTCTCATCCTCATTGATGTTCAGCTTCTGCATCTCCCCAGGGAGTTTAAATACCGGATCTGTAGTAGAAGCACTGCCCATAACATTACTACTACAGCTTTCAGGTGCAATGTTGCTCTTCTTATTGACATTAAAATCAAGATTACCATTTTCAGCCTTTCCAATGTTATTGGCATTTCCAAAACTTTGGCTGTCCAACTTCTCATCATTTGAACAATTCAACATCCCACAACCATCAGAACAGGAACTTTTCTTCTTACCACCGCCAAATACAAAAACACCCTCACCATAACCCTCACAGCAGCTCAAACCTCCATTACCATCAAACCTAGCTTCACTAGCTTTCACTTTCTGGGACTCCGTCTTACTTTCTACTTCCTTTTTCCCCTGATCGTCATAAACTGTTTTTCCATTATTTTCAATAAAATCACTCCCTTGTGGATTCAAGCTTGAGGCCGAAATATTACACCAACCAGCACCAAACACAAAACCCAAACCAGAATCACTAACATTCCCATTACAATTACTCTTTTTGAAAATTGAACTTGACCCGAAATCATTATGACTACCACCAAACTGTTGGCTAGCAGCACACTTTTTCAGAGTCTCACCGACTTCTTCCTTGTTCGAATTTAAATTCAAACATAAATCATCACCTAAGCCCGAGTTTGCTCTACATTCACCACTAGTGCCTCTCTTTTCAAAGTTCAGGTCTGCTCCTACACTACTACTCAAATTAGCACCAAATACAAAACCACCATTCTCATTATTCATAAAACAATATTCATTCGCTAACCTGGCTTCATCACTCACCCCATTATTAGACAATGACGAATTAAAACTACAATTATTACTATTTATTGGACCCGAATCCTCACCTGTTGATCGAAACGGGTTAAAACCCAGCCCAGTCTCTGTCTCAGTGGCACTAGCCCTCGACCTCCGTACCTGCTTCTTTGCTTTCACGATCCTCGGCCTCCGAACCGACCCGACTCTGGACCCGTTACTAGAAACGAAGCCGTTTCCATCACCGACACCGAATTCTTTCGCGTCATGCAAACCCGGATAAGAGTTAGTGTTAGTAGCACTGTGCGATTGATTCTTCGTTTGCGAGCGACCATTTGTGCAGGAAAATGGATTAAAAAAATTAGGGTTAGCAGATGAAGATGAAGAGGGTTTAACAGTGAATGGAGATTGGAAATCCGCCTCCGCCGCCGCCGGCGACATTTCTGGCAAAATCGGAATGCGTATGGGCTAGGGTTTTATGGCTTTTGCTAAAATAAATCCAATAACTCCTTTTACTTTCCTTGTGTATGTAATTTCAACGGTAAAGAAAATGTGACCAAGCTTTTGTCAAACTGTTGAGGCTTTTTTGGCCTTTTGCTTTACTTTGAAGTAACAGAAGAAGAAGAAGAAAGTCTAGACTCGAAAATCAATCAATAAGCTGGCGTGGCATCATTCTATCGTTGGAAGTCAAATTCGCGGGGGCCGTAGTTGTACCGTACGGCTGGCTGTACCTGATTATTTTTTCTACATCTGCTCAAATTTTTTTTAGTATTACTAATCCAAAACAACGAGGAATTTGAAAAAAAGGCAACTTTTAGGTGACTGAGATTTGAGTATTTGACATTTAGATAGAATATATTGTTGTGACATATATTTTCTCTGTCGTTAGTCACCAGTTAACTTGATCATTGGTGGACTGTTAAAATTAGAAAAATATCCTTGCCACCAAAATAATAAATTATTAAATAAAGTTTCGAGAACCGAAATTTATTGGGATCACAAGACATCTAAAACGATCAAATTATCTATTTATGTAAAATAACTAGACATTGCTTATTTAAAATAAAAAAAAAAAAAAAAAAACTAAAACTGAACTAAAGCTGCCGTTATTACACTTGTAAATAAATGGTAATATTTTGAGCAGCAGCAACAACTATAAATGGAGGCTTTTACAAGTCAACAAATCACCTTAGCACAATTTCTTCTTTATCTTCTTCTCAAGAAATCTTTGCATCTGTTTCAAATCATCATGCATTCAACTCATTAACCGAAGCATCCATCATCATCGTTATTATTACTATTATGAGCTTATTAATTTTTTCATGCATGTTGTATGTATTATATATTAAAAATTATTCAGGTTGAGAAAGATTGATTTGGCTCATGGAGGAGGACCATTACTCACACTGTGGTCCACCAAATAAGTGCAATAAAATTCATTTACCGAAATTAATCAACTATTTTAAATTCAATTAATTACGTTGTGAAAATCAATTAACTAAAAAACAATCTAAAATAGCTTATTAAATATAACAATTCCATTCAAATTCTTAACAAAGACCAAAATCCCCACTCGATTTTTCCACTAATCACAACTCTTTGATTCAAATTAAGTATAAAGATTTCCATAATTAACCAAACTAACTGATTTACACAGCTTTAAAATTCATTTACCAAAATAAAATCATTAATAAATGAACACCAAAAAATGAACCAGATCGAATCAAAACAAACAGATCGATCAAATAAAAAATAAACCCAAATACCAAAATTAAATTTAAAACAAATGCATGAAAAAAAATCACAACCAATCGTCGAAAAAAATCAAAACCAAGAAATTGAAAATGGATAATAATTGAGTAAAAACGAATAAAAATCTTGGACCTTGCCATCAACAGAGAGAAATCAACATACATAGAAAAAATTAAAAATAAAAAAACCTATTTTCATTTGTAACTCAGAATCAACAAAATGATTAATTGTATCTTATTTGCATTTTTGAACTGTGACAAATGAGGATTAACCTCCTCCTCGCTCTGATTCCAGTCGCGACTGAAGCCATTCGCCACCAGTACTCAATTCGTGAAAGACTTGGGCCACCACATAACTCATCTCTAGGGGTGGGCAAGAACCGAACCGAAACCGAAAAAATCCGGTTCGGTTCGGTTTTTTTCGATTTCGGTTAGGTTTTTTTACTCTAAAAAAACCGAATGTAAAAATACCGAACCGAATTCGGTTCGGTTCGGTTTTCGGGTCAAAATTTTAAAAACCCGAACCGATCCGATTATCATGTAGATCCCTGTACTTTATATAATTTTATTATGGCCCAATATTTAGGAAATGTTTACATATAGAATTTCTGTTATGGCCTAATTTTTTTGCAAAATTTTCAAAACGGTCCTTGACCGAAAGTCAGCAGAGCAAGATATCATCCCAATCCATATTTTTTGGTAAATTATATTATGATGTAGAAACTTATTTTACTTTATTTTTGTTGTGGGCCAAAAGTTTTGATATTAAAACTAGTGATAATGATTCTGAAAAATTCATCATTTTAGTCTAAAATTCTTGCAAAATATATATATATATTTTTTGCAAATACAAATTTGTAAATTATTTTATTTTTTTTTATTATACATTAATTATAGTAGGCCTTGTGTGCAAGTTAAGGTGAACAATTTTAGTCTAAAATTCTTGTATTTTTATTTTTTTGCAAATACAAATTTGTAAATTATTTTATTTTTGTTTATTATACATTAATTATAGTAGGCCAAGTGTACAAGTTAAAATGAACCGAAAAATCGATTTGATAATCCGAACTATTAAGCAAATGGTTACTGAAAAACCGAAACCGAACCGAAAAACCGAAACCGAACCGAACCGAACTATTTATTCCGGTTCGGTTTTTTTTTTCCTTAAAAACCGAACGGATTTTTTAATTTAAAATCCAAACCGAACCGAAACCGAAAATTTATCCCGAAACCGAACCGAACCGAACCGAACCGATGCCCACCCCTACTCATCTCATTCATAACTAAAGCTAAAGTTTTTTTAATTTTGATAAAAGCTTTGGGCAAGAGAAGCTACTTCTTCACAGCTTTAGAAAGATGAAACTGATGCTGGGTTTGCTTATGTGAAAGAGAAAGTGGATGTTTTGTGAAAATTTTGGTTTCTTAATTTTTGTCCACTAGTTATTACAAATCATTAGTTAATAGTGTAGCATATTTCTTAGACAACAATACAATATCAGCTTCCATTTTAAATTATTTTAAATTTTAAATTTACTTTTACACATTTACCCTTTTATACTAACATCATATGTATTTTTATACAAAGTTACAAACGGTAGGGGAGGTATATGTAATTACATCAATACATTCTATTTAAGTGTCAAATACCCAAACCTCAAGCGAGGTCCCTAAAAATTACCTATTTGAAAAAACACTTCTTAAGGGCGGGGATATCTCCACCCCATTATATGTGTAAACCAGCTCCACTTCCAAAAAATATTTACAATAAATGCAAATTATTTCTAATAAATGCAAATCAACAAAAAAAATTTATATAATTAATCAATTAAATCACTCTTACATTTTTTTTACTTAATTTTTTTTAACCATAAAGGTTGCTTTAATATAAGTTTAATTTAATTATTTTATCTTTATTGTAACACCCCAATTCCACTAACAAGGCACTACGGTAGAATTGAAGTGAAACTGCATTTCATTATTCTCATATCCAAACTTTCAAAATAATAACCAACAATTAATGTTATAAGCCTCCAAAAGAAAATAAATAATGAAATAACACATTCTTAAATAAGTATCATTCTAAAGAAAGCTAAAATAGTCGTAGCTTATTAATGTAACATTATTCCCCAAAAGAAACTGAGCCTTTATTCTTTCTCCTAAGACTATAAGTTCATATCATCTAACTCTATCTGCAAAAATATGGTAACGAGGGGTGAGCCGTCGCTAAGTAAATTCATGCACAATACTAAATATCATTAAAATATAATTAATTATAATACTTAAATATGCATAATAATAAGAGAAATTACCTTTGTAAATTATCATTTAGCAAAAATAATTTATAACATCACAAAATCATTTAAATCCTTTAGACATAACAATAGTATTTGAAATGCATAAAACATAATTAGCTTATGCCACATAGTATCACTGGTAGACCCGATGACCTGGCCATATAACATCATTCAGGGTATTGTACATGTGGGAATCACTAACATTAATATCATATGTGCATAAAATCTGACTAGCCTTCCATTACATAACATAACATCACTACGGACAATGAACCAAATCATTTTAAACCATCATTGAACTTTTAATCATTTGTGAGCTTCCGTAAACTATATTTAAATAATTGATAATTATTTCAAAGTATTTGACTTAAAACAATTTAATAAAACCTTTAATTTTTAAGACAATTTTAAAACAAGTTTTTAATAAATAAAGTTTTGTTATAAATAATTTTAAAGAATGATTTTACTTAACAAAATATTGTAATAGACTAAATCAATCAGTTCCATATACTTTTCTTTCAGCATAATACATACCTCGAATCAAAAGTAACTTAATAATGAAGTACATGTATCGTGCATGAATCTACTTACCTTGATCCTCAACAATAAAAAAAATAAAATAAAATCAACCACGAGCTCACTCTTATCCTAAAACATCAAGTCACATTCTTATCAATATTATTACTCATTCTGACCTTAATATAAATCCAACATAATCAAGTTTAACCATAAGCACTAAACCATCAAAACTAGTTTAAACATGACCATTCTATATAAGTTGATTTTTACCAAGTTAATCATATGTCAAAAAACTGTAAAATCAAAGAAGTCAAACCATAAACATGTGTAGCATTCCATATAAAAATTCAAAAAAATGAATACAAGTCAGAAACATATTGTAAAAATAATTTTACATGCAAATATCCACACTGTCCAACAGTAATAAAAACAAAGTCAGCTGAATTAAAAAATTCGTAAAATATTTAATGAAATTCATAAAAATTAGACCAATTGATTTTACAATAATAGAGACATCAAGAAACAATATATCAACTTTCTGGAATTTTTGAAGATATAAAATGATTTTAAATGAATTTATATTAAGGACCAGCAAAACCTGTTTAGAAATTGTTAGGTTTGTGTTTTGCAATTCAAAAATTCATAACTTAATTTCAACTCAATGAAAATTAGTCAAATAAACTTTAAATCATAGAAGACTCATAATATTATACGAATAAAATTTTTATAGGTCATTCTAAAGTATCTTAATAGCCTAAAATAATTATACCATCAGCCATTACAATTTTAGAAAACAGCTTCCAGAACTGCAGCAGCACAACATAACGATTTTTAATAATTTTTATACTGAACCAAAAATTATGAAATTAAGCATACAATAATTAGACATAATGAGAATTAAAAATAAAAATCAGCATAATTTTTAGAGACCATTTGAAAAGTCAGAAAAATAGGCAAAATTAAACATGCTGCTGAAAATTAGAATTTTCCGGCACTACTGTTCCAAATTCAAAAATTCACAACAAATTGGTTACTTGAGAATTTCTTTGCACAAAATACATCATTGAAAACTTGGGAGTCTAGTTTAATTTTATGAAAACTTTCATGCAGGAATTGAATAAAAAATAAAGGGAAAACGGTAATCAAATCAATCATAGTACTCATGCCTCATAATGATAAAGAGAACAATATATGCATTCATTATCAAATACATAAGATTAGATAACATATATTAGAGAAGGATAATTACCTCAAAATTTGTTTCAAACGTGTGTAAAAGAAAACCCTAAAATTCTTTGCTTTTATATGTTTATAAGTTAAAGAGTTTTAAATTGTAGGGAGATAGAAAGAATTTAAATTTAATAAAAACTCTTACTTTTATAAAAAAAATACATTATACGATTATACGATAAAGATGATATTCTCTGACAATTTATTAAAAATAAATAAATAAAAGAATTATAATTCATCTCAAATAGTGCTAATTAAAATCGATTAACACATATAAATGACAAACAATTAAATAGATAAGAATGAACAACAAATAAAGGACGGATGTTACATTTATGATATAAAATGACCTAATTACTTGACGAAATTTTTATTCTTATATCTAATACATTAGGTACTTCATTTCGTGACTTATAATCTAACTTTTTAAATAGAGTCTAATAGTTTTTAATATTTTACATGTAAATGACAGAAATTTGACAGCTTAATAATTTACATGAGTATTAGCCCCATAAAGACATTATGTTAGTTTAATTAAAGGTTAATAATCATAGAAATAAAGTAGAATTGATCATTTAGAAGCAATGAAAGTTGTATAAAATAAAATAAAAAGAAGTGAAAGTAAATTTTTGGTGCTTTTACATTTTAAGGATAAAATAATCAATTTAAATTTAGACTAAAACATTCTTAGTTGTCAAATATAATTAAAAAAACTAAGTCACAAAAATAAATTAAGATATCACAAAAAATAAATTAAGAATTTAAAAAAAAAATTGATTGATTGATTCTTCACAATTTTTCTTTATTTGAAATTTTTTAAAAATAATGTGAATTTTTTATAATTATTTTTAGAAGTAGAGTGGATTTATAAAATTTATAGGGTAGAAATATGGCCACCCACTTTTTAAGTACATCTGATTATTTTATTTCAAATAAGGATATTGTTATTTAGACCCCCCTAAGTATGGCTGAATATGAAAATAATACTAAAAGTTTAAAATGTAGTCAATAATAATATTGGCCATTTTCTCATATGTATATTACAATCTACTAATATTACAACTAAAAATTTATTAGAATATTTAGTCTAGATTTTTACTCTCATAAATTCTTAAGAAGTTGTCGAGTGCGACAGTAATTAAATTTTTCCATGATTGGCATTCAAATTTCTAGCATTGGAGAACATTCAAGACTTGTACAAATGAATGTAGTTATCATAAGTCAAACACTGTTTGCTTTGAGTCTGATAATTTTATTCAGTAATAAGGATAGTTTGGTAATTTCATGTACTTCTTCCTTTTTTTTCCCAAGATAATATCCCGTTTCCATAAAATTTTTTTAAAATTAAAATAACTTTGGTGGTTTCCTGGGGTATCTGCTGCAATTATTGGCTATTTTATCGGATGGTTTACATAGCGATATTGCACTTGGCATTAGGGTTTACTAAGAAATTAACTAGTAACTCTGTCGGTTGATACGCCGTGGTTAGGAAATCTGACAAAAGAATACGCGAACCGAATCGAAGTCTTGCTAGGGCGGGGTTTTTAATTAAATATACCCCAAAAATAGGGTATTTAGTTAAATATACTCAATGCTTGTAAATTATATAAGTATGCCTTGTTATGTGTTAAATTATCTAAAATGCCCTTAAAAAAATATATAAAATACACACAAATCACTCTCAACACACTTTTTGATTCCACACAACAAAAACTCACTCTACACTCTCAAAATCACTCTAAACAGCCAATGTACTGAGATTTTCGTTCGCACCTAGGTGCATTGTTCATCCAAAGAATAAGGTATTTGAAACTTTATATTTATTTTGGGTTATTTATTCATTTTGTTGACATTATATTATTCTTAGGGTTTTGTTTGGTTTGTGATAAACAATAAAACAACTGACATTTTCATTATAATTGCATCATATTACGGTTATTTGATGGGTTTTATAACTACATTCGTTCAAACCTGAATTTGTTGGTGAAATTTCGCTCTCTGCACCGGACATACATGACTGCAGTCGTGTATGTATGAATTTACACGACCGTAGTCGTGCAGGTGTGCAAAAAGTTCCAATTACTATGACACCGTGGTAGTCTATTAATGTAAAAAATATATTTTTTTCACTAGATATAACATCTGACTATTACTGAACTATAGTCGTGTATTTTAATAAGTTACAGGTGTACTATCGTGTACATATGAACTTACATATTACCATCGTGCATATATGTAAAACATTCCAGCTATTATGGGACTCTAGCATTACAGTAGTGTAAGAAAAATATTTTTTGGAGAAGAAATATGTCATCTAACTATTTACTTGGCTTAAGTCATGCATTTTTACAACTTACACGATTTTTGTTGTGTATGTATGAATTTACACGACAACAGTCGTGCAAGTGTGAAAAATATAGTAGCTATTATGACACCTTATATTCTGTTAGTGTAAAGAATACTTTTTTATACTATATATACCCTGACTGTTTACTGAATTCTACTTGTGTATTTTAGCAAGTTACACAACTGCTGTCGTGTAAACAAGCAATTACACGACTACAATCGTGTAAATGGATAAACGGTTCTAGACTTTGTTATATGCCTTGTTTGATTTTATTTATGTATTTATTGTATAATTATGTGTTGTATTATTGCAGAAAATGACTTCAGTACGTGTGTCTATTATGTTTTGTGGTGAATGGATTGAGTAAAATGACCATTATAGATTTAATGGTACAGAGGCAAGAGGAATCATGGTGCCTCATACTACAATGTATGAACAATTGATAGAAAGAGTATCTTGGGTTATTCCTATTAATATTTTTGAATTTGACATTAAAATGAAGTTTAAGCCTAAAACATTCGATCCAATGCCGCCCGTTCCAATTATGAGTGATGATGATGTAGATTATTTTCTAAAAGAAACGATTACTGGAGCTGAGTTAAAGATTCCACTTTGTATTACCTACAAGCGAAAACAGGTTTTGGCGACACATATTGCTTATGTTGACCCTAACTTCGGGCCATATAGTTGTCCACAAGAACCTATTGAGGCATATGTTGAAGCTGAAGGTTTAAGCCGAAATAATTTTGTTGTTGAAGATCAGTCAGTATCCGAATTTGTTCCTGAAACACAACCCAATGATAGAAGAGAGCCGAGTTTGGAAAATGTGAATGTTAATGTTCATGATGATTTAGATGGGATAACAGTTAGTGATCCAACATTGGGGAATGTCGAGCCTTGTAATATGAGTTTCTTGGCCCCTATTAGTAGATATATGCCTAGAGTTAATTTGTTTGCATGTAACAGTCCATTAAATAACGACAACTGGCATTCTGATAGTAATAACTTGCCATCCATGGAAGTTGTTGGTGATAGTGATGGGTTAATGGGAAAAAAGTTGTTCAGTTCGAAAGAGGAGTTGCAAGAAGTGCTTTCTATAGAAGCCTTGAAGAAAAATTTTGAATTTAAAACCTTCAAGTCAGGGAAGAACATACTTGTTGTTAGGTGTATTGATAATAATTGTAAGTGGGGACTACATGCTACCAAGTTTGGAAGTTCGAATATGTTTGAAATCAAAAAGTACTATAACATTCATAGTTGCGCACTTGATGTCCGTAAGAGAGATCACTGTCATGCTTCATTCAAGCTTATCGGACAAATGATTTGTCACAAGTTTGATGGTGCTTCATCCTCGTATAGGGCTGGTGATATCGGATAAGATTTTCAGAAACAATTTGGTTCTGAAATAAGTTACCATAAAGCATGGAAAGCAAGAGAATATTCAATGGAGGAAGTTAGAGGCATGCCTGAGGATTCATTCAAGTTACTCCATTCATACATGGCAATGTTGGAGAAAAAAAATCTGGGCACCCGTACATTTCTTGAAATGGATAATGCAAATAACTTCAAATATTTCTTTATGGCAATTGGGGGCTGCATACATGGATTTATTTCATCAATAAGGCCAGTCATTGCAATTGATGGCACGTTCTTGAAGGGAAAATTTAAAGGAACTTTGTTCATTGCGACAACACTTGATGGTAACAATCAACTTTTTTCTATTGCATTTGGTATTGGTGACAGCGAGAATGATGCGTCATGGGGGTGGTTTATGATGAAGTTAAAGGAAGCAATAGGTTAAGTTTCTAATTTGGTTTTCATTTCTGACCGCCACCCAAGTATAAAGAAAAATGTTAACATCGCATTCCCAAATGATGCACATGGTATTTGCACACATCACTTGAAGCAAAACTTACGTGCTAAGTTTAAGGAAATTGAGGTAGGCGCATTTGTTGAACTAGCTGTAAAGGCTTATCGACCACAACATTTTAACTACTTTATGAATGAGATTCAGAGGGTCGACGAAAGAGTTGCAAAATATCTTGAGGAAGCAGGGTATGACAAGTGGGCTAGTTCTCATTTTGATGGATTGCGTTACAGTATTATGACAACAAATATAGAAGAATCCATGAATTCCGTTCTTAAAAATCCCCGACAGTTCCCTATTCATAAGTTATTGGATTCGATTATTGATAAGCTACAAGAATGGTTTTGTGCTAAGCGAGATGAGGCAGTTAATTGTCACACTCGACTTACAAAATGGACTGAAAAAGAGTTGTTAAAAAAATTAGAGAATTCCTGTACATATAAAGTGGTGGCACTAAATATGTATGAGTTTATTGTTAAAGATCGTGACCTTGATGGTCATGTGAACATTCTTGAGAACACATGTAGTTGTCGGCAATTTCAACTCGATCAACTATCATGTGAACATGCATTAGCTGTTTGTAATAGCGAGAAATATTGTCTGCATATGATATGTGTTCTCATTACTATTCTAGTGAAGCATGGGTTGCAGCATACGCAGAAACAATCTATCTTGTTGGCACACAAGAAGAATAGGAGGTTTCAGAGGAAGTGCATAGTAATGAGGTTTTGCCCCCTGTGGAAAAGCGAAAAAAAGTCGGTCACAAGAAATTAGGATAGCATCACAGGGCGAAGAGAAGGGAAAAAAAGTCGGCCACAAAAAAACTCGGGGACATAATCGACTAACTTGTAGTGCACCAATTCATTTATCTAACAATGAGCACGTAGTTGAATTGAATGAAACATAAACAAGCACACGTACTACGCTGAGCCTTACATACTTGTCATTTTTGTTATATTAATGTCACTAATATCTGTAATAGTTAGTTGACTAATTTATACTTATTTGTTTCGCAGGTGGATAAACATATTTGTGTGGCTTATGTTGTTTCGAAATGGAGGCAACAAAAGGTGCATAATACATCGGCAAAGTGTTTGGGCGGAGCATATTAATAATTATGATGTTTGTGTTGTAACTTATGTTCTAATAAAACTTATTTATGATTCGAACACGTATTATAACACTTATGTTGTTGATGTTAATGATTGTTTTAATGATTTTTATTTCATATCTACGTACTCGACTGTAGTGAAGTATTGCTAGAGTTACCAAACTATTGTCATGTATACGTCGAGTATTGTTAAAGTTACCCCACTATTGTCATTATTATGTAATTGTACTTTACTGGAGCCATTTATTAACAGAAGAATAATCGATATTTCAGTGACGGATAATGTGTGTTTTTTTAAAGACACTCGACTATAGTCGTATATCCGACTATAGTCGTATATCTATGAAATCCCGACTATAGCCGTGTATCTATGCAAATACCCGGTAATAGTCGTGTATGTATGCAAATGCCCAATAATAGTCATATATCTATGCAAATATCTGCTGTCTATATCTGGTGGGAATTATATGCAGATACTCGACTATAGTCAAGTATGCATGCAAATACCCGACCGTAGTCGTGCATCTAATCATTCAACTTAATGTATGCAAAAACTCGACTGCAATCGTGTAAATATGGAAATACCTGACTGTAGTCGTGTATTTGTGCAGATCAATCATTGAATGTATATAGCTATCCTGATATATCAGATACATTGTACAAAATGTCTTCTCTTTCAATAATATACTTAATAAAAAATATAACATATGTATGATATGTTATTATCTTTAATGATATCAAGTGTCAACAATATCTCAATTATAAGTATTATGGGTCATGATAACTAATCCAAAAAATACTTATAAATAACAGCAATAAAGTTTTGCTAGAATTAGACGCTATGTCGTTTTTTTCCACGACCTATGTCCAAATAATTTGACAGTCAATGCTTTTTGGAAGTGTGTAACATCATCCTGTTGGCAATATATATTGACGTCAAGGCCATGGGCTAGCACCTCCAAGTACAGCAATAAAAATGC
The DNA here is from genome assembly GCA_030449075.1 of Murraya paniculata. Taxonomy (NCBI): domain Eukaryota; kingdom Viridiplantae; phylum Streptophyta; class Magnoliopsida; order Sapindales; family Rutaceae; genus Murraya; species Murraya paniculata. Next base: position 264,052 of record JAEVFN010000090.1, on the reverse strand, counting down.
TCCACAATCACCACTATAAAAATTTCATATAAATCAATAATGAAATTCTCGATTCTTATTCTGAAAAAAAAAAAAGAAAAAAATATATATAAAATGTACTTAATTGCATACCTTGATTTTTGTTGCGGGATGTTACGCACTCGCAAGATGGGCCAAGGAATGTTTGCTATAACATCAGCACAATCTGGATGTGTTTTGCTATATGCTATTTTCTGAAGTACGAGCGGTATCATATCTACAACATGTAGCAATTGTCTGACCAAAACTGAATCTTTTGTGTAGTCAATCATGGAGTCATAAACACAAATCTTGCCCGCAAGTATATCGACCACACTGAGAATTCAATGCTCATTCATGAATATCGGCAAATATACCTATGAATTTTGGACAACATTTTTAGCAGCTAAATATCACATATACTAATTCACTAAGCACAGAATATGAAACTGACCATTGAAACAGTGTTCCAAGGCGTAGCACAGTCCAATTTTGCACCATTAGCATAATCTATGCAATAACTATCTTTCTCCCACACCCTATTGGGGTCTTGTATATACACCTTATGTTTGTCCTTGATATTATTCTAGAAAATTTTTGCAGTCATATATATTACCCGTTATTATTTTCAAAGAGATTAAGAAATATATAACAAAAATTAACAATACCAGAAAATTACATTCCATAATGACACAAGCTTATCTGTTTGGAGTCGCACTCTTGGACATTTATTTCCGTAAGTAGTAGCATGCAATGTCAATGTGCTGAACATAAAGTATGAAAAAATTACACGAAGTTACAAATAATTATTAAAAAAAATCTAAAAGAAATGTTGTGCTAAAAAACTTACGAGATTAGATAACCACATATCCGGTGTATACAATTTGCAGAAAAATTCTCGATTAACCTCCATAAGAGCCAAATCGATAAATTTTCTACATAAAATAGATTATGAAATGACTAGTGTTAAATCATCATACATTATAATAATCAAAATAGATCAAAAGTTAATATCACAATATAAAATAATCATCATACATTATAATAATCAAAATAGATCCAAAGTTAATATCACAATATAAAATAACTTACAGCTCATTTTTTTCATTGGCGACATCCATCCATCGCTCCAGCTCCAGTAACTCCTCTTGGGGTATAAGCGAACGCACCTCAAAGTGCATTATCTCTTGAGGGTCCACCTCAACATCCATTGTCTCTCGTGGCTTCTTCAAAAGATTGGTGTACGGTGTTCGTAAGTAAGTCTAAGCTTTCCTATCTTTCCTCTTCCGTAAATTATACACCAATCTACAATCTTTTTCTTGTGCCGAGATGACAATGCAATCGCTCTCTGTACCATGACAATTATCCGACATCTTTAATGGGAGTGTCTCAGTTTCTGCGCTACAAAATTGACCAGCGTGTCCAATGTTGTTGCATCAGTGAGACAAATGCGTCATCCATAGGATTGTTTGTCGGCTACAGACACAACAACCAAATTTTTTCAGAATTAGATAAACGTATATACTCAATGAACAAGTATTGACGTTTTATATATAAACCTTAGAATCAAATAGTTGAGAGTCTGAAGTTGAGGGCTGCTGAAGTAGCTGAATAAGCTTGTTCAGTTTACCATCGATCAAGTCAATATGACCAATTTTGCCCTCAATGTTATCAATCTTTGTGTCCACATTCTTCATCATATTTTCTATCTTGGTGATATTTTTTTCAATGTTTTCAATGCGACAACTAAGATGATTAATCTTCTCCTCGACAATAGAACCATGAAAAGTACGGAAGGCATGTCGAGATGGACCATCCTGATATATACAAAAAATTAAATATTAAATTTGCATTCATGATCAAAAAATACTTATTAACTATTTTGTCGATTTCCATCTCAATTTTCGAGGAAGTAATTGACCACAATATTTTGCACATTTATCACCAATGATGGAAACAGCTTCATATGCCCACACCTGTATAATTGATAGCATGATTTATAAATTATATACATAAAAATATGATAAATTATATCAAGTAACTAAAGTAGGCAAGGTATATACTAATTAGTTTAGTTTTGTTACCAGAAAAGCATGAGGGAACCCATGGACACTATACGTTGCTCCTTTATATTTAGAATCTGCATTGGATTTCTTTTTATGCTTAGCCACTCGGCCTGCAACACCTTTTCTCAAACTCTCAATGGTCATGTTGAAAGAAGAGCGTCCCCACGGATATTCATTGAACTCATTATAATTGTCCACAAGGAGTACATGAGTTTCATTTATATAGTTTCTATTCTCCTTTCGTTGTGATTGCACAATTCCCATCTAAAAACTCATCAACTATTCTCGTATCATCGTCAATATCTTCAGTATTGGCTGTGTACAGTGGATTGCAGTTCAATTCGATTACCAAGGCAAACTTCTCCATTGAAAATCGAATATTTTTCTGCCCAATCCTTAACCATATTGCCTTCTCATCTAATTTCACTTCCTTTAATAATATGCTGTGAAGTAATTGGCCAGAAAACTTCAGCTCTTGCACATCTAAAACGTGACCGAAGCACGAACGCTTGAAAATATTTTTCTGCTCCTCAAATAATTTTTTTTTTATGTCTTCAATTGCATCTAGTGATGATCGGTTAGAAATCTTTACTTTGAAATAATCTGATTCCTTGATTTTCAGTTCTATCTGCATAAACATAAAAATATTCAAATAATAATATAAATATAAATAAAAAGTTGCATAATAATAAATTCTAAACAAATCAGAAAAATTACATTGCATACTGGTCGAGAACAGTTTTGAGTACACAACTGCAGTCGAGTAGAGCATCCATTACACGACCACAATCAAGTAGAGTATCCATTACACTGACTACAGTCGAGGAGAGCATTCATTACACGACTACAGTCAAGTAGACCATCCATTACACCACTACAGTCAAGTATAGCATCTATTACACGACAACAGTTGAGTATAGCATTCATGTAACAAGTAGAGCATCCATTACTACCACATGATACATAAATCAGTATAACACACAAGAAAGCAATCAACAACGCAGAAGAATTTGCTTATCAACTTAGCAAGCAATCAACTTATCCGCAAACATAATCAACTAATTGGATAATAAATATTATTCATCTTATTATCTTTTTAGTTATTCACAAAATAACATATAACCATACATAGGTAAACAATTTAGTCCACAATTTACCAAAAAGGCATCCATTACACGACTGCAATCGACTATATAAATCATTAATGATTCTTTACCTCACATGATACATCAATCAGTATAACACACAACCAAGCAATCAACAAAGCAGAAGAATTTGCTTATCAACTTAGCAAGTTATCAATTTATCCGCAAATACAATGAACTTATTGGATAACAAATATTATTCATCTTATTATCGTTTTAGTTATTCACAAAATAACTGATATCCAATATGCTTTTTGATTGAAAACCTAAGCTCTCCAATTGTACTGATCATCTATCAATGTACTATGTGCTTTTCGATAGAACAATTATACTCATTCAAAGTATTATAGTGAGCCAAGAAGTATTCCATAGAATAAAGCAAATAATATTGCTTACCTTAGAATGAGTGAATTCAAAGTGGTCTTGTGCTTCGTGATGATTGAATGCAGATCAAGGTCTACGTATTCAAAGACAGAAAACACATTTGTCCGTTACTTTATACAGCAACCTACATCCCAATTATCACAACAATTCAGTTACCAAATGGAAAACTGAAGAAAAAATAATTGTTATAATAATAATAAAAACAAATCACAGGTAGAGAGCAGTCCAAACAAGTACAACAATTACTACGCTAATGGTTCGCCGGTCAGTCAAAATGCATTTATTCGCTACATACACGGGTTTCAATAACTCACAGTGACATGAAGCTATAGAGTAGATAACAATTTACAATTCTAGTGGATTAACAGCACGCACGCGCATTCTACTTGCACACATACATACACACATCAACAACAGCAACAAGAACAGCAAGTCAACAGCAACAGCACGCACGCGCATGGCGTTTCACCACATTCACCTTTCACAAGACCTTCCTCTTCATCACTTCACCGACCAACAACAACAACAACAACAACCACCACCACAACACCACCAACACCAACAAAGCATCGAAATAACGGCACCTAATTGGCTCAACATTGTACTTCTTCTCTCACAACAGCCGCAGCAACAAGTGTCTCACTTCTCGGAAACCAATTTCCTTAACCTACGCACCACAGCAAACAACAACAACAACGACAAAAAAACTGCCTCCAATTTTGACGGTTCACACACAAATTATTCAACATACATTTTGATAGAATCATACTCAATAAGGTGTAACAGCTAAGTTTTGTGTGGTCAATCACCTTTAGTTCGACCAATTTCAGTTCAAAGCAGGAACTTTATGATGCTACAACAAGCGACAACAGAGGCATGAAGTAACAGCAGCAAAGGGTCATGGGTTTTGGCCTCGTCTGATAGCCCACCGGAGAGACCACGATCGAGCCTGTTGAATGGCGCTTCACTCTTTTTTGCTTGTTTTGACTGGATTCAATCTTCACGGAAGTTTGAATTAGGCGAAATTTGATGTTCTTTATGCTGGTCGTCAGTGATGAATTTGGGTTGTGTTACGCGACTTGGCTGTGAATGGGAGTTGTGTTACGCGACAGCAAGTTGTGCATGGGGGTTGTGTTACGCAACGGCGACTTGATTGTGAATGAGAGTTGTGTTTACGCGATAGTGACTCAGGGATTTGGTTGCGCGGGAGTTGTGTTTACGCAATGGTGACTCAAGGATTTAGTAGTGTTAATTTAAGTTTTTAATTAGGGTAATTTCATAATTGCACATAACAGAAGGCATATCTGAGGAATTGAGTATGGGAGTGTATTTAGATAAATAACTCATTTCTGAGGTATAGCATGGGCAAATCCCTGTGCTAGGGCCTTGGGGGCTTTTTATTTAAATATACCATATTTGCCCTTAAATTCCAAATTTATACCCCATTACATACATATGCTTCATGAAAGTGGGAAAAGTCAAAAATACCCTTAAAAAAATGAATTTACAACATTTCTTCTTCTTCTTCTTTTATCTCACCGTTTCTTTCTCTTCTCACCATTTTTTCCCTCCATAACAATTTCCTTTTCTCTCACCATTTCAGCTCCTACCACCACCAATACAAGGTTTTTGATCAAATTAAACAATTCAAAAGCTGCATTGTCAAGTGGTGGATTAGGTATGTTTGAAATGCAACTTTTTTTACATGCTTAGGGTTTGATTTGATTTCATTACAAGTATATTTGCTAATGGTTATGAGTTTTAATAGTACATTACTCATTTTTGTGCTTGCACATACACTATTGCATAAAATATAGGGATTTAAGATCTCAATTTAAGTTATGAGTAAGTGAAAATCAGTCCAGGTCAAGTGAGTCATCACACCGGAAAGGTCTAAGAGCGTCAAGGCTTAGAGCTTCTTCTCAAGCTGCCTATTTTGTGCGTGGGTTAACTATTGATTCAATTGCGCAAAGAAGCCTAGTTGTCCTAAGAGCTGATTCGGGAACTGCTTCAATTCCAAGCTCTTGCAGCTTTTTCTTTCACTCTATCACAACCCTCATACGGATCTAAGCTCTCGCAAGTCGAGTATTAAGTCGAGTAAGGAGAGAATTTAGTTGAGTACAAAGTGAAAGAGATGAACAAGTCGAGTAAAAAGTTGAGTAAGTATATTAAATGAGTCGAGTATTTAGTCGAGTAAGTATATTAAATGAGTCGAGTAAGTATATTAAATGAGTCGAGTATTAAGTCGAGTAAAAAGTCGAGTAAGTATATTAAATGAGTCGAGTAAAAATTCAAGTAAGTATATTAAATGAGTCGAGTATTTAGTCGAGTAAAAAGTTGAGTAAGTATATTAAATGAGTCGAGTTTTAAGTCGAGTAAATATATTAAATGAGTCGAGTATTTAGTCGAGTAAAAAGTTGAGTAAGTATATTAAATGAGTCGAGTATTTAATCAAGTAAAAAGTCGAGTAATTATATTAAATAAGTCGAGTAAAAAGTCAAATAAGTATATTAAATGAGTCGAGTACTAAATGGAGTAATTTTTAATTAATTTTGTAAAAGTCGAGTAAATTTTTTAAACAAGTCGAGTAAGAGTTATGTAATTTTCAAAGAGATGGACTATGAAGTCGAGTAAATCCAGTATTTAGTCGAGTAAAAAGTGAAGGATACAAGTCGAGTATGAGGTTGAGCAGTAAGTTGAGTAAGTCCATTGAATAAGTTGAATACTAATAATTTTTTAAAACATTAAATAAAAGTCAAGTAAATATTTTGAATAAGTCGAGTAAGAGTTATGTAGTTTATTAAAGAAGTCAAGTACGAAGTCAGGTAAGTTAAGTGTTGAGTCGAGTAAGAAATAAAATTAGTTGAGTAAGTCCAGTATCTAGTCGAGTAGGGAGTCGAGTAAGAAAATTGAATGAATCGAGTATTAAGTCCAGTAATATTTAAAACAAAATAAAATTAAAGTCGAATAAGTTTTTTAAACAAATCGAGTAAGAGTTAGGTAATTTTTTAAAGAAATGAAGTATGAAGTCGGGTAAATTGAGTAATTGGTCGAGTAAGAAATGGAGTAAGGGAGTTGAGGTCGAGTGTCTATTTGACTAAGAAGTCAAGTAAGTATATTGAATGCATCTAGTGTTAAGTCGCTTAATTTTTTAAGCAAGTTGAGAAAACGTCGAGTAAATTTTTTGAATTAGTTGAGTAAGAGTCAGGTAATTTTTTTAAGAAGTCGACTATTAAATCGAGTAATAAATTGAGTAAGAAATGGAAGAAGTTGAGTAGGTAGAGTATCTAGTCGAGTAATAAATCGAGTAAGTAAATTAAATGCGTCTAATGTTAAGTCGAGTAATTTTTTAAACAAGTCGAGTAAATTAATTATTATATAAGTTCAGTAACTCTTGTCAATTATTAAATAATTTTATTGAACTATTTCAAAAATTTTTTTACTAAAATTTTTTAATGATTGCAGTTCATTCACTCATCAATGGCAACTGTACGTGTTCCTATCCTGTTTAACGGTGAATGGACTCAAGAAAATGGTGAATACAGATTTACCGGCGCTCAGATACGGGGTATTAAAGTGCCACTTTCAACTACATTTGAGCAACTGGTCCAAAAAGTTGCAGAAGTCATTTCTATTGGCCTTTTTGAATTTGTTATTAGCATGAAGTTCAAGTTCAAAACATCATCAGAGCCTTTGCCACCTATGGAAATTTTGAATGATTCTAATGTAGAATTTTTTTTGGAAGAAGCTAGTAGCGGTTTCAGAAATCTTCTCTGCATCACTTCTGAACGTAAAGTAAATATCGTCGAGCCTAATGATCATATGGCGGCAGAGAATAGTCCACCTGCAGCGCACCCTTCGTGGGAGGAGAGTCATTATTATCCAACCATTAGTTTATCAACCTCCCACCATGAAGTTGAAAGAGTCAATATAGAAGATGATGGTTTTATTCCTGGCCATTTTGGCAGTGGAAATGAATTAGAACAAGAAGTCATGTCCAGCACTCAGATTGATGTGGAACATGATCCAATGGAGGTCCATCTTCATTTGGAGGAGAGAACACTAGCTGATATTGAAGCACCAACTGATAGTCCACCGGTCTGGACCGTAACTCAGCCACACTCTAGTAACAACTATTTGCCGAGACTTAGCTTGCTGGCTGGTAGTAATTCAATACGCACAAATGATTCATTCCTTAGTGTTAACAATTTAGCATCGAATGAAGTTGGCGATGACAGCGATGGATTTGTGGAAAGACAACAATTTTCTTCGAAAGAGGTGTTGCAAGGCATGCTCAGCGCATATGCTGTAACAAAAAATTTTGAATATAAAACCTTCAAGTCTGGTAAGGAATACTTGTTGTCACTCGCGTGGATAAAAACTGTAAATGGCGTCTTCGTGCTGTTAAGGTCAATGATCGTGGTATGTTCGAAATCAGAAAGTATTGCCATGTGCATTCTTGTTCCCATAATGTCTCCAAGAAAGATCATCGACAAGCTTCTACAAAACTAATTGCCTAAAATATTCAGTTTAAGTATAATGGTTCGTCTTCTTCATATAGGGCTGCAGACATCAGGCAGGATTTTCAACAACAATATGGTTATGATATAAGTTATCACAAAGCATGGAGAGCAAGGGAACATGCAATGCAAATTGATCGAGGTTCACCTGAAGAGTCTTATAAACTACTTCCTCAATAAATGGCAATGTTTGAGAAGAAGAATCTTGGAACCCGAACTTTTCTTGAAGTTGATGACACAAATCACTTTAAGTACTTCTTCATGGCAATAGGAAGTTGTTTGAGGGGATTTTCTTATTCCATTAGGCCAGTTATTGCAGTTGACGGTACCTTTCTTAAAGGCAAATATAAAGGAACTATGTTCATTGCCACATGCAAGGATGGTAACAATCAGATTTATCCATTGGCTTTCGGTGTCGGTGATAGTGAGAATGATGTATCTTGGCTGTGGTTTTTTACAAAGTTGAGGGAATCAATTGGGGAAGTTGAAAATTTAGTTTTCATTTCTGACCGCCATCCAAGTATTAAGAAATGTGTATCTACTATATTCTCGAATGCTACCTATGGGATCTGTACATACCATTTAAAACAAAACCTTAGGGCTCACTTTAAGGACGTTGATGTTGGTGGTATATTTGAAGCAGCTTCAAAAGCATATCGACTAGTACACTTCACATATTGCATGAATGAGATATATAAGGTTAGCCAGCCAGTTGGAAAGTATCTCGAGGAAGCGGGGATTGATAAGTGGGCACGTTCGCACTTCGACGGGCGACGTTACAGTATTATGAATACCAACATTGCTGAATGCATGAATGGGATTCTAAAATCTGATCGATTGTTACCCATTCATAAACTAATAGATGGGATAATTGACAAACTACGAGAGTGGTTTTGTAACCGTCGTGAAGAGGCGGCGGCAACAAATAGTCGACTGACAAAATGGGCGAATAAGGTAGTGAGAAGTAGACAAATTACCACTCAAAAGTTTTGGGTGATCAACTTAAATCTGTATGAATTTATTGTCAAAGATGGTAATCTTGATGGGCATGTGAACACGTTGGAAAAAACTTGCACTTGTCGAGAATTCCAACTCGAACAATTACCATGTGTACATGCTGTGGCGGTGTGCAGGCATCGAGATTTTTCAATCTATGATTATTGCTCTCATTACTATTCAACTGATGCATGGGTGTTAGCATATTCTGAGACCATTTACCCTATTGGTCCTCAAGAGGGGTGGGATATTTCTGATAATGTATGTGCCCAAGAAGTATATCCTCCTCTAGAAAAGTAGTCAAGTGGGCGTCCAAAGAATAATAGAATACCATCTAAGGGTGAGGAAAAGTAGCCTCGTAAATGCAGTCGGTGGTCGTGGACATAATCGACTCAAATGCATGACACCAATGCCATTACATGAGGAGTGACACCTTGTTTCAAATTTATATACAATGTAAGTAACTTAATTCTCGGTATTCCTTTCTATTTTGCCCTTAATTTATGCTTTATTTATTTTTTTAATGTTGTTTAAACATGTACCAAATTTAACATTATATGTCCATACAGGGTTTGATGGAGGATCTATATGGTAGGTTGTCTTTAAATGGCGGCATCAGAAGGTTTTGGGTATGGCTTCAGTTTTTGGAGTAACTAAAAGATTACCCTTAGTTATTGTATAAGAATATCCGTATTGAAATTGTATGATGATGAATTTGCTAGTTGTTATGGCATGAACACAACATTTGAAGTTTGTTGGATAATTTGTAGTTGTTACAGATACTGTTTAATGCCTATTATATATCTTAATAGATGATTACATATTGAAACAAACAAAATTGAGTATTCTAGACTTTTTACCTGACTTAATTGTAGAAGAATTTTTTAGGAACTTTTTACCCGACTTCGACGAGAGGAGAGTTTTTGCTGAATATTAGGCAAGGTTATAGTTAAAGTTAAGTATTCTCGACTACTTACCCGACTTCAATGAAAGGAGAGTTTTTGCTGAATATTAGGCAAGGTTATAGTTAACGTCGAGTATTCGCGACTACTTACCCGACTTCAACGAGAGGAGAGTTTTTGCTGAATATTAGGCAAGGTTATAGTTAACGTCGAGTATTCGCGACTACTTACCCGACTTCAACGAGAAGAGAGTTTTTGCTGAATATTAGGCAAGGTTATAATTAATGTCGAGTATTCGCGACTACTTACCCGACTTCGACGAGAGGAGAGTTTTAGCTGAATATTAGGCAAGGTTATAGTTAAAGTCGAGTATTCTCGACTACTTACCCAACTTCGACGAGAGGAGAGTTTTTGCTGAATATTAGGCAAGGTTATAGTTAAAGTCGAGTATTCTCAACTACTTACCCGACTTCGATGAGATAAGTCGGGTATACCCGACTCATTACCCTACTTAATAAAAGAAGTACAGAATTTCTTAGGGGACTTAATGCTGACTAACAATCAAAAAAACCAAAATATATAACTTAATTGATTTACACATTCATAACCGTACAAGTCAGTTCCTAAGGTTTTAATTAACATTATCACAAAAGCTAAACTATTGTTAATACAAAGCTAACTCGTTGTTATCCAAAGCTAAACAATCAACTTCTTGTCATTATCAATCGCATTCCTCTATCAACTTCTTGTCAGTAAACAACCTTGTCGCCACTTGTTTTCGGTATGCATTAACGGCTGCCTACGAAGGAACGTTGCTTGGAATGTTTTGACCATTTACAAGTACATCCAAGTAATGCATAACAAAAACCTCACAATCATTGCTATAAAAGATAGAAAGAACGTGATGGTTAGTTGACATTGCGTAACGTAAAAGACAATATAAAGAGAGAAGACAGTATTTCTTACTTATTCTTTTGTTGTGGGGTGTCTAAAACTCGCACGGCCTTCCACTTACGAGTTAGACAATTATCATCACAATGTGAAGCATACTATGATATCTTATCTAGAATCAATGGCATCATAACTACAAATGGCAATAACTCCTTCTCGAATGTAGTGTCATTCATATAATCTAACATCGAATCATACACAAAAATTGTCTCATTTAGAAGGTCAAACTCTCCTAGTGCCCAATGTTCTTGCTTAGGATGAAGTGAAATATACACCTACAAAAAAAGCCATGAAAACCACTAAATTGTTTGAGGAAAAAAAAATTACAGTCAATATATGAAATAAATATAGGGTTCTTACTTTGGAAAAATCTTTCCAATGAACAGAACATTTGAGTTTTTCACCTTTGGCATAATCAACGACATAGTTCGTAGCATTATTTGTCCAAACTTTTTCAGGGTTGATCACGTAAACTGAATACAAATGCTCTAACTTTCGCTAACATTACATAAAACAAAAGTGTAAGATATGCATTTTATATTTTCCTAAATGCTTTATAAATGTAATAAAAAACTTACTTGATATATAGTGTCCATTATGGCACATTGTTGCATATCACAAGATGGGGAGTTGACCAAGGTGTGTCGCATAGCATAAAAAAAGGAGTCCATGTGCTGGAGGATAATAAAAAAATAATTATTATATGCATTATTTAACATATTCATTAAACAACTTAACAAAAATTATTACTGTGCTAGATATCAATGCTCTTGGTTTGCATAATCAGCGAAGAAGTCTTTATCTGCCTTGTGGACAGGCCACCTTATTATTAAACTACACATAAAAAAGCACCAAATGTGCTATTACATAGCAACTTGAATAAATGATAATAACAATAAAGTGGAAGAGTAAAAGAAACTTACGGCTCTATTTTGTCATCACGCATCCAATCATCAAAATTTACTGGACCTTTTGACTCAGTTACTACATCCTTTCGTGACTTCTTACAAGGGTCAGTGTAAGTTGTGGTAACATATATTGACTTTTTTCTCTTTTTTCTTAGATAATGTTGTGCCAATGGACCATAATCTTGTGCTTTGCATCCTTTTTTTAGGTGAGACTCAATGGAAAATTCATCAGTAATGTTACACCAGGTACTGAGGTAGAAGCATCGTGTGTAGGTGGCTGTGTTACCGATAAATACAACAAAATTTAGAATTTTCTACATAATTATTGTCAAATAAATTCAACATGAACTGAATTGAATATTACGGACCTGAACATCAATTTTCTCAATGGCAACATCAAAAGCCACTGAGGTTTGAGGATCATGTGCAGGTGGCTGTATTATGCATAAATACAATAGAATTTAGAATTTTCTACATAATTATTGTCAAATAAATTCAACATGAACTAAATTGAATATTACGGACCTGAACATCAATTTTCTCAATGGCCACATCAAACACCACTGAGGTTTGAGTATCATGTGCAAATGGCTGTATTACACATAAATACAACAGAATTTAGAATTCTTTACATAATCGTTGCCAACTGAATTAAACATCAACTACATTTAATATCACGAACCTGAACATCAAATTTATTTATCTCTACATCAGAAGCCACTGAGGTAGGAGCATCTTGTGCAAGTGGCTGTATTATGAATAAATATAACAAACTTTAAAATTCTATCATAATTGTTGTCAACTGAATTTAACACCAATTGATTTAATATTATGAACCTGAACATCGATTTTATCTGTGCCTACATCAGAAGCCACTGAGGTATAACGAATATGCGCAGGTGGCTGTATTATGAATAAATATAAAAAAAATTAGAATTCTCTCATAATTGTTGTCAAATGAATTTAACATCAATTTTTTCTTTGTCTGCATGAACAACCACCGAAGTAGGAGCACTATCCAGTAATGGTTGTATTACGTGAAAATATGAAAAAAAAAATCAAAAGTTGCTTCTAAAAGTGTTTGAAATGTTGCAAACCTGATCATTGGTTTTATCTTTGCCTACATCAGAAGGTACTAGAAACTCCTTGAGTAATTTCGTCATTCTCCATAAGTCTTTTATGACGTTGTCAAGCTTTGCTTCCAACACATCAATCTTTTGCACCTTCTCCTCAATTTTACTTAATCTATCATCAATTTTCTAAAATGTTGGAGCAACGTGATCGCCTATGGAGATATGACAAGGTAGAGTGACCTATGAACATGTTTTAAGATATACTGTTAAGTTACTTTGATAAATCAAAACCTAAAATTGTCTTTAAACAAATTAATTAACTTACAGTTTTGCTTCTTTTTTGGGGGAACGGTGTAGTCCTCTGAAAAGTGGATGCATTAGATGGCGTAGGAAAATTTCTTGGGGAGGGCACACTGAACGGTGTTTGCAAAATATCATCAGTGATGGTTGTACGCCTATCGTCCATAACAACATTAGCTTGCTGCTGCATTCTCACATTTGAATGTGTACAATCTGGTTTGGTGTCAGGCTCATTGCCACTCACAGCATAGGGTTCACCAAGCTCTTGCTTCCACTCAATTTCTGAAGCTAAGAACCATTGTATGTAATGTTGTGCAATCTCATTACTTCCATCGCTTCCAGTGACATGCAATGTTGTTGCTAAAGTAAGTTATATAATATAGATGTCAATAAAGTTACACCAACAAAGTACTGATGTTTTAACTAAATAACTTGTGTTAAATTAAATAACTTGTGTTCACGCTTCGCACTTAAATAAGCATGAAATACTTACTATGTCTTCCTCTTTCAAGGCGTTGTTTATTGCATCAGCCATAATTTTATTCTTACAAAACCACTTAAGAATTCTTGGAACCTTCAAATCACCCTTTTCAGTTGCAAATTTTTGGCCGAATTCAGAAATGACCTCATATGTCCACACCTGTAATGTTGAACACTATATCAATATCATACAAAATTCATGTATTTTTCATAAAAAAATTAAATTAAGCATCCTTACCTAAAACGCAAATGGGAAACCGTAAAAGCTATATTTCTCTTCCGTATTTGGATCCAACGAACCAACTCTTTTGCTTCTCTTTGTAATTGTGCTCTTCAAGCTCAACATTGTTGCCTCGAATGAAAAGCGACCCCATGGATAATTATTGAATTCTTCAAAATTGTCTAATAGACGAATATGCAGATCATCAATCTTATTCTTGCGCTCCTTTCTTAACAGCACAGATTCCAAGAAATATAGCATGGCAAACTTTACCATCAAGGTATCATCATTGGATTGGGCTGCTGAAAAAGCTTTCTGTAACTGCATTTGTGTAAATTCATAGCTACCCCCCATGAACACATCACATATACTATCACCATTGTCTTTCTCATGCACTAAAAGATCATGTTCTTTGTGGCATTTCAGTCCCGTAATCAAGGCAAACTCTAGCATAGAAAATCTGCACTCTATTGTGCTCTTTCAAGCTCAACATTGTTGCTCGAATGAAAAGCGACCCCATGGATAATTATTGAATTCTTCAAAATTGTCTAATAGACGAATATGCAGATCATCAATCTTATTCTTGCGCTCCTTTCTTAACAGCACAGATTCCAAGAAATATAGCATGGCAAACTTTACCATCAAGGTATCATCATTGGACTGGGCTGCTGAAAAAGCTTTCTGTAACTGCATTTGTGTAAATTCATGGCTACCCCCCATGAACACATCACATATACTATCAGCATTGTCTTTCTCATGCACTAAAAGATCATGTTCTTTGTGGCATTTCAGTCCCGTAATCAAGGCAAACTCTAGCATAGAAAATCTGCACTCTAATTGTGCTCTTCAAGCTCAACATTGTTGCCTCGAATGAAAAGCGACCCCATGGATAATTATTGAATTCTTCAAAATTGTCTAATAGACGAATATGCAGATCCATCAATCTTATTCTTGCGCTCCTTTCTTAACAGCACAGATTCCAAGAAATATAGCATGGCCAAACTTTCCATCAAGGTATCATCATTGGACTGGGCTGCTGAAAAAGCTTTCTGTAACTGCATTTGTTGTAAATTCATGGCTACCCCCCATGAACACATCACATATACTATCAGCATTGTCTTTCTCATGCACTAAAGATCATGTTCTTTGTGGCATTTCAGTCCCGTAATCAAGGCAAACTCTAGCATAGAAAATCTGCACTCTAATTGTGCTCTTCAAGCTCAACATTGTTGCCTCGAATGAAAAGCGACCCCATGGATAATTATTGAATTCTTCAAAAATTGTCTACTAGACGAATATGCAGATCATCAATCTTCTTCTTGCGTCCCTTTCTTAACAGCACAGATTCCAGAATTATCGCATGCAAACTTTACCCATCACTGTATCATCATTGGACTGGGCTGCTGAAAAAGCTTTCTGTAACTGCATTGTGTAAAATTCATGGCTACCCCCCATGAACACATCACATATACTATCAGCATTGTCCTTTCTCATGCACTAAAAGATCATGTTCTTTGGTGGCATTTCAGTCCCGTAATCAAGGCAAACTATAGCATAGAAAATCTGCACTCTTTTTGTCATATTTTAAGTACCATTGCCTTATCGGTTGATCTTACATTATCGTTAATAATATTAATGCATGAACATTTGGCCGGGAGAAATTGTAGATCTTGAAGGTACACAAAACTTACCAAAGCATGTTTCCTTAAACGCCTCATATTGTTGCTCTATGAGACGTTCCTTTATAAGTGAAAGTGCCTTCAACGATGACATATTAGACATTTTAACCAAAAACGTCTTCTGATCATCATCATCATCTGAATTATCATCGAATGGCATGATCTTTTCGGTATGTGGTCCAAAACCTACATGATCAAGTAAAAGAATTTACCTAAATGTTAAACGGGTTCAGAAACTAATCATATTGATTCGAATTCTAAATTACAAAATAACTTTTTTAAGAGAAAAAAATCTATTTTATACCATGAATATGTACAACTAGGCACTTAACCTAACAATATGAAGCCCGATAGTGAATTATTTAACTGTTATTAGGCTAATAACATGCCAACAACTATTTTCCAGTTCGTAATTGAACTCTATGCCCAATTTTAGGTATCCAACTCTAATTTTATTTGCATTTGGTCATTGTCGAAACACCTGCAACCTAGTTTTAACCGTATCAAGTGGCATTATAATTAAAGCCAATACGATTATGAACATGCAAGCTGTTACTTTATGTGTTTATTGTTATGCCTTTGTACGACTTGCTAAAAGAAGTCACACTACATAAGATGAAAACAAATATGATTATTCTATGAATCTATGATCTGATCATAATGTTTCATAACTAAACACATCCCTTTCTCCAACAAGAAAGCAAAAATTGGGAAAACGAGCCCACGTGATTCTTTAATCAACTGATCCTTAACTAAATTCTTACTAAATAACACTTAATTATTTCAATCAAATAAAAATAAGGACACAATTCATTTAGAAAACACCACAAATCTAAAGTTCATCGAATAAAAATATGTTGTCTAATATTTATTTTTATATGTTATATTATATTACATTTTTCAAGTCACACTTCTAATTCTTTTTATTTTCATCAACATTGTATTCCAGCAAGTATACCCAATCGACTAAATCACTTATTATTTTAAGCAAAACTCCAAAAATTTCTCTTTGAATATTCGTAGGAGAAAGAAGAAAACGAAGAATGACTTACCTAGCAACCAATAACGGAGGCAAGACGAGGTGGTAGTGACACCAAGGAGATGGTGGTGACAGCAGTTTGTTCTTCAAAGAGTTGGGAGGATTAGTCGCGATAGGAGGATCAGTTGCGGTTTGTTCTTTAAAGAGTTTTTGTTTTTTTTCTCCTTTTTTTCTTTAACTTCATTTGATCTTGCTCGACTTTCTGATTCAGTTTTGGAGAGGGATTTTATTGAGATTATTTTTGTACTTTCTCTTATTTTTTACGGTATATATATATAAAATAAAAGGTTTAACTGATTTAGGGTATATTTTGGAGGAATTAGGGTATATCCCACGCAATTCCCCCGGGCCCCTTGGAGCTAAATGTTGACGGGAAGACCCAAGGACGGAGACTTAAAACTGGCTGCGGTGGCCGATAAGTCGAAGCAGGGGGCGTCGTCTACGGCGCTTGTGGACTATACGCCGCCGGTTTTCAAGGAGGAGGAAGAGGACCTGGATATCAAGCTCCGTCGCATCATGGAAAACGTGCCTGTTCGAGTCAACAATGCGTCGGGAAGTTCCGCCGGTTCCGGCTTCGGTGACTTTCACCTGATAACTCTTTATTAGCATTTTTTCCCCCTTTCTTATGGCATTTGTGTTTAAGCTTAGCGAAGTCTCCTTAAATTTCACAGTTTTTTTTTTCACTTTATTGAATTGATTGGCATTGTTTTATTTTGGATATGGTATAAGAACTTCAGTGTGGCGGCGTGGTGATGGTTAGCCAAATTATAATGTGATAGCGAGTCCAATTTTATTGGTTGTTATTGACAAATTTCCGCCATTGAAGAAAATAGACTAAAAACTCCTGGTACAACTTAAGGCTCTGATGAATTGTTGTTGATGCTACAGACATTGCTGGCAACTGTATGCCGGCCTGACTATAGGTTTCCAAACATGTTCTTGATGCGTATTTATTTGTTAGTGACTGGGTGTTATCTATGTTCAAAATTGTTTTCAGAAGGAATTGATTAGGCTGAAAGTAAAAACTGAGGACTAAGGGGTATGCCGCGATAAGGCAATCCTGCTTGTGTGAATTTATTGTGGACTGATTGCAGACAATTCATGGAATTTTAGTTCCTGACATAATTTGGACTAGCAGTGCTAACTTAATGTTGGTGGCCTTTGATACCTCCTACATTTGGATGCCAGGCTGCTTAGTGATTAGGCAATTATACATACAATAAGGTGCTGATAAAAAGTGTAGGTGTGTGATTTGTCGTGGTCTATGTTTTTAGAGTTAATATTATGAAGAGCTTCGTAGTTTGGGGGAAAAGGTCACAGTTTTTGGGGAAGTTAACGCTTTCAGATCTAGTTGCTACTTATTCTTAGAAGTGGAATTTGTTATAGGATGCTGATATTATGTGAGAAGAATTCACCTGTCTTTAAAGAGTTAAATGTCTGCAGCTTGAGGGAGATGTAGGTTCTTTTCCAAAGTAAAGATTGTATGTTATGTTTACACATTTCCCTCATATCACTTGGCACTGGCTCTATGATGCAGGCGGTTTAATGCAGCTGTTGTTCTGTCATTGATTAGTTGGTTCTTCTCTGCTGAGGGAGCTGTTCTGATATTTATTTTCTTATGGATAGCTTATAAATTCTAATGCCTGTAAGAATGGTCACACCCCCCTTTTATTTTACTAGTTGCTGAAGCACTTACAGTAATTGCACTTGTTTTCATTCTTTTTGCATTCGACTGCTTTTCTCGGTGTTAGGTGTATAATAGTAAAACTAAATGCGCTGTTATGCTTTCCTACACATGTGAATGATGTTATTTTGTTTAAACTAGAAGACTTGCATACATATATATACACACAGACATACATATTGGTGCTGGTTTCTAACTTCTATGTCTGTTTGTTACAGTATCAGCGGATGAGATGGAAGGAGTAAAACCGGCTTTCTAAGATGGATGATGACTAGCAGAAAAGGAAAGAATTGGCAGAATTTAGTATGAAAAGGGAGGAAAGAATGAAAGCCGCAGAGGAACGAATGGCAAAGAAGCGGTCGAAATGCCAAAAGAAAAAGCAGAGGAAGAAAGAGAAAAAGGCCAACAGAATGGTGGTGGAGAAGAGCATCAGAAAGAAGAGTCCTCAAGTAATGATGATAGTGGGGACTTTAATAATGGTGCGGAAGCAGCAAAATGAGAATCAAGTTTTGCCATGAGCGTAACAACGGCGACATGGCGCTTTACATATTTAGAATAGACTTAGTTTCATGCTTTGGGTCAACCAGATTTGAATCATGCTTTTGAAATACCAGAGTTGAGGATCTTTTTCTCCACTTCACACTCCTTTGGGTGTCCTGATTATGCTCTTATTTTTGGGCAGGAGAACAAAATGGTAGCAGTAGGGAATCCTTTACTCAACTACATTTATTTTTCCTCTTCTCTATTGGTTAATGTATCTCATACTCAACCAAAATTTATTGACATCAACTTCCTAGGTGAACATGAATTACTTGGAGGATGGATTATGAAGAACTCTTTGTGGATGATGCTACAATACATGCTGGAATACGCAGACAAGTGGCAGCTTTCAGAAGATATTTGTGACAAATACTATAAGATTATTTTCTAGTGTGGCAGTTACATGGCATTGAAGTTTTGATAGTTGAAGGATGCATGATTCATAGTTAATTTTATGTTTCATTTCATGTTCATTTTTCCATGATCAGGTGGAACACAAATTTCACATTTATGGACTTAATTTAGTCAGTCAAATTTGGCGTACTCTCGTCCTTATCACTCCCATTTGGTCCTTGGTTGCAATGTTCTCAGAGCTATCCCAAAGTTGTAGTAACACACGATACGTCTTCTATTCTTCTTGTACATTCACAATTCACAGTATTTTTATTCCTTCTTATTAGCAGAGAAATGTTTTATTTTTCACCCCTAAATATGATAATATAGTAGATTGATGTTGCAATATTTTTGCAATATCAATGTTAGGATCCCAAATTTAACATGGGTTAAGTATAACAATCTAAATGAGAATATTATAAGCTCACAGACACAGTGAGTTCTATGTAAGGATTTTTATCATTTGGTATCAGCTATCCAAAACGGCACCAGGTCCAGTGTGGATACTTGGGAAAAAATGAATAATTTTGTTAAGATGTTGCTTTCGGGGAGAAAAAAAAATAAAAGAACAATTGCACAGAGTATGATGGTATTTTGGAAAAACTAATTTTGCACAAATAATTTGATTTTTCCCATATATTTTGAAGGAAAATTTTCTACCTTACTAAGAAGCAGTGCATTGAGAAAATTTTCACCCACGCCAGGAAAGCAGAGAGAACTAGCAAAAACCAGGGGATCGAAGTTAGAATTACGAAAGTGACCCCAAGTTTTGTCCTCAGCCACGTGTCCCAATGATGATTCGACAACAGCGTTGCAGAAATAAACGCACGTCAACATCCACAGATTCGTATCAGACAGGTGTCACCCCAATGTAAAGCACACGCACAGGCCCAAGGCCCAGCTCGGTTCCGTGCGTATCACTAAAAACAAAAGGCCGCATAAGGGTGGCAACGAATAAAGAAGGCTTTAAGCCGAGGCAGATCAAAGCAGCAAGCAAGCAGAGCAGAGAGTATAGCTCTCTTTCTCATTCTCAGGTAATTATTGTTCGTACTCTTTCTTTCTTTCTTTCTTTATTTGATAAGAACATTGAGTAGTAGTAAAGTCAATGAAGTTACGAGTCTTTTTATTTTTGTGGGTTCTAAAACTAGAATAGTAGGGCATGTTTGTTTTGATATTTATTTGTATGTGATATTTATATAACGCTAAGTTGCCCTTCTTCATTTTATGATTTACTTTATTGAAAATGGGTAAAATGGCCCTTTTCCTGATGTTCCGATTGAGAAGGTTTCTTCCGTTAATATTTTAATGTATATTAGCATTAAGTACAGGAAGTTTAAGTAAAGCTTGATCTTGATGATGGTAAATAGGGATTCAGGGCACTGATCTAGAAACATATTGAACATGAAGGATATAAATGATTAAGGAGATTAACATGGTAAATTTTTAGTGGTAGAGATACTTGATACCGAGAGGTGAATGAAATCTGTTATTTTCTTTAAACATTGAATTGGTCGTCTTGTTCTATCAGTTGCGTTAATAAAGAGGACCGTATGTTTTAATTTAAGGGAGACGAGCAGTGTTAGGTCCAATGACATTTCAAAAAATATTCTAGATATGATATGACTTGAGGAAGTTTTATGTCTACAAGGTGTGGTATCTTAAATGTGGAGATTATCACGTCACTAATACGAAATGAAGATCAAATAGAGAGAAAGAGGATAACAGTTTTGAGTAATGGTGGCACAAATGGAGGACATGGAGAGGGGGTTTTTTCATCTATAATTAGCTTGTTGGGTCTGTAGAGTGAAAAGTGAATTTTGTGGGATTGAATTTTACTCCCAATGGACTCTAAATTTAGAATAATTACTTTTTACGATTTGAACATGCTATATATGTCCGACCTCAATATTCAAAGGCTTTGTTTAAATGAAGGTGCCATGCTTGAGAACTGTTAAGAGGGTCCCTTATGTTTGTATCAAGGATTTGCATTTGTCTCAGATAAATTTTAAGTGTCAAGGTCTGTGACAATGACTTTGGATGTGAATATCACAATTATGAGTTTATCCCTTATGTTTGTACTAAGGTTGTGTATTTGTGTGGGATAAATTTAAAAAGTGCCAAGGTGACACTGACTTTGGTTGTGAATGAGTTTGTAACATTGTAACACTTCCACACACTTCTGTTTTACAGCCTTATGTGCATTTTGAAATTGAAACTTAAACGTTGTCACATCATTTGACAATCATTTCTTGCTTTGATGTTCTAGATAGTAGATGCTCCTAAAAGCGTTTTGTTTTTTTCATTTTCACGATAGAAAACTGACATACTCAGTAACATTTTGTAGAGAGTATTTCAGAATTATGTTGCAAGTGGACTCGAGAAATCAAACTTTATTTTATTTTATTTTATTTTATTTTTTTAATTTTCAACATCCAACTATTAGCATAAATAGAAAAATGGTTGTCCAAGCTAAATATGTTGGTTATTAATCTAAATGTATACAAAATTGCTTATGAGACCTATTAACGGCCCAAATATATCCTGCATACATCAGACTGAAAAAATCTGTGTGATGTTTGAGGGTATAGATCGGCTTTGAAGAGTTGTATTTTATGTGTTTTAAGAATTATATTCGAACTAGAATAATCGAATGTGTTTTATTTGGATTTGTGAGATGAACTGTTTTGTTGAATGATAACTGCGTATTCTGAACTACTAAAACATGTAGTCTATAGTCTGTTTATCATTTTTTATGTTATTTACATGCTTTCATTATTTTCCTGGAACATTTTTCTCTTCACCACCTCTCCAATGGGGGTCACATTTCATAACTAGCATTTTAATCTATAAAAGGAAGGTTTTGGCCCCTTGGCATACCTTAACTTGCTGTGAATGGGCTGTCATCTGAGTTTGAGTGACAATAGGGGCAAGGGTTGTTGTTTAGTGGGTGAGAGTTCTCATCTTGGTCCAAACCTATTAAAAATTGGGGGGGTGGGGGGTGGGGTTGGGGTGGGGGGCGTGGGTTTTGGTGGGAGGGGAAACTAAGGAAGGAAGGAAGGAGTTTATAGGCCGATTAGTTGAGTGCTGCTTGATTTGAAAGCTTGAGATTTTATTGGGAAACCAATCTATCTTAAAAAAAAAAAAAAATTATTTGTGCTTCTGCTATACAATGTAGTCACAAGGATGTGTATGCATTAGTTACAACTTGACAAGTATTACTTCTTTTTTTTTCCTTGGAATGTTGGTTGCTGGTGACAAATCAGATTCAGTTATTTCTTGAAGTTTTTACTGTCGTATAGGCTTATCAAGTGTATTAAAGACGTCTTAAGGTTATAGAAGCAATTAATCATTCTGCTGGCTTCTCTCTGCAACAGTTTTACTCAAGCATCTTAGTGGAGGTCTGGAGCATACAATATGTAATTTATTCATGTGTTACTGTGGAAAATACTTTTCCCGAGTGATTTCTTTTTTTTTTTTTTTAAGTACAAAGTCTCTTTAAAATATTGTTAATTCAAAATACATAATTTGTTAATTCCCAAAATACATAATTACATAATTCTACAAAGTTCCTTGGTATGACAGTTTAAAACCAGAGTGAAAAATTAAGAGAGTCGATTAGAAATCTTGAGTGTTAGGGTAATTCAGTCATTTCAAAGAAACTTAAATTTGACTGAGCCAACGTGGAAATGTAGATATACTGCTATTGACAGATAGATGGTTATGCTTTGCTTCGGGGGATTCGGGCCTCTTGTGGAGAATCAGTAAAAGTTTCAATTTTATGAAAAGAAATTGTCTTTCAATTATTCTTCTAAAATCCTTCATGTGCAGAAAGAAGCTATTGGAGCTCATATAAATGTAATTAAGTGGTCGGCAAACAAGATATATTCTCAATATCCATAGCTAATTTTTCCTGCTTTCTTTATATATTGTTTAAGAGGTTGTGTTAAACTGAGCCACAGTCATGATTCTGAAACTGTATATCATTTTCAAGGGTAATGTGTATTATGATCATAGATAATTGGCATTTGGAAGTCATTTCTTTTGTAGATTTAAAGATATCTTTGGCAGTAGTTTGTTTTGTGCCACAGGAACTTTCACTTTTTATTTTATTGCTAAAACAATGAAATGTAATATACAAAACAATATCTAAATTTCAGTTACTGTTGCTTTCTTATGTATTTATTCTATGTCGTATTGCAGAAATTTTTCTTGTTATAACCAACTGTTTTCTTGGATCCTTTTTGCATAGGTTGAATAATACGTCAATTGATAATAATTTGTTTTATTTGCACATATATTCTTACAATTGTTTTGTTCTGTTGGATCCATTCAGAAGATCTGCAAAGAATTTTATTTCTGACAGAAGATAGATAATTTACTGGAACTTCTGTGTTGTTTCACATCTGCAATTTCTGATCTGTCATGGATTATCAGTCCGTCGGAGTTTTGCACGGTACTATCTTCTTATGTCTTATGTTTTTAACAGTCTGCTTAACTTTAATTAGTTTTTCCTTAGTATGGACAAATATACCAAGTACAGAAATAAGAATATTAGGAGTAGAGATAGTACCAATGCCATCTGTGGAATGTTATAACAGGCAATCTTGGTTTTTCCGTACATTGATAACCTTCCCTTTGAATATATGAGCTGTTGATGTGTCATCTTTTCTCCTTGATCTTGTGCTCAGAATTTTGTTGAAGCTTGGCTGGAAGTTGTTTGGCCTTTCAATGCCTAAATGACTGGTCATATTTCTGCTATTAAATGTCTGTAAATGTTGTTCCGATATTTTGTGGGTGCCAGCTAGTGCAGTTGCTAAACTTTCTTAAGTGAAGTCAATGTCTGGTGTTTGAATCCTGTCACATGGTTGGGGAGGGAACTGGGCTGTCTTTAGGCTGTAAAATAAAAAAATAAATAAATAAATTTTGCACCAAAGGAGACTACCAGAAACAAACCTTTTGTATAAGGTGATGTGTTTACCAGCAGCTTGCCAGACTTTAACGAATGTTAGCCAGACAAATATGAGCCATAAAAAATAAAATAGGACATTTCTTTTCAGTATACTTAAATCTATAGTCTAGAATAGATATTCTGCTCCTGTTGATGCATAAATTTTTCAGTGCTTAAAGTGTAACACTTTTTTTTCTTACTAATAGAAACTTCTTTTTACTGTGTATGAACTTTAATATTGTCTGTCTTAAAAAGAAAAATCTTTTCCTGTTCAACTAAAATAGGCATTAAGCTCTATTTAGAGGTAAGTCAAAGTAAATGAGTTCCGAATATTAGAATACTAACTATGAAGGCCAACTTATATGAGTACAAAGTCGTGAAATTTACTTCAAGTCCAAAGCTTTACTATTGGATCCACAAACAGGAGGATGAATTGTTTTATTTTGGAATAATTGCTGGAGCTAGTCTTGGAATAATTGAAAAACAGAAAAGAGGCAACATATTTCTTTCTACACTCATATAACTGCTGGATAAGACAAGATTGAGTCTGAGAACGCTACAGTGATGTGCATTTCAGGACAACCATGTCCAACCATAAAATTATTTGCAGGGACCAGCAATAGATGCATTCTTGGTATTTCACAGTAAGCATTTTCTATTTAGAATTTTCTAGTGTTGCCCATGATGAAGATTTGCAGACATATGTAATTTGACATTCAATAGTTAAATTAATGAGATATATTTACAGCCGTTAGTTAAACATCCATGGAATGTTGCCGATCACGTTATTGTCGTGGAGTGGATGCAACCCAATTGCTATGTGCAACTCCTAATGATTTTATTGAATTCTTTGATAAGACTTTTTGTCATTTTAGTTTTACTTCTATGGATTACTTCTATAGATAAGGTTACCGTAAAGCCGTTGATAGAAATCTTTTGAGTGGTTGTAATTGACACTCTTTTCACATATCAACCAAGTTCTTAAAATGTTTTTCACACCGACACATTATCTGCATATGGTGGTTTTTGTTTCTCATATTGATGTTCTGAGCTTGGATTCCCCAGATAAAGATGGAAAAGATACAAGGAACAAAGCAACAGAGGTTAATCTCGCCAAGATGGATGAGAAAGATATTTCAAAACCCACTCCTGGATTTCAGAGAGAGCATGAGCAAGTTAATGCGGTTGATCAGGATATCAGGGAAACTGTTCCACAAGATGCAGCTTTGGGAAATGTGGACACTTATGGTGAAGTAAACATGGAGGCCACAATAACACCTGATGATGTTGTAAGGGCAGGGGGATTTGGAGCTAGAGATGATATCAGTAGTTTTCTTCCTGTTGCAAGTGATTCAACTGATTTTGAAGCTTCAATCCGTGATGCCCAAGATTATGAACAACCACAGGAAGAAGTACGTAGGCCGGGTCTTGGGTGGAGAGAGGTACCCTAAAAAGAGTAGCCCTGTTTGTTTCTTATACCTATTTGAGTCATTACAATCAACTTTTTTGATGTTTTCTGCTCCTTGAGACTGTGTGATTTTGAATATCATATCATTAGATGCTTTGGCTTATGAAATTTTATTTCTTTTTATAGCATTTCTTAGAATCTTTAAAGGAGGGGTATATACTATTTAGTCTGTGATAATAACATGTATAGTTTACTTTATTGAGTTAAAAAACATACTCTATGAAGCTTAATTTATAAGAGGTTTTCTTAAGATAATACTATGACGGTATAATTGGGAATAGCAGAAACCAACTGTACTTATCTCTCTCTATTGTCTGTTTAGAAACACATTGGCAGAGGCAATCTAATTGCAGAATTACAATCCAGTTATCAACAAAATTTTCAAAGAGCTTATTCCTTATCTATTTTTATTATGGTTTTGGCGGAGACCCAATAATGTATGGAAAGTGGAAATTAACTACTAGTAATGTACAATTATGCTAAATAACGGTTCCATATGACTTAAGGTCCCTCTTTTAATATTGGCTTATGCAAGAGAGTTGTGTCATAAGAAGGGTATTGCTTTTTGGAAGATTCTCTGGCCAGGAGCAAGGATTGCCAAAGGGTCATAGGCATATTTCCTCTGTACAAAAAGTTCCCACTGAGGGCCAAAGTGAGCTTGCCACTCTTTTTGGGTGCTGTAATGGGGCAAATATTGCTTAATCCCAAGATTGGCCCTATTACTGATGTCTAGAATCCGTTGATTTTGATTATTTATGTGTTCTAATCCATCTGTCCCTCTTGATGATGGTAATGCAGATGATAGGAATGCCACTAGGTAGAAAATATCTTCATCTGGGGTGACAAAAGATGTTTTCTTGTTCCACCTGCAACGAACAAGGTTTAAAAGATGAACTTAAAAAGATTAATAAAGAATTCTATGACCTGTTGATTAATTACTTGGATTTGTTGACTGGGTAGATGAGGATAGGTCCATTGCTGTTATCTTTAAGAATTTCACCAAAAGCCTGTTGAGCAAAGTCTGAGATTTTGCTTTTGGGTACGAGAAGATTCAGCCATGGATGAGGAATTTCCCATAATCCTTTTTCTCGGAGTTTTATCTCTGACATGTGCACTCTATCCAGGAAGTCTACATAAGAAACATCCGATAGGAAGAGTGTGGATGGTATGAAACTCAGTTTTGATAGTAGGCTTTCAGTTTTCTGCATCATGATGTATAGATGTTAGCAGTGAATTCTCTGCTTGGTAGAGAATGTTGTTTGCATTGGAGTAGTTTTTTGGCAAGTCATACCTTGTTCATGTTACCAGCCTCATCTGGATTGAAGTATTTGGCCATTTCTAGACAATAAAGAACTTTTCCATCTGAATTGAACTTACTGGCTTGAAGTGGGTCTCTTGGATTGAAGGATGATCTCCAGTTATTTAGGAGGCCTGTTCTGTTTATTATTACAAATCCTTCAATGTAGTCGAATGAACTCTCTGACGATATTAAATGCTCTTGGTCCTTGGTAAAAATGGAGAATTGTGAATAGAGCACTCTAATCCATTTCACCTGTGAAAATTGATAAATAATGTTAGAAAGGGAGTTACACTTCCAAAGAGATTTATGTTTTTACCATCTTCGGTGCTGGTTCAAGAGATATTCTAGCCCGGGTGATGATGCCAAACTGTCCTAGTCCTCCAAGAACACCATGAAAGAGGTCGGCATTCTGCTGCTCTGAACAGGTAAGCACATCTCCCTTTCCTGCAACCAAACTCTCAAATAAGATTTTTACTTCTATTATCTCTGTTTGCAATTGCATCTTCTTCTAGGTAGTGA
Organism: Murraya paniculata; assembly: GCA_030449075.1. Taxonomy (NCBI): domain Eukaryota; kingdom Viridiplantae; phylum Streptophyta; class Magnoliopsida; order Sapindales; family Rutaceae; genus Murraya; species Murraya paniculata. The sequence goes on along the minus strand of JAEVFN010000090.1, from coordinate 236,540 downwards.
AATTAGAAGCAATTATATTAGGTTCAATTCACAGCAAAGGCTTCCCAAAGCTTGATTGGATGGTACAGTTGTCATTTTACCACATTCAAAATAATTAAATTGCCCTGCCACCCTCATCTTTGGCAAAATGATACTCCTACCATGTTCTAGTGGGCTGTGATTTTTGGCCATCGTGGCTCATAATATATAGTTTGCTTGAACGTACCTGTGACAACTTCCAGTTGGTAAACGTTATTGATTTGGGGTCCATGCAGAAATGCCTGACCACTAATTCCGGCATTAGATAAAGTTCCTCCGACAGTAAGGTGGAGGTAGTCTGTCCAAGACTTTGGTGCAAGTCCATGTTTAAGAGTCTCATGCAGAATATTGATCCACAACTCACCACCGGAAATGTCCACATAAGGCAGCTCACCTGTGTGAACTTTCATAACTGGTTCCTGGAGTGAAGGCATGTTGATGACTACTCCTTGGTGAGCTTGTGCTTGACCTTGGAGGGAGTGACCATGGCCTCTCGCAGCAACAGTTAGCTGAGAAGCAGAACCGATATTGAAGATATGCTTTATTGTGGAGGAAATATCTGAAACTGATTTAGGGTATAATACAGCTGATGGATGGAAATGGTAAGTGTTGCCGAAGTCCTTGGCTGCATGATGAATATTCTCAAAGCTGATATACCCATCTAGAGTTAGTTTCTTCAATGAGAAATGATTATCAGAGGAAGCGGAATGAGTTTGGACTGCTGTGGTGGCTAAAGGGAGATTAGAACAAAGGTTGGCTGTATCAGGTATACAACTGAAAAACAAGATAAAAATAATCCTGAAGAATAAAGGCTTGTTTTGTTTGAGAAAACTGGAAAGTGGTGACCCCATTTTCTCCGGCATATCTTGAGAGAGAGAGAGAGAGGAGAGATTCTGTATGTTATTCTTTGTGGGGGGGAAGCAAAAGGAGAGGTGTAGAAGCAGCATGGAAATGAAAGGCAGAGAAGAGAATTTAAAGGGAAGGGCTTTAGGCGCGCCAGAGTCAATGCTCTCACATGTTCACTGGTGAGTTCCCATAAAGATTGTTCATTACTTGGTTTTTGGGTATGTGTATGTGTTTAGGATTTTCTTTTTGGCCCTCCTTTTCGGTTCTAAAAGTTTAGGAGATAAAAAGTCACTAGAAAAGTTCATGAGAAGATTTCACATATCTTTGGTACTTTCCCCAACAGTTACAACCATGCTATATATAATCTTTTGCTTTTATGTTTTCTTATCAATCTTTCAGAGATGATATCATTAAAGAAAAAATATGACCCAACAGACCATGCATAGAATTGAGGTATGTTTGTAGTATGTGATGATAATATACATGTCAGTTTTCGTTGAAGTTAATTTTCTATAAATTATGCATACTGTGTATCTCTACTGTTGTCAGAGTTTGTGCATATGAGTATATTTTCCGATATAACGAGGCCGGCCCCTACTAGGTTGCATACTCCCTAGTCCTGGACCTGGGCGTGAGGGGGGTCATTCGTGGGTCCCTTAGCACATGAACTTCATGAGGTTTTGCTTGTGGGAAACTTGGCAAGCCTTGACTCTAGTACAACGACATGAACTTACAAGCATTTATCATAAGATTTTAGTCTAGTTGAAGCATGCGGATTAATTACTTTATACTGAATAAGACCTACTTGTTTCAAGTGCAATATCATCAAGTATCAGTGTTTAGTCTATGTCCAAAGTTGATAGATGCTAGATTCTTTCTCATATTAATCTTATCCACAGGGAAACTGAGGAGTTGGGTTATTATGATTATTTCGAGGAAGTGTAGAAGCAGGTCCATCTGCCCTCATTGGTTTTGCCAAGATTTGTGCTTTGATGGGATCCTCTTTAGGTGCTGATGGTGTAGGGGCCGGGGGTGCTTGTTTCTGAGCCATGAGCAAGAGTAATAGCGTGTGAGTTTCTTTCTTCTTTTTTTTTTTTTTTTTCCATTGTTACAATATACATTTTTACAGATTAAAATTTACTTGGAGTATAGATACATACATCTTGCAGTTCATCCTACAAACAAATAAGGATTTATCAACCTCTACAGAATTTTAGGGAAACACTAAAAAGGGTCTTTGAGTCTTTGTGCTTCAGACTCTAGCACTGGGACATCCTAAAATGATTCTCTTTCACTTAATATATATATATATTATTTAATTAAGACATTGATTTGTGCCCAACAATGTGCACTTGTGGACATTATTATTGCACCATTTGCCTTTTGCCATTGGTTGGTTAATGATGGATTTCAGCAACAGATCTTTTGGAGACCATTCGGATTGCCACAAAATTTTTGACATTATAGTATTATTATTAATTTTACTCGTTCATCACTATGATTGTAGTGTTTGCCATTAGGCTTTCCCACTTTTGGTGTATTGATATAATTGCCTTGTCCCAATTTTTTTTTAATGCTGATTATACATTAAATTATAATTATTACAATAGATATTTATAATTATTATTATAATAAATAAATATATTTATATTTATAATCAGATATATAATTAAGACTTATAATATTTATAACTGTTATTATAATAGATAAATATATTGATATTTACAATCAGATATATAATTAAGACTTACAATATTAAATTAAATTATTTATGAAGTATTTATTCAGACAAATACTCTTCATAGGGGAAGAATGTCTCTGTTTCATTCGCATTTCGTAAGGGAGAAAAATTTATAAATTAAGTCCATACAATTATGCTTAATTGATAAAGGTTGAGTCTAAGGCGATTTAAATCTTTATTCTCATAATTATGAGGATAAAAATTCACTACGGGTCATAAGCCCAAGTGTCTTGTCGTAATTATTAAAGTCACTGATGAATTATTTATTGCGTTATAAAGAGTTAAAATTTAAAAAACATGAAACATTTTTCTCTTGCAAGGTCTTATACATTGTCAAGTGCCTCGTTGGATCAAATTCTCCTGCAGAGTAATTATGAAACAATAGCATGTGGGGACAATAATAGCTCCCCTTGTCTTCTTATTTAAAGTTTTTTGACTTTGAATTTTATTACAAAACAAGTTTACTGAAATATTTCTCGATCTGTGAAAAATTTAGGTGAGTGGCCACTTCTTTATTTAATTCTTGGCAAGTCTTGTGTGGCGAACGTATTTATAGTGATATAAAGATTAAGATTTAACTATTTATATCATCTGTCACATTTTTTTAAAAAAGTCAATATGAATTCAAGTTCTTCAACGAAGTCTTTGTCCGTCTGGATGCATCGTAATTGAAGTTGAATCCGAAAATATACTCTCAATGAATTGAGGAAGAGGAAGGCGGGGGGTGCCCATAATCGGTATAAAGGTTATGATGACATGCACGTACATTCTCTTTAATCTTATTAAGCGTAAATTTTAGAGATTGTTATGATTCATATTCTGATCTCTATGAGATTTTCAATTTTCAATTTCTTAATTGTGATCATTGTTCTTTCTTTTCTCAATGTTTTTCTGAAAGGACAGACATATACATACATATATACATATATGTATATATATATATATATTAATTGTGATCATTGTTCTTTCTTTTCTCAATGTTTTCAGAAAGGACAAACATATATATATATATATATATATTAATTTTTAGTTAAAATCTCTGATTTATTAAAGTCATAAATCAATTAAAAGATAAAAAATTATAAATTTTAATATATTTTTTTTATCTTTTAATTGATTTTTTATTTTAATAAAATTAAGAATTTTAACTGAAAAATTGTTATATATATATATATTAAATTACAGTTACAGCAGTATAAATATGGACCCCAGTATCTGCTATTACTTTTTGCATGTTTTTTATAGAGTGTAAATTATAGCTGGAGCGTAGCATATATATATATATATTATTGGTAAGTTACCCAACTGACTGTAACCTAACAATTGGGTGTGTGTGCATATATAGATATAGACACGCACACACATAGGACAAAATGATGTTTCAATGGAGCGTACCGTACTTTTGTCTTTTTGTAATTTAAATATAGAGAATTAAATGCTTGAAATTTTTACCAAAAAGTCCTGCTCGGGATAAAATGACTTTTGAGTGATGATGGATGATCAAGAGGGACGCCGAGGAGGCAGCAATAAGCCATCGAGCACTTAATTCATTGCTACGAGAAATACGCTTTCATCGATGGTTAAATCACCGTTACAAAAATTTGGCTGCGACGGCCACAGGACAACCAAACGTAAAATCACCGTTACGAGGATTCAGAAATCTAAAATTTTAAAAACAAGAAAATATTGATAATTCTCAAGAAATTTAAGATTTATAATTTTTTTTGAATTATTTAAAAGAAGAAAAATACTTTAAACTAGTTTCTTTCTATATTATTTTTTTCTCAATCTTTCCCAAAAAAAAAAAAAAAAAAGCTTCTTGTTATATTATTTTTTTTCCTTAATCTTTCTTTTGGGGGGCCACAAAAAAAAATTAAAATGGCTAAATTTTAAGGGCAGTGCTGGTATTTTATAGATAAATTAAGATGTCAGTATGTACGGATAAAATAACATGCTAACTAATAGAAATACGACGATAAAGTTTGTAACAGTAAAATGATAAAGTGTTACAGCTTAATATGTTTTTTATTTCTACACTTTTTTATTTTCATAATATTCCTTAACGACTCATACTTTGAATACGGATTCAATTTTGTTATTCTATACTAAATGTATATTAATTATATAATAAAAAAAATTGTTTGTGTGTCCTTATGTTGTTGTTCTACTATTGTTCTCATTTTTATGGTCAAATTAGGTTCATGAAGTTTAAAAATTTAAAATAATAAAACTTATTTTGAAACTTTTGGATTGTGATAAACAATAAGGACTGCAATATTAATAGCTAATTAAATGATTTTTTTAATCAGTGAACAATTTTTCTATTAGGTTTGATTTGGCACGCATGATTGAATTGAACTAAGAATTAGAATTGGACTAGATATTAAATAATGCTAATTTAGATTTAATACAATTCTGGATTAGATTATGTTAAATTAAATTTAAATGAAGTTAAATAGTATTTAAGTTAATATTTAATTTTAAATATTAACTAATTATAGATATTTAGTGATAAGTATTATAATTAATTAAAAATAAAATTAATAAGAAAATTAAACATGCATACATATATGTGTGTACGTATATGTATATTCAAATTAATTATTGAGCAGTTATAATTATAATAAAGATATATTAATTATCTAAATTATAGGTTATTTCTTATGAGATATATCTCTTCATTAAATAAAATAAATAAAACTATCTGGATAATAAATTAATTAATAATTTTAAGTAAACCATGAATAACGAAAAAATAAATAACTTAGTTAATAACAATAAATAAATAAATAAAATTTATGTTATAATAATAATATAATAAATTATATTTTTTAATTCTAACTAAACCCAAATGAGAATTTTGATTACTAATCTTTTATGGATTAAAATTTGAATTTAGTTCATTGGTCCAATCCAAGTAAGTTTGTCAAACATGAAATTAATATTTTCAACCTCCTATTATTATTGTGAATTTCAATAAGGATTCTAATAAAAAAAATGTTCTATTTCGTCTTTGCTTCGACTGGGAATCGAATCAATAAAAGCAAAGGGATGAGAGAAAGCGAACGAAAAATTCAAAAAAGAGTTTCACAGAAAAGAAATGGAAGAACAAAAGTCGTATGAATTTACAACTTAATCGTAGGGTTTCACACAAAAGAAATGGAAGAACAAAAGTCGTATGAATTTACAACTTAATCGTAGGGTTTCACACAAAAGAAATGAAAGAACAAAAGTCGTATGGATTTACAACTTAACCGTAACTTTCAAACATGATCTTAGATTCTACTGGTTGATAAAGCAATTTTTTTTTTTTTTTTTACATATTGATAAAGCAATTTGAAACGACCTTATTGATAAAGCAATTTAAAAGGACCTTTAAAGACAAAATGCTATCTGTCAACTATATGAAAGCTTTGATGTCTTAGATCCCAGCAACAAAACAACGCAAATTGATTCCCTGTAATATTTTATTCCAAAACGTACATTGGCTTTGGGAAAGTCACAAGTTTTTGTTGTTAAGCACTTGATGTGCTTTCATTTCAATCGGTAACCTTTCGAGGTCCTTTTAGATTTTTAATATTATTAGTTTGTCAAACATATATATCTTTATTAAAGGTCATGCTATGTAAATCTAACCTAAAAGTGGTACCTAAAAGCTTAAGTATGGTTTGATTGTAGACCATCTTGAGTTGTTGACTTGTTGTTTGCAAAATGCACATCTCTTGTTGATTGGAATTACTTTTTATGCAATTTAGTCATGACTTTTTCATTAATATTAAAATATATCTGATATAATAGTAAGGGATATTGTCAATTTCTTCTCCACTAAAAAGAATACATATAGCTCTATCTTTTGTTGTTTTTATAATATTCAATAACTTTTCTTAACACTATAATCTTATAGTATCATAGTATATTTCAGTGTGAACAAAAAAATTATGATAAGATGTTTTTCATTTATGATTTTAATAACTTTTCGCGTAGTAAATATACATGTTATATTCCCAAGATGAATATCACGATATTGATTTAACGGCATTATAATAATTTTGCTAAATATTCAAAATGACTAATAGAAATTTATATTATTACTACATTGTTTCTATATTATGTTTGTCTATTTTATAAAAATTTAAACTTATTTTTCTGTTGTTATAATCTAAGGGCATAATAGTAAAAAAAAAAAGAAGAATTGTATGGGATTATTGTATATTTTATGAAAATAGTAAGGGGTAAGTTTGGTAAATAGTGATTTCAATATGAAAATTGACAAGATTCCTCTACTAACAATATTTAAATAATTTTGCTAAATATACAAAGTAATTAATAGTAGTTTTTAATCCGGGAATCTTGACTTTAATAAAATTATAGATTAGTTAAAAGATTAAAAAAATTTAAATTTTAATACATTACATGATAAAACATAATGTATTGAAATCTGTATTTTTTTTTTTTACAGTTTAATTTACCTATAATTTTATTAAAATCAGAAATTTTTAATTAAAAAACTACTCCATGTGTGTATATATATAAATATAATGGACTGCATTTGGTACAAACTGGTGCCAAGTTTGAAGATTCTGTAGAGGACATTTTATTTTGGAAGGACATATTCGAATATCTCTACTTCCCAGAAATGTACGAGCATTTTGCTTTGTTCCAGGTGATCTTCATATATGAACAAATTTGTAGATCTTCACCAAAAAAAACCAAAAAACTTTCACGTGAATTAATTATTTATTGCATGATCGTTCATCCAGAAAAAATTGTGAATAAATTAACGTTGCTCGAGACAAAATTCTATCTTTAACATAGCCACCAGTTGGTTTCAAGAAATCTCAATTAAGCCTATCGATTTATATATGCTGTTTGAAAGATGAAAAATTGAACATATTCTTCCTCATTATTAAAAAAAAAAAATAGAAAAGAAAGGAAAAGAAAAAGAAATTAACAATTAAAAGAAGCACGAGTTTTAATTTTCTATTTGGCTTCTAAGCTAATTTAATTTAACATATTTAGCTTATAACACAAATATCAACGGATCTTTAATTTCAGTTTTGTGGTGATGATGCACAAGATATTGTTCCAATTATGTGATCTTTGAAATGCAATTTCTTGCTCCCTAAATAGAGAGAAAAATGTTAAAATATTTCAAAAACTTATAATTCGGTTTCCAAAATTCCACCCAAGAGATCCTATAGATGAGATATAATATAAACTACACAAAATCAATTTAGAAATAAAAAAATCCCGGATATGCTCTTTCGAAGGAGACCAAGAGGGACCAATATGTAAACAAACGACAAAGTTTGGCCAAGCATAATTATATGATTGATGATACCGATGGCCCCAAATCAAGGAGCATATCTAGTGGATTATCTATTAATAATTGGTTAATAAGGGTTAAAAGTGATAGTAAATGAACTGTTGAGTTTAGCCACTCTGTACATGTTAGATTTGGCAAATATTCAATATACAAATAACATAATAAGTGATGAGATGACACTTTCTGATCATTTTATTCTTGAGATGGCCGATGGTTCGAGTCTTCTCATATGTTATTAAAGAATAATTTCTTTAAATTGATATTTTTATGTCGGGCTTCTAGGTGATAAATTGAAGCAAGTCCCAACGAATCAATGATGTATAAAATTTCAAACTAGACTTTAAATATAATACTTGATTTTCTATTATATTATGTGATGATATATTATTTGCACTATCTAACATTGAAAAAAAAATGTGTAATAATCTTGAAATCGAAAAAATTGTTGAAATTCAATTATGATATATTGGAGCAGATCCTAACTAGCCGTGATGCATTGATTTTTCAAACTAGACTTCAATAATAATACTTCAAGGCGAGTTTCAATTTTGTTTTGTGCTACGTGATGATGCATTTTTTGTAATATTTAATATTGAAGAAAAAAATAAATGTTTAATAATTTTTGAATTGCAAAGATTGTTGAGCATATGTTCAAAAAGATTCAACCTTTACATAGTATTAATGGAGTATATAATTTCAAACACCTAATAGATTTCAGAGATCGTAATATCTATAAGTTGCAATATATTTTTTTTTTTTCGTTTTAAAAGAATGATATTGCTCATTTTATGGAATACAACTACACTTATGTTATGTTGACTTATTGAAGTGGAAGTGATGAGTGTGAATTCTTCTCACTTCCCTCCTATTCCTTGAGTTCCACCCATTTTTGGAGTGTGAAGTGGGATTTCCACTCCTGTGCTGGGAGTAGATTCTTTTTTTTAACCCTTCATTTATTAAATATAATATAATTATATTTATTAAAATAAGATAATGTTACATTTACTTAAAAATTATAATATTATATTTATTTAAATAATATTATTTAATAATATTACATTCATTAAAAATAATAATATTAAACTTGTTTTATTATAATATTATTATAATTAGTTAAAAATAATAATTTATTTAATCTAAGTTAAAATTATTTAAAAATAATAATATTATTATATCCATAGAGAATTAATAATATTATTATATATTTATTTAATTTTAATAGTATTATATTTATTTAATGTTAATAATTAATAGTAATAAATCATTTATTCTAAGAAAATATTAATTTTTTACTATATTATTAATAATAGTGTATCATGTGTTGCTCTTATCAATAATTTTTAATTTACATAATTAAAATTAAAATTAATAAAAAAATGTGATTTACATAATTAAGAATATTAATAATTATTATTAATTTACAAAATTAATAATAAAATAAATAGTTTATTTTACAAATATATTTTTTATTCACTTTGTAATTAAAAAATATAATTTCAATAAAAAAAAAACTAGAATTCTTTAAATAAAGGTAAAGCTATAATTTGAAACAATTCACTCTTAATCTAAGATAAAGTAAACACATAAATGAGATTATAATTCCTATTTAATACTCTCCTTCCGGTGTAAGTAAATAATTTACTCCCACTCCTACTTCACACTCCCAATCCCAGGATTTTCACTTCTCCAAATTCCTAATTTAATCTGAGAAGTAAACGCCACCTTAGAGTTACATATGTGAATTAATAAGATAATGTGACATGATAGTGTATTGATTTCTATAACATGAACAACATCGTCGACAAGATCCTATATATTCATGGAAACTATTATTTTAACACTTGTGCTATAGCGTACAAATTGAGCTTTCGATTAGTAGTGAAATGTGAGAGAAATTTGCATAAGAAACGCTTACTACCTTTGCATGTTGAGGTGGTGAGCCTGTCTAATGATATTCTGTCATGTGGCAGAGTACTAGTTCTAAAATGAGAACATTTAACACTACTACTAAATTTATTGTGAGATCCATAACTCTATCACATGACAAAGCACCATTGACAGGCTCACCACCTCACTACCTCATGGGAGTTTCTCTCGTAAAATGCCACCCATCAAGGATGTGATAATGTTCGTCATGACGCTGCAATTGGAATTTATAGAGTGGTGGCTACATTTTGGAATCATCTCTAAGCCCTTGCAATATATGCTTATGATCATCTCTCCCCCACCCCCCGTGTTACTATTATTATTATTGTGTTCGTTCCCTCTGTTTAATACATCTCATCATGTGGCTAATGCCCTTTTCTTCTTTGCTTTTGTTGCCAACATTTTGATGGTCTTTATTGTTTGTAAGATTGGAGGTCAAATATTTTCCCGAATGCTTTATCTTATTAAGAGGAGTAACAACCAAACTTCTAATGGTATGTCATAATAATCATGACAAGTTTGGTCATTGATTCATAATAATAACTCTTTATCTGTGTTTGATGTACAAAGCAAAATTTGATAAGTACAATGAAAATTAGACTTGTGATTGGTAACAAAAAAAAAAAAAAAGATAAAAAATTACATAAGAATTGAAACACCAATATTATCTTAAAACTGTAAAAGTTAAAGATTTATTAAGTTGCGAATGATGAAATCAATTTTTGATTGATGCAATGCATAATAATTGAATACTTTAGGGAGTTCTGGATCCGGAGGGGTGACTTGGAGAGCTCAGTGCAAAGAAACTCTTCAGAAAGTTCAAGGAGCTCATAAATTAAGTTCCCAGGATCTTATACGGAGTTCATGAGAGCTTAGGGAGCTTTGATATATATAGTTTATTATGCCAAAATCCGACACCAAAAGTTGTCTAAATGTTACATTGGTGTGGTGCGTAAAATATTCATTCCCTGAGATTACGTTCTCCTAAAATAATATGGGGTAAGCTGGTTGTTATGTGAGATATCTTTTAAATCTTTATTAATAATATCAAGTTTATTCATTTTTTAGTTCATCTTTTTTGTGATTCAACATTTTCTTTCTTTGAGAAATGCCTTCTTCCTTTTTTTATTTTTTGTGTGTGGAGCTAGAAGTTTTGAAGGTTTCCTGCTTTAGGAGGAATTTTAGAATAAATTATAGATAATATAGTTAACTAATACATATATGACATGTGTAATTGAATTTAATATAACCATTATTTACATGATAGTTTTTCAAAATAAATACACACGTATCGTAATATTATTTACTTATTATATTACTGATACAGTACTTTTAATGTATTATAAAATTTCTCCTGCCTTGGACATAGATACCCTAATCAAAGGAACCTTTTCTCTCTCCTTCGTGGACAGGTGGCGGCTGTAGGTTTGCAGGAATCACGTGCTTTATACTTCATGGACATGACGACACGTAGAGACATCCCACATTGACTTTCTAAGCAAAATAAGAGGTATATAATATGAATTCACATACTTTTACCCTTTTACCCTTATTGCTTCCTCAGTTCCAAAGGCATTCTAGAAGGATCTAATGAACATTCCACCATTTTCTCCAATTCTGTTGTCATGTGGCGACATACCATTCGCCCATGCCAAATCACCTACCAACAATTTTTGTTTTTTGGTTTTTTCCTACAGCATTTCCCTTGTTCTTTCAAGATGATCATCAAGGCCTTGATTTATTTATTTACTTTTTTCAAAAATTCGATTTGCAATGAAGGAATAATGGCATAGGACTCAACTATCCACTAGACCAAGAAAGATGGCATCTTTGTATTAAAAGATCAAATTGATAATGTATAGCGACCAAATTGTCAATCAAGCTATGTTTTCTAGACAAAGGACATGGAAATGAAAGGGACGGGCCATTGGTGAAAAATAAAACACATTTTTAAGTGGTTAGGCTCCAAAATCAAATGGGTTCCACTTGATTAAATTTCCGAACAAAACAACCATCAAGAAACTATTGGTGAGTGAATAAACCCACATGTGGATCATGTGAAGCAAAGGTCCATCCTGGGTCCACAAAATTCCCATCAACCCCAACCATGGATTTTGTGGGCCAAAGTCATGTGATTGGATTGATAATGATCGATTTAACATGCCAAATCTCTCTCTCTCTTTCTTTTTGGGTGAAACTCAATTAAGCCAAATTGGGCCTCCATCAAGATATTACTCAAAGGCCCAAAGAAATCAGCTTCATTAGCCTACAACCTCTCTCTCTCTCTCTCTGTATATATATATGTGTATGTATATATACACACACATACACACACCTTGTGTTGTTGTAATTTATTTTAATTTTTAATTTTTATTTACTAATCATACACAAATAAGCAGTAGTTTGTGCACAATGATGATGCACAGTAATGATGTCTCGGCAATAAAGATGATTAACGTTGTTATTCTAGAAAAGAAAGCAACTTTAATAAGATTAGCAATGCACTAATAAGTGCTTATATTTAAATATAATATATGGTCATAAAAATCATCATGAATGCCATAATCTATAAATAATTTTTTAACGAAGTTCAATGAATGAAACTGTAAACATTGCCCTTGAAAAGAGTGGCGCTCCGTAAAAATTGGTCCATAGCTTAGAAAGTGATACTCATTATATATCAATATTCTTTCTGTTGTTACTGTTATACATGCTCTAGAAAACAATAATAATAATAATAATAATAAAAAACTTCGAATTTGTTATAACGATTTTTAGATGATTATAAATTTGAATTCATCATTTTAGAGGAGAATTTTTTTTATTGGGGAAACTGCTTGGAATTTGATTGATTGATCTACTAACCCAAATGCTTTTCATGAAAGTTATTAAACTGTCCCCATCCTTATATATTTGCTTCATTACTAATTTATATTACAGATAGAGGTCCTGCCTAACTCCCCAACTCTTAATGGTCTTTATAAAAAAAAAATTATTAAACTACAGAAGGTTTTATTATACCTATATTGTTACGAAACTTAACTTGATTCTATGAAATAAACGAATGGACACTGAGTCTGAGGACTCATAGCCAATAACATATTCTAATCTAAATATGATAAAATAACGCTTCTAAATACTTACCAATTTCGAATCCTACGAGATAAATTTTTCTTACTTAATTATAGTTTTAATTATTTCTCTTACATAAAAAGGTCACCACTCAAAGGCAGAATTGGGGAGAAAATAGTGTATTGGAGGAGAGTGCCACTCCTAATCTTTAACTTAAGCATCGAAGGGTTTTCGCTGGTAAAATCACTACGGACCCTCTGATAAATTATTATTTTACAAGATTCTGACCACCGATCTCTTAACTCTTAACAATGGTAAATCCTAAGGACATCAAGTTCTCTCAGAGTCCATTCTCCAAGTAAACAATTATTTCTCCACCTATATAGCCAAATTTTTAGTATCAAGATATTTAAATATGAGATCTTGTTATTTTTCATTTACTGTAACATATAATTAGATTAAAAATTAGTAAACAGCTCACTTGTCTTTACATACACACACTAAAAGTTGGGAGGCAAATTTGGTCTGTATTCTAAACTTATATATTTACATTTTGTTGGACAGATATAGACTTAAATAACATTTTATGTTAGACTTGAGTATCAGGCTATGCCATAGGTAAGCTATCTAAGCAAGGGTAAAAAAAATTTAGATGTTAAATGGTAATAAGATAGCAACACTCCCATAATTTGATGAAATAGTCATGTAGGTACCATCTTGATTTCTGTAATAGCAAGACAAATTTTAAGGATTAATGTAATTATTTTTTAATATAGAAAGGAGTTCGTATGTTTCAAAAAAGAACATTGTGATTATTTTTTAAAATAAGAAGATTTTTATGCCTAGTTCTTCCAATTACAGGTGTCGTTAACCTTTTTTCACGTAAATATTGATAAATCTTGACAAAGAAGAAGAAGATCCTTGTGCTTGAAATACATAAACAAAAATGCAAATAGAATACTAGCTATGTTATGTATAATGTGTACATACGCTCATGTATATAACGATTTTTAAATATAAATGATTTTTAAACATAAATTATTGCTAATGAAAATATGTGATGGCCTTAGGGGGCAGCGACTACCCTTAGGACTACAAAGGGATGAAGTTGAATGGTTTAATATCCATTCTTTGATTAATAATTGGTTTTCAGAAGAATGTAGCAACCTTTACTTCAAAATTTTATAGTTACGCATTCTGAAATTGGAGAAATTAAATGATGGATAACCTGTTGGGAAGTTGCAACAAGCACCTCGATCCATTATGGATGGTGGAGACAAAATTAAATGACATATAACTTGTTGGGAAGTTGCAACAAGCACCTCGATCCATTATGAATGGTGGTGGCAAAACTCCGTAGTTAAGCATCTAAAGCTAGTTATGTTGAAAAGTGGGTGTAGAATAGATCGAGTTCTAAGGTGTCGTCGAGAGGGAAATTGTTGGACTTATGGGATAGCATGTTAAAGCTAATTATATTGAAACATGGAAACATAATAAATTGAGTTCTAGGGTGTCGTTAAGGGGGAGATTATTGGCCTTATTAGGGGGCCAACAAGTTGAATCTAGTTATGTTGAAACATGGATGCAGAATAGATTGAGTTCTAGCATGTCGTTGAGGGAGAGATCATTAGCCTTATGGGAAGATTATTGCAGAAGTATTAAACACTATTTTAAGATTATTGCAACATTATTGTAAAAGCAAAAAAAAAAAAGAAATAAGAGCATGAATATTACATGTTCAATAATAAAGGTGTCTTGTGGCATTTTTCAATATAGAAAGACTAACCGGACACTTAACTAAAAATATAGGGATTAAACAAACATTTACTTAAAATATGATGTTTTGTATTTCACATTGCTTGCTAAATTAATCCTATGGCTATTAATTTCTAAAAGGCAATAGCATTGCATGAAATTTAAACCAAAGGCTTTCCAAAAAGCATGTACAGAACAAATTGATGGGAACTACCTAGTAGTGATTAAAGTGCTCTATTTCTTACCTAAATTATTAACAATTTCTATATAGAGGTGTTTGGCATATGTCAATATTAGCGTTTTGATTGACTACATCCATTAAGGCCATTATTTCTTAGTACCCATCATAGAGATTTTATGATATTCTGAGTTTATAGTGTAAATTTCACGGACAACAATGGGCACCAACACTCCATGTGCATTGGCACGCCAATAGTCATTATCACAAAAAAGAAAGATTCTTATGTACGTTTTCAAGACTTTAAAATCTATGCTAAAAAGACTTTTAAGAAGCATGCTTGTAAACTTTTCTTGTTTGGTATATTGTTAATTTGTCGGATGGCTTTTGTTAGTGGTCATCAAATTTCTCTAAAAGCACTTTTCTTTTTCTTCTTCCAAATCAATTTTCGTGTATTTGAAGATTCTTTTTGTTTGTAATTATACATCTGTGGCATTGATGGTGGTAGAGACTTGCCCTATCTCAAATCTCAAATGTGAAAAATTTTGGGTAGCGATCTTGATGCTTTGAATAATATTAGAAATTAAGTTGGGGTCCCAAGACAAAGCAGCAATTTTGGTGATTCGCTTGCACCTCATGAAGAAGTATTCTGTACAAGATCGATTCTCAAGCTTTTGTTTTCTAAAAGACAAGCATGCAACGGTTCCATAGTAGATCCAAAAAAATGATTTATTGAGAACTAAATTATATAACAATAGCATATGGAAATTAAAATTTTATGGATTAATGAGTTTGTAGATGTTATTTTAATAAATTTAATCGATTCTGAAGCCCACATTGGCATGCTAAATCTATATGCTTTTATTTTTTCAATTACAATGTGGGTCTTCATAATTCTCAAAGTTAAAATTTAAATTTTATGGGTTTATGAGTTTATAGGACTATTTGTATAAATTAACGTGTCTATTTTTCTAGATTTAATGGAGGATAACTAGTAAAGTTAGTAACTCGGATAACTTTCTCTTTAATTTTTCAAAATTATTTTCTGCCTTTGCAGCCCAAACATATTAAGTATTAGTTAATATTTCATGATTTTGAAGGTGTAGGGGGTTTTCCATTTTCATTGATGCTGTTTTCTTTACAATCCCCTTGTTTTGTTTAATTGATGAATTAGATTGAATAGAGTATATCGTTTTTGAATGGAGTATATATTAAAAAAGAATTAATTATGTTTGGGTATAAAGTGGCGAAATGATAAGAAAGAGAAGAGAGAGAGAGAGAGAGAGAGATTGACAAAAAAAAAGAGTTTATTTAAGTTAATAAACTCGGTTCATTTGTAGGTCTTTTAAGAAGATAATCCCACTAGATTAAAGAACAACATTGAAATTATAAATATAGCAAATTATAATCCACATTTTACTGTTGAAGAATCTATCTATATATATGCTTAAGGTTGAGCAAATTAAATGAAAATGGTGACTAAACAAAGGGAATATAATTGATTAGATCACCAAATGGCAGTAATTGGTTAATTGTATATTGGATGAGAGATGGTTGAAATATGGTTCGGAATTTTACCATTTTTAGAAATGCTTCAACTTTTGTAGGCATGATTTGTCATTGACTACGAGGACAGGTTGATCTTTAACTACCCCAAAAGCAGATGCTTTGGGCAAACTGTTGTTTTGTGTCCAGTCATGTTCATACATGATCCTCTTAGCAAGTTGGGAACTTTACGAAGGTGGTCATACTCCTATGCCCTAGGCCTAAGAGAAGGTCCCCTAGAAATTTAGAATATAGTTGTGCAATCATCTCTTTGTAGCAATTGTAGGTCAAAATTCCACATAATGGAATAATGGTTGCATTTTGAAAATGAGAGCTTGTAATAACACTTACAGGTTGCAACTTGTAACAAAATTGTTGAGAGTTATGATTTTGTTGTATTAAGTCTTCAAATTTGCCATTGCGGTTGTGAGCCAACCACTTCGAGGATTATATTCCCTCTCCATAAAATGTGATATGAAGGTAAATTTATAAAATGTGATATGAAGGTAAATTTATCTTTTTAATACTAGTAAAAATGTATTTTTAAGTTAGTCTTTGTAGATTTTGAGATGTATTATAAGTGTATATATCTAAATTTCCAATAAACGTTAGTTTTAGTATATCTATAAATTGTAACAATTTAAAACAAAAGTCATTAAGTTTCATGCCACTTAGATCGTAGTCTAATAGTGGAATAACGCCCTCAACTCTATTAAAGGCTCCAGTTTGAATCACCTAAACTCAAAGTTAGTTTTTGTAGATATTGTAATGTATTATAAGTGTATGTATTTGAACTTCTAATAGACATTAGAATTTAGTATATCTATAGATCGTAACAATTCAAAATAAATGTTCAAAGTTTCATGTCAGTTAAATCGTAGTTTAGTAGTGGGATAATGCCCTCAAGTTTGTTAAAGGCGTCGGTTGAATCCCTTCATGAGAGACTAGCTATATAATAAATCTTCATTGTTAACAAATCCCTCATGAGTGTTACCTTCTCCGTTAATGTTGTTTTAAATTAGTTTATCTGTCAATGCTGTTTTAAGATTCCAAATTACATATGAAATTCACCTTGATCTTCAGTAAACATCGTAAGATTTGTTCACGTGCAGTGATAAGTAGACAATAATATTTCATCATGATTGTGGAGAGGAAAAAATAAAAGGAAAGAAAAGGCTAGTAACTGGTCAACAAATTGAAGAAGTTGCTTAAAAGTGCAAACTGGAGAGTAGAGTGGATAATAAGACAAGACTTTCTATAAAAAGAAACAACTTGATGAGGTGCAAATCTGATTAGGTTTCAACTTGTTGAAAAAAACAAGCACTAAATTTAGCTGTTGTCAGCAGCATCATATATTTTCATTTCACATCACGAAATAAGGGAACTTGAGAGATATATAGAAAAGAATTTTGAGCCACTTGAGTAAGTGGTCATTTATTACCCTAATTAGTGGCACACTTGTCATGGAATCCAGTCATTTGACTGCAATGCACTTTGGACCATCTCTTCGATTGTTAGGATTGACAAGTGCTACGGGTTCGATTATTTATTGGAAAATTTTTAGATATATCCAATTTTTTTAAAAAAAATATGGATCATGATACTAAATCAAATAAATGGAAAAAAAATTAAAATAAGATTTTATCAACCAATATTGATACAACACAAACAAATAATTTTACAAACACTCTTTTACATACTTAGTGTGTTTGGAACATAAAATTATAGGGTATTAAGATATTGTTCACATTAACTTAATACCAATTTCATGTTTGGAAAAAAATTGTAATGGGTTAAAGGGGGTGTGCTAATGTGATAGCTGCCGCATTAGTGTTTTGCTTTTGCTTTTTTGTTTTTTAAACAATAATAAATAAACATAAATTTTTAATTTAATATAACTTTACATAAAATTAATTTATTTTCTTTTATTTCTACATCATAATTATTAATATAAATTAATAAAGTTATAATTTATTATTCATATTTTAATTTTTATAATATTAAAAATATAACTAAATAATGTATTATTTAATTATAAAATAAAGTAATATATAAAATTGATTAATATTTAACAATTTAATGTAACTAATAATAAATATTTAAATAATAATTTATTATAACTAATAATAAATATTTATATATCAATAAATTTAAATAATATTCATTTGAAATTAATACCAATAAAAATAATAATATAAAATAGTATTACGTTATGATATTATTTACAGATTATTTGATTAAATTATTTACTTCGATATTTATTTCATAGGTTATATATTTGGAAAATGCTGAAAAATGAATGTTATGCTACCGAAAATGTAAGGCTATAAACTTCAATTTTTATGAAAAATTATGATAATTTCTAACATTTATACTAAAAAATAATGTTAAATTTCTAAAATTTAAGGCTTTTATATTTAGTATTTTTCTAGGTACTAATAAATATTATTTTCTAAATATATAATTTAAATTAATCACAAAAAAATTAATGCAATACAATATAACATTAAACGTTGTACAACATTATTATAATATAGTACTAATTCAATACAGCATAATAGAATATATTTGCATTAAAAAAATAAAATATAACATAATATAATATAGTGTGTCAAACGCATCCATTGAACTAGTAACTTACGTGAAATTTCATGCAAATTTTTGCCAAATGGCCGTAATTTCCCATGCCATGCCTAAACCAACAACATTTTCAAGCCCAAAGGGTTTGGATCTAGAAAAAGAAGTGGGCAAGGTTGGAATTGGAACTTGCCGTTTGCTTAAACTATCTTCCACACATCTTATGTAATACAATAATATACAAAAAAATTAAAAAAAAAAAACAAAAAATTAAAAATTAAATCAGCTAGCCAAAGGGTGAAGAGTAACATTGCTATTATGAGATTATTACCAATGAGTAGGCTTCAAAGTTATGCCTTAAGAGGACTGCTGAGAGCACTGCAAGATCACAGAGATGAGGTACCATAAGATAAGCTTTGAAGGATGTACACATCTATTTCAAACACATGATAAAGCAAATATGGATTTCTAACATCTTACATCAGAGATAAGGCAAATAATTGAGCTATCATAAACAGAACGCTGATTGTTCACAAACTAATCATTGAGTGTGAAATATCATTAGGATCTTTTTTCTCTTAGTAAAAATTGGCTTACATGTCAAGAGTGATATGAATTCATCTTCTTTGGGAAAGGAAAAGAAGTGGTGGAAGCACTAGTACTTTATGATCATTGAAGCTCAACAAGTTTCAAGCATTCAGAAAGGCATATGCCCACCTTTACAAAATGTAATCCAACAAATCCCCCTTAAATGATTTCACTCGCCAGAATTGTATTTCCCAATTCAATTCAAGCTATATATACATGGATAGAAATCTATTTTATCAATTCTTGAGTGCTTCCAGAATCCAATCACATTGACCATCCATCAGCTTTACTGATTTGGATTCATCTATCATTAGGAAAGGTTAAAAACTGGTGGAAACACTACCACTTTACAGTCATTGACGCTTAAAAAGCTTCAGGTAGTGAAAAAAACACATCCCCACTTTAGCAATGATGATAAGCCAATCCCCTTTCCACCCCTGTCTGTGAGGTTACAAACCCACACCAGCACAGATATTTTCCCAGTTGAACCAACTAGTATGCCCATCTTAGGTGCTAGTTGGTTCAAATCCCCCATGTTGTACGAGAATATTGATTCACTTGCCATAACTGAAAGTCCCAATTCAATTCAAGCTATCTACATGGATAAACATACATGTTCTCAGTCATTAGTGCATCAAGAATCCAATGAATTGACCATCCATCAGCTTGAACTGCAACAGAAATTCAAATTCTCACTCGTAAGACAGATGAATCATCTTGTAAGGCAATGAGCATATATCAAACACATGTTATCGTCTCCATCACACACACATACTCATCGAATGAAACCTAAGGGAAAATGAAAACTTCTTCAATAAAATCCTAAGAGCAACTGCTGAAGTCTAATTTAAACAGAATAAGAGTATTTTTTTCTTTACAAAAAAAAAAAAAAAAAAAAAGAGCAGCATCGCTCATTTTATGGAATGCAACTACATTTAGAGTTACATATGTGAATTAATAAGATAATGTGATATGATACTGTATTGATTTCTATAACATGAACAACATTATCAATAAGTTCTTATATATTCATGGAATCTATTATTTTAACACTTGTCCTATAGTGTACAAATTGGTTTTTTGATTAATAGTGAAATGCAAGAGAAAATTGCTTAAGAAACGCTTTCTACCTCAACATATTGAGGTGGTGAGTCTGTTCAATGATATTCTGTCATGTAGCAGAGTAGTGATTCTAAAATGAGA
The DNA here is from genome assembly GCA_030449075.1 of Murraya paniculata. Lineage (NCBI taxonomy): Eukaryota > Viridiplantae > Streptophyta > Magnoliopsida > Sapindales > Rutaceae > Murraya > Murraya paniculata. The sequence goes on along the minus strand of JAEVFN010000090.1, from coordinate 215,765 downwards.
CCACTGTAACACTACTACTCAATTTATTATTTAAAAAATTAATGAAACCAATTTTGAGATCCACAACTCTGCCAAATGACAGAGCACCATTGAACAAGCTCATCACTTCACTACCTCATAGGAGTTTCTATGGTAAAATGCCACCCGTCAAGGACGTGATGGTGTTTGTCATGATGCTGCAATTGGAATGGAGAGCGGTGGCTACATTTTGGAGAGCTGCTAGTGTATACTACTACATTTTGGAGAGCTGCTAGTGTATACTACTACAACATCGATCATCTCTGAACCCTTATGCATATATATTAAACCCTAGAGATAATATATTTTTGTGTTCACACCCCATTAGTCCATTACTATTATTATTATTATTTTGTTCGTTCCCTCTCTTTAATACATCTCACATTTTTATTATGTCTCATGCCCTTTTCTTCTTTGCTTTTGTTGCCAACATTTTGATGGTCTTTATTGTTTGTAAGATTGGAGGTAAAATATTTTCTGAAATGCTTTGTGTTATCTTATTAAGAGGAGTAACAACCAGTAATGGTATGTCATAATAACCATGACAAGTTTGGTCATTAATTAACAATAGTAACTCTTTATCTGTGTTTGATGTACAAAGCAAAATTTGATAAGTACAATGAAAATTAAATTTGTGATTAGTGATTCAAAAAAGCAAAAAGAAAAAAAATCATATAAAAATTGAAACACCAATATTATCTTGAAACCGCAAAAGTTAAAGATTTGTTAAGTTGTGAATGGTGAAATCAATTTTTGATTGATCCAGTGCATAGTAACACCAATATTATCTTGAAACTGTAAAAGTTAAAGATTTGTTAAGTTGTGAATAGTGAAATCAATTTTTGATTGATTCAGTGTATAGTAATTGAATACTTTAGGGAGCTCTGGATCTGGAGGGGTAACTTGAAGAACTCAATGAAAAGAAACTCTTTGGAAAGTTTAAAGAGCTCATAAATTAAGTTTGGCGATCTTATGTGGAGCTTATGAGAGCTTAGGGAGCTTAGATATATATAGGTTATTATGCCAAAATCTAGCACTAAGAGTTGTCTAAATGTTGCATTGGTGTGCTGTGTAAAATATTCGTCTCCTGAGATTACGTTCTATTAGAGCAATGTGGAGTAACGTGAGTTGTTATACAAGATATCTTTCAAATCTTTGTAAATAATATTAAGTTTATTCAATTTTTGGGTTATCTTTTTTGTAATTCGACATTTTCTTTCTTTGAGAATTATCCTTTTACATGAAGCCAAACGACATTTAACACTGCTTCAACATACTACATAACAATTGTTGTTTGGAGGTTTTCTACTTTAAGAGAAATTTTAGAATACATAAAAAGTAATATAACTAACTAATATTTGTATGATATGTATAATTAAATTTAATATAATCGCTATTTATATAACTGATATGATACTTCGGATGTAATCTAAAATTTCTTTTACCTTGGACATAGATATGCTAATCAAAGGATCCTTTGCTCTCTCCTATGTGGACAGGTGGCCGCTGTAGGTTTGCAGGAATCACGTGCTTTTATACCTCATGGACATGTAGAGACATCCCGCATTGACTTTCTAAGTATTCTAAGTAAAATAAGGGGTATATAATATTAAATACATATGCTTTTACCCTTCTGCCCTTATTGTTTCCTTAGTTCCAAAGGCATTCTAGAAAGATTTAATTTTGGTGAGGGCTTACCTTAATGTACAACCCTCATCGTGAATAGTGCCAGACTGTGCATCCGGTATTGTTCACTATGAGGGACTATACCTTACGTTGGCTGTAAGGTAGCAGCCCCCTTTAATTTTTTCAATTGAGTTGTCACGTAGCGACATATTATTCGCCGCATGCCAAATCACCTACCAACAATTTTCTTTTTTCTTTTTTCTTTTCTTGGTTTTTTCCTACAACAATTCTCTTGTTCTTTCAATATGATCATCAAGACCTTGATTTATTTATTTATTTATTTTTTCAAAAACTCGATTTTCAATCAAGGAATAATGGCATAGGACTCAACTATCCACTAAACCAAGAAATATGATATCTCCGTATTAAATGATCAAATTGATAATGCATAGCGACCAAATTGTCAATCAAGCTATGTTTTTTAGACAAAGGACATGGAAATGAAAGGGACGGGACACTGGTGAAAAATAAAACACATTTTTAAGTGGTTAGAATCCAAAATCAAATGGGTTCCACTTGATTAAATTGACGAACAAAATAACCATCAAGAAACCATTGGCGAGTGAATAAACCCACATGTGGATCATGTAAAGCAAAGGTCCAGCCTGGGACCACAAAATTCCCATCAACCCGAACCATTGATTTTGTCGGCCAAAGTCATGTTATTAGATTGATAATGATCGATTTAACACGCCAAATTTCTCTCTCTCTCTCTCTCTCTCTCTCTCTTTTGGAACCCAATTAAGCCAAATTGGGCAAAAGGCCTAAAGAAATCAGTTTTGCTAGCCAAGTTCAATTGGAAACGAAATGAAGCTTGTTAAAATTATACAATACAGCCATCGACGAGGCCCACCAGATCAGTATATATATATAATTTTTTTTTTTGAAATTTTAAAATACGAGAAAATTTTAAAAAAAATTTTAAAACCATAAAATTTAATAATATTATGAAATTAAACTTTAAACAGCACTGTCTTAATTATTTTTCGGACTTTCCCACACTCCAGTATTAGAAAATTTCCACCCACCCACACACAGGCACATATATATAGAGGAAGCCGATCGGATTGGATCAACCTCCGAGAGGGTGGCTGGTGGCCTTTAGATTTAAATCGAAGGCCACCAGTGGCTGCCAACCGGGAAAAGAAAAAAAAATGGATTTGGGAATCCAACGGCCCCAAGTTCGTTGCTGGATACTGTTCCAATTCGAGTGTCCTGGATTGGAACAGCACCCTATACATATACACACACACCCCCTTATGTTGTAATTTATTTTATTTTTCATTTTTATTTACTGATCATAGACAATAAGCAGTAATTTGAGCACAATAACGATGTCGGCGCAATAAAGATGATTAACGTTGTTATTCTAGAAAAGAAAACAGCTTTAAATAAGATTAGCAATGCACTAATAAGTGCTTATATTTAATATAATATATGGTCATAAAAACTATCATGAATGCCATGATCTGTGAATAATTTTATAACGAAGTTCAATGAATGATGCTGTAAACATTGCCCTTGAAAAGAGTGGCGCTCCATAAAAATTGTTCCATTGCTTAGAAAGTGATACTCATTGCATATCAATGTTATTTCTGTTGTTACTGTTATACATGCTGTAGATGATGATGATGATGATCATAATAATAATAATAATAATACTTTTTTTTATTGGGAAAACTGCTACGAATTTGATTGATTGATCTACTACACCAAATGCTTTTCATGAAAGTTATTAAAATACAAAGGGATTTGTTATACCTATATTCTTATGAAAGTCGACTCTATGACATAAATAACTTAGCCCCTAAAAAGGTCATCGAAGGTAGGATCAGGAGAAAACGGTATGTTGGAGGAAATGGTACAATATCTTCTAAACCTTTTCTCTTACTCTCTCTTTTTTCTCTTATTATTTTATTTGTTATCAATTTATCATACCACTCTCGATCTTTGTATTAAGCATCAGAGGGTCTTTGCTGGTAACAACCTTGAGGACTCCCCGATGAGTTATTATTTTTGCAAAATTGTGACTATGGAGCTCTTCACTTTCAACAATAGCAATCCTGTGGACATAAAGCTTTCTTATAGCCCATTCCCTAAGTAATTAAAACAACTCTTTCTCAACTCCAACTGTATGGCCAAACTTTTATTATCAACTTGTTTATATAGGATCTTGCTATTTTTCATTTATTGTAAGATATAATTAGATTAAAAATCAATAACTAGCTCACCTGGCTTTACCTCCAGGCTAGACCCCTAAATATAAGTTATGGGAGGGATTTTAGTGGAAGTGCATGTGTGTGTGTGTATTTACTAAATATTTAGAGGTAAATTTGTTCTATATTCTAAACTTATATATTTACATTGCGTTGGACTAGTATAGACCCACATAACTATTTATATTGGACTTGAATATCAGGCTGTGCCACAGCAAAGCTATCTAAGTAATAAATTTTATATGGTAAATAGTAATAGGATAGCAACACTCCCATGATTTGATGAAATAGTCATGTAGGTACCATCTTATTTTATATAAAAGCAAGTCACACAAAGCCCCTTTTAAAACAAACTTTGAGAATTTATGTAACTATTTTTGAAAATAGAAGGGAGTCTATGTTTTCCAAAAAAAAAAAAAAACTTTGTGATTATTTTTTAAAATAAGTAGATTTTTATGCTTAGTTCGTCAAATCGTGGGTCGTGGGTGGTGCTAACTTTTTTTTTTTCACGTAAATATCTATAAGTCTTGACAAAGAAGAAGAAGAAGAAGATAGATCTTGTGCTTAAATAGATAAACAAAAATGCAAATAGAATACTAGCTAACTTTATGTATAATGTGTATATATACTCATTTACATAATGATTTTTAAACATTAACTATTATTAATGAAAGTATGTCATGGCCTTAGTGGATAGTGGATAGTGACTACTCTTAGGGCCATAGAAGAATAAAGTTAAATGGCTTAATAACCATTCTTTGATTAATAATTGGTTTGCAAAAGGATATAGCAACCTTTACTTCAAAACTCCATAGTTAAGCATGCTGAAACTGGAGAAACTAAATGATAGTAGCCTGTTTGGAAGTTTCAACAAGCACCTTGATCCATTGTGGATGGTGGATGCAAAACTCCGTAATTAAGCATGTTGAAGCCAGTTATGTTGAAACGTGGGCGTAGGATAGACTGAGTTCTAAGGTGTCAAGGGGGCCGGAGATTGTTGGCCTTATGATGGGTCGGCATGCTAAGGCTAGTTATGTTGAAATATGGGTGCAGAATAGATAGAGTTTTAAGGTGTCGTTGAAATAAGGGTTCAATATAAATTGAGTTATAGGGTGTCGCTGAGGGGGAGATTGTTGACCTTATGGGGGGCCAGCATGTTGAAGCTAGTTATGTTGAAACATGGCCATATAATAGATCAAGTTCTAGGGTGTCTTGAGGGCGAGATTGTTGGCCTTGTGGGGGCTAGCATGCTAAAGCTAGTTATGTTGAAATGTGAGAGCAAAATAGATTGAGTTCTTGGGTGTTGTTGAGCTGGGAGATTGTTGGGCTTATGGAGAGATTATCGTAAATGCATTAAACATTCTTTTAAAATTATTGCAAGGGTATTATTGTAAAATTAAGAAAAAAAATAAGAGCTTGAGAATCATAGATTTAATAGCAATGGTGTCTTGAGGTATTTTTCAAAATAAAAGGACTAACTAGACACTTAATTTAAAATATAAGGACTAAACGAATATTTAACCCAAATATGATGTTTGTAGTTTACAGTTGCTTGCTTAATTAATCTTGTGGCTATCAATTTCTAAAAGGCAAGAGCATTGCATGAAATTGAAATCAAAGGATTTCCAAAAAGCATATATAGAAGAAATTGATGGGAACTAGCTAGTAGTGATGAAAATGCCCTATATCTTAGCTAATTTATTAACAATTTCTATATGGCACATGTCAATATTAGGGTTTTGATTGAGTACATCCGTTAAGGCCATTATTTCTCAATACCCATCATAGAGATTCAATCATATTCTAAGTTTATAACGTAACTTTCATGGACAACAATGGGCACCAACACTCCATGTGCATTGGCACGATAATAATCATTATCACAAAAAAAAAGAAAGATTCTTATGTTTCCCAAGACTTTAAAATCTATGTTAAAAAGGCTTTCAAAGAGCATGCTTGTAAACTTGTCTTGTTTGGTATATTGTTAATTTGTTGGATGGCTTTTATTTGTGGATATCAAATTTCTCCAAAAGCAATTGTTTTTTCTTCTTCCAAATCAATTTCTGCGTATGTATGGATTTTTTTATTTGTAATTTATATATCTCTAGCATTAATGGTGGTAGGGACTTGCCCTATCTCAGTTCTCAAATGTGGAAGATTTTGAGTAGCAATCTAGATGACTTCGACTAATGTTATAAGCTAAGTTGGGGTCCCAAGAAAAAGAAGCAATTTTGGTGATTCGCATGCACCTCATGAACAAATATTCTGTATAAGATCGATTCTCAAGCTTTTGTTTTCCAAAAGACAAGCATGCAGGCACAAGCATGCAAGGGTTCATGGATAATAGACGTATATACGGGGATAAGATGTAAAAATTAAAATTTTATGAATTAATGAGTTTGTAGTGGTTATTTTAATAAATTTAATGAGGTTAAATTAAATAATGGTAAAACTATTCATGTAATTTTTTGTGGGCTTTTATTTTTTTGAATTAAAGTGTGAGCTTTAATAATTATCAAGGTTAAAGATTAAATTTTAAAGGTTTATGAGTTTATGTGGTTATTTTAAAAATTAATGGTGCTACTTTAATAAATTTAATGGGGTTAATTGGTAATTCAAATTACTTTCTCTTTAATTTTTCTTAAAATTACTTTCTCCAACCGGTGCTTGAACCCCCCACTAGTCATCATGTGGATCCACACTTTTGGAGTCCTACATATCAAGTATTGGTTAATATTCCATAATTTTAAAGAATTAATGAAGTTTGGGTATAGAGTGCCGAAATAATAAGGAAAATATACATATGTATGTATGTATGTTTGTATATTTGTATGTATAAGTAAATAAACTCGGTCCATATTAGATCTTTAAGAAGATAGATTAAACAACCACATTGTAATTATAAATTTAGCAAATTATAATCCACATTTTACTGTTGAAGGTAATTAATCTATCTATGCATGCTTAGGGTTGAGCAAATTAAATGAAAATATGGTGTTTTGGTGACTAAACAAAGGGAATATGATTGATTACTGGCAGTGAGTGGTTAATTTATATATGGATCATAAGAGTATTAAACTGGTCCAAGATTCTGAATTTTATTAAAATCTGAAAAAATTATTAAATCATATGATTTAATATCTTTCCGAAACATTACACTATCAAACGATATAATTTAATAATTTTTCTGAACTTTAATAAATTTAGGATCTTATATTGAAACATTTCTATGGATGAGAGATGCTTAAATATGATTTGAAATTTCACCATTACGAGAAATGCTTCAACTTTTGTACGCATGATTTGTCATTGACTCGAGGGACAGGTTCATATATCCTTAAATACCAAAAGTATATGCCTTAGGCAAACTGTTGTTATATGTCTAGTCATGCCCATGCATGACCATCTTAGCAAGTTGAGAACTTTAGAGAGGTGGTCATATTCCTATGCCATTGCCCCAAGCCTAAGGGAAGGTTCCCTAGAAATTTAGAGTGTACTTATGTAATCATCTCTTTCTTGTAATTGAAGGTGAAAATTCCACATGGTGGAATAATGGTTGCATTTTGAAACTGAGAGCTTGTAATAATACTTACAAGTTGCAACTTGTAACAAAATTGTTGAAAGTTATGATTGTGTTGTATTAAGTCTTCAAATTTGCCATTGCGGTTGTGAGCCAACCACTTCGAGGATTATATTCCCTCTCCATAAAATGTGATATGAAGGTAAATTTATAAAATGTGATATGAAGGTAAATTTATCTTTTTAATACTAGTAAAAATGTATTTTTAAGTTAGTCTTTGTAGATTTTGAGATGTATTATAAGTGTATATATCTAAATTTCCAATAAACGTTAGTTTTAGTATATCTATAAATTGTAACAATTTAAAACAAAAGTCATTAAGTTTCATGCCACTTAGATCGTAGTCTAATAGTGGGATAACACCCTCAACTTTGTTAAAGGCTCCAATTTGAATCACATCAACTCAAAGTTAGTTTATGTAGATATTGTAATGTATTATAACCGTATGTATTTGAACTTCTAATAGACATTAGAATTTAGTATATCTATAGATCGTAACAATTCAAAATAAAAGTCCAAAGTTTCATGTCACTTAAATCGTAGTCTAGCAGTGGGATAATGCCCTCATGTTTGTTAAAGGCGTCCGTTGAATCCCTTCATGGGAGACTAGCTATATAACAAATCTTTATTGTTAACAAATCTCTCATGAGTGTTAGCTTCTCCGTTAATGTTGTTTTAAATTAGTTTATCTGTCAATGTTGTTTTAAGATTCCAAATTACATATGAAATTCACCTTGATCTTCAGTAAACATCGTAAGATTTGTTCACATGCAGTGATAAGTAGACAATAATATTTCATCATGATTGTGGAGAGGAAAAAATAAAAGGAAAGAAAAGGCTAGTAACTGGTCAACAAATTGAAGAAGTTGCTTAAAAGTGCAGACAAGACCTTCTATAAAAAGAAACAACTTGATGAGGTGCAAATCTGATTAGGTTTCAACTTGTTGAGAAAAACAAGCACTAAATTTAGCTGTTGTCAGTAGCATCATATATTTTCATTTCACATCACGAAAGGGAAATTGAGAGATACATAGAAAAGATTTTTGAGCCACTTGAGTAAATGGTCATTTATAACCCTAATTAGTGGCACACTTGTCATGGAATCAAGTCATTTGACTGCAATGCACTTGGACCATCTCTTCGTTTGTTAGGATTGACAAGTGGTACGGGTTCGATAATTTATTGGAAAATTTTTAGATATATTTAATTTTTTAAAAAATATGGACCGTGATAAATAATAATATAGCCACAAACAAATAATTTTACAAATGCCCTTATACATGCTGAGTTGGTCGTGATATGAAGAAATTGGTTGAAAAGTAAAAGTAATTAATAAAAATATTATGTGAGCTTTCTGATGCTTTCATTCAACTAAACCCTCTACATAAGTGGTCAATTGAGACTAAACACAAAATATTCGTTCCTTAGTAAATGTTGTATGTTCGAGAGGTCAACATACTCACATGAGGATCACAACCATTAAGGACTAGAGGAGGTGAATGAAAGCATAACCCTTCTTTTAAGTTCCTCATAGATACATGGCTTACATGCCCGGCTCAACCCGCTGGGGAGGATGAGACACTTACCTCCCAACTCTGGGCCGGGTAAAAGGATACATAGCAACTAAAAGGATACAAAGCCGCTCTTCTTATGCTTATCTGAATTCTTTGAATCAGATAAGACTCATTGGTTAAAAGACAAAGATGGCCTGGGGGACCAAAGTTTATGCTGGTAAACGAGTGGCTCTCGAACTGCCAATGTCATCACTTGAGGAAGACAGCTCTGGTAAAAAGGTGTCGGGTAAGTAGTTTCGTCCTCCCGGGGGGGCGAGGGCTTACCTATGCTCTGATTCACCACCCGGGGGATTCTTAAGAAATATTTTGTCACATATATCACCTATACGTTCATTCCTAACTATTTATTCATCATTAAAATCCATCTTCAATGAATGTTGTCTTCGAAGGGATTGTCTAATTAGAAAGGTTTGAATTTCCCTCGAACCACCTTTAGTGAGAAATTTATTTAATTTGGAGTGGGACGAGTAATGTTTGAAAAATTCATGCAAATTCGGACTAGTTTGCCAATGGCCATAATTTACCATGCCCATGCCTAAACAAAAAGCGTTTTGAAGCCCAAAGTGTTTGGATCTAGAAAAGAAGTGGGCCAGTTTGGAATTGGAACTTGCCATTTTCTTACACAAACCATCTTCCACATATCTTATTGATGCAATAAAATATTGTTGGTAAATGCTAGCTAGCTCTCTAAGTCTAACAAGAAGCAAAAACAAATGAAAAATTCTTTGAGCTTATAAAAAAAAAAGAAAAAAAGGAAGGAAATATTAATATATTTTCACTATTGCGTTGATTTTTTCTACAATTTTGGTTTTAAAAAGTTCACTCATCTCAATCGTGCATTATTGCTGTAAAATGACTTCAACAGACTGCCTCTCCCATATTGTACACAACATAGAACCACATATAAAAATGCTTAACTCATAGCCAACCGACGGCAGTTCCTATAAATGAAATGCACCTAACACAAGAAAACTCCTGTAAAAGAGTCTAATTGCCATGGTCCTTCAGAAATCTCTTTACGACGCGGCAGCAGCAGATGACTTCAACTTCTTTGGAGGGGGATTTCCTCCGGAAGCAACCACATAAGAATAGAAACACAGCATTGCGGCACTGCAATAGGTGACAGACAGCAAAAATACTTGTATTGAATAACAGCATCAATTTATCATCGGTTAACAAAAACAGAGAAACCACGTAAAAATTACCTAATGGCAGCATAAAACCCTGTTGGAAATAGCTTCTTTGTCTGCACCCACATAACATTATATGGTTAGCAAGAAAAATTTAATATACAAAAAAAAATTAAAAAAACAAAAAATAAAAAATAAAATCAGCTAGCCAAAGGGTGACGAGTAACATTGCTATTATGAGATTATTACCAATGAGTAGGCTTCAAAGTTATGCCTTAAGAGGACTGCTGAGAGCACTGCAAGATCACAGAGATGAGGTACCATAAGGTAAGCTTTGAAGGATGTATACATCTATTTCAAACACATGATAAAGCAAATATGGATTTCTAACATCTTACATCAGAGATAAGGCAAATAATTGAGCTATCATAAACAGAATGCTAATTGTTCACAAACTAATCATTGAGTGTGAAATATCATTAGAAACACGATCCTTTTTCTCTTAGTAAAAATTGGCTTACATGTCAAGAGTGATATGAATTCATCTTCTTTGGGAAAGGAAAAGAAGTGGTGGAAGCACTAGTACTTTATGATCATTGAAGCTCAACAAGTTTCAAGCATTCAGAAAGGCATATGCCCACCTTTACAAAATGTAATCCAACAAATCCCCCTTAAATGATTTCACTCGCCAGAATTGTATTTCCCAATTCAATTCAAGCTATATATACATGGATAGAAATCTATTTTATCAATTCTTGAGTGCTTCCAGAATCCAATCACATTGACCATCCATCAGCTTTACTGATTTGGATTCATCTATCATTAGGAAAGGTTAAAAACTGGTGGAAACACTACCACTTTACAGTCATTGACGCTTAAAAAGCTTCAGGTATTGAAAAAAACACATCCCCACTTTAGCAATGATGATAAGCCAATCCCCTTTCCACCCGTCTGTGAGGTTACAAACCCACACCAGCACAGATATTTTCCCAGTTGAACCAACTAGTATGCCCATCTTAGGTGCTAGTTGGTTCAAATCCCCCATGTTGTATGAGAATATTGATTCACTTGCCATAACTGAAAGTCCCAATTCAATTCAAGCTATCTACATGGATAAACATACATCTTCTCAGTCATTAGTGCATCAAGAATCCAATGAATTGACCATCCATCAGCTTGAACTGTAACAGAAATTCATATTCTCACTCGTAAGACAGATGAATCATCTTGTAAGGCAATGAGTAAACATCAAACACATGTTATCGTTTCCATCACATACACCTACTCCTCAAATGAAACCTAAAGGAAAATGAAAACTTCTTCAACAAAATCCTGAGAGCAACTGCTGAAGTCTAATTTAAACAGAATTACAATATAAAAGGCTCAAAAACCGACACAGGCTTTCTTCCTGCTCTAATTTTTACCAGTATGTTTGTTTCTAACTTTGCCCATCCATGAGAGGAACAAATAGCTAACAAAGGAAGAAAGAAATCTCAAACATTGAAATTTACAAAAAGCAAATGGCTGATATTAGTGCAAGTTCTTACCAGCTTGTCCTAGTATGAATGGTAAACTTGATTTTCCTTGCCTCCATATCTTTAGGCTGAAGGTGCTGAGGGCCAGCAAAGCACCCCCAATGAAGACAGTTCTTAAGGTTGCAGGATTTCTTGAGAAAATAAGACCAAAAAGCCCCCCACCTAGTACGAGACCACCTGTGACAAAGAAGAATTAAAGATTTTGGCACTAGTAAGCCCAACTGCATTATTTTACTAAAAAATTAAGGGATAAATAAATACAAATATCCACATAATAATGGACTAAAGAGACACCAACAGCATTGTTTACTTGTATTTGTACAGATCAAAAAGATAAAAAGTTTATATTAAAAAAAAATAACTCCAAAAGATAATGGAGATGACTACAATTGGCAGCAAGCCTAACAAAATGGAATTATACAAAAATACAAAGTTTGAAAGAAGCCAGTAGAAACAGATCCTAATCCATAAGGGGAACAAAAATCGATCTAGTTGCAAAATGGCAATCAGTTGGGGTTCGATTTTGATGCTGTGATGTTGTAAACTTCCCGGGTTCAACATTTAGAAAAGAAAATATTACAAATCCTCATCACAAGAAAGTCTTATTATAGAAAATCCCTGAGTCACTGATATCAACCCCCAAAATTGTCCAAACACAACTAGACAACTTCTGGAGCCAAAATGCCTAGTTTGAATGTGCTCTTAGTATGGCTTTCCAGTGTACTTCCTTTCCCTTTTGGTGTTAATCAAAGGCAAGGAATATCCCATCACATGACTGGAAAAAGGTAACAAAATTCCAAAATGAAACACAGACAGACTGTTATTCAATGATATGCTTCCATCACTTAATATCACTTACATTTTCTAGTCAAATCTTCCTTTCTTTTTCACACTGTACATTTATCAGAAGAACAAGAGAAAAGAAAAAACATTAAACTAAAAACCGCCTTCATATAATCCTACAAAGTTTTCTAAGATATTTCAAAATAAAATACTCAGTTTTGAGAAATATACACAAGCAAGGGCCAATTCATATTCTAATGCCTAACAATGGGCTTGTTGCTGAAAATATTTTTAATCCATATTTTAAAACACCTTAAGAATTTAACAGCTAGATAACAGAATTTAAAGTACTAAACCATTACAAGCATTTCCATTAGTAAAATACAACAAACTGCTCTGAATGATATTTTGAAGTAAGACCAAAAAAAGAAAAAGAGAAAGAGAGAGAGAGAGAGAGAGAGAGATTTATACTTATATTCTCATGAATGTGTATACACAGTCATATTTATGATTGACCTTTGATAAAACAATGTCAATGGCAACAGCAATGGCATTTGAAGTACTATAGTTTAATGGCTAAATGATCCAAGTAAATTATCTAGTGAAGCCACAGATACCGAATTTAGCGATTCCTTCAACAAGCATAACAAAATGAGGGTGCATGAACAAGATTTACCTTTTTTTCGTGTCTCTCCAATATCAAAAATCAACTAATTAAAAATTCCAACAAAACAAAGCACACTCACCATAAGGAATCCCAAAACAGAAATCATGGATTTTTGCTGCCTTTTTTGGCTGTGTGACACCATCTTCTCGTACTGTTTCAGTTTTCCCCATTTCTCCAGAAGAATTTTCTTCTTCTACGACGGTTGGGTACGACTTTGTTGTCCCTTCAACATACGGTTTTGATTCATTATCAGCAGTATAACTTAGAGTAGTTTTAATCTCGGAACTTGTCGCGTTCGTGCCCCTGTCATCAAGGCCCATACAAACCCAAGACTGTAAAAATACCAGCGGTCAGCACCACTCGCATGACATTAAACCGTTTAAAAATAAATAAACAAAGCACTTTCAACACAGACCCACATGTTGTTTCAATATTTCATGGGTTAACCACAACATGCTTAGTACCAATGTATCTATATCTACACTGGTTAATCTTATTAGACAGTCAAAATCAATTCAATGACCATCAATTGAAATTTTCCAAAAGGATAAATTCTTAATCTAAAATGGGCCTTTACTTGTATCTGGGTGAGAAATTGAGGGACTAAATAACCTATATTTAAATACAAAGGCAGCATAAAAAAAACACTGAACGAATGCAAATCAATAGAAAATAAACAAACAAACCCAAATTCTTCTAGGGCCAGTAAAAGAGGTACCTTGGAGGAGCGAAAGCCTGGTAACAAAACGGAGCGTCGTCGAAAGTGAAGTTTGCGGTTGATTGAAGAGAAGCACGAGAGCTGAGACTGAGAGCATGCCGCTGCCATTATTGATCTGATCCGCTGCTTTCCCCAAGTAAAATCAACAAAAAGAAAAAAAATGATAAATAAATAAATAATGAAATTTCAAAAACGCAGTGTTCGTCCCTTTTTGTTTTTCTTTTTTCTTTTCGGTGCTTTAAATTCAACTCTTCAACTCTGTTAAACATTGACTATTTGCATGCGATAGAATAATTTTCAGATACCTCCCCTGAGGTTTGGGGTCTTCTCGCTTAGATCGAAAGTTTTTTCTTCAAGGTTCCCCGGACATTTAGAGTTGATAAAAATTAACACAACTTATTTATCCGACACAAATAAATAAGTTTTGATCATAAAAATTGACATGATTATTAAACAGGTCTTGTCTAAGGTCAATACAATTTTTTTTTTGTGTTGGATTAGAGTTCAGTTACTTAACTTATTTATCCGATTAATAACACGATTATTAAATGATTAACCAAAACTAATGGTAGGTTCTTGTCATAAAAACTCAAATTTGGACATTATTCTCTTTTTTATGTGAAGGATGAACATTTATATAGTGTTCTACTTTCTAAAATTTTAGATAGACTTAAAATTTAATAGTGTAAATGTATAATATTTTAGTAGATATGTATATTTTATAATATCCATACATAATATTATCTATATGTACAAAAGAGTATAATTTTACAAATTGTTATGCAATTTTTTGTGTAAATAGTATTAAATAGGTATTAAACGAGTTATTGGATTATTTTATATTGAGTGATATAATTACTTAATTATTAAATAAATGGGTCGGGTCACCCATTTATTTTCCTCATTAGGATTGGATTTCAATAATATAATTGTTTAATGATTCAATATTTGGATCAACCTAAATTTATCATGACACAAACATGGTTAAACAGTCCGTTTTGCTAGTTCTACCGACGTTAATGGTTCTGTTTGATGTCTATTACTTGACTGTTAAAATACCAAAACACCCCTGGCATGAAAACCAAACGCAGATACAAGACCAAGTTCAGCAGTGGCAGTGCTTGGTTGTGGTCATAATATCGGTTTGAAAAATGTGATTTTGATTTTTGAAAGTAAGAAGTAGTTTTGGTGTGAAATTCCAAATTGTATTTTTTATATCGTTTTATTTCCTATTTTGTTTGCTTAGAAATTGATTGTACTTTTGCATTATACAAATTACTGGCCATGAACGTATTCACAAAGTGTAAACTTCAGTTTCTGAGTTTTCTCTTATATAGCTCACGTACAAAATCTTATGCTGGCTCTTCAAAAGTTAGGACAATCTTGTGTGTATTAGGGCCGTGTTCTGTGCGCCACACTAGACTATATTGCATTATAATGGACTGCATTATATTAGGGTGGTGTGCGTTAAAATGGTCTATTGTATAAATTATACAATGTTTGGTGCTGTATTGTATTGTATTATTATCAGTTGTCCTGTGTTGTGTGTTTGGCATCTAAGATGTACTGAACTGCATTAATTTTTGTTAAAAATAAATAATTTAAGTAAATAACTAACCTTGTTATATTACATAGCATAATCCTTAGAACATGTAATAATTTTTTAATGCTAAAAAGGATGGATATGCTATATATATATATATATATACACACACACACATACATACATACATACATACAAAATTTAATATTTTTATATTTGTTTCTAGATTTATGTCACTATAAGTTTTATAAAATTTTGACACATAATTTTCTACACATTTCCTGTGAAAATTAATTACAAAAAAATAATTCTAATCAAATTACATAAGTAAAGCATATAATTTTCCTTCGGAGGAGAATTTTCAACCTTAATATAGCCATTCAAAGTTTGCAAAAATTTGTTCGACTTAATAATACAATTTTAAAACAATACTATACCAAAATATTGAGTTGTGTGAAGTACACACACGCACCCACGTGCTATAATACTATGCCAAAATATTGAGTTGTTTAGTGCACAAATCTTTTTTATATCAAAATATCATCGGCTTTAAAATATCATAGCCATTTTAAGCAACATATCAACCTTGTGCTCTATGCAAGAGCATACGAACAAATGTTACCTTACTCTCACCTCGTGAGGACTTAAAATTAAAATATTATGGGGTTCCTTTAGAATTAGCTCTAGGGCTAAAAGTTCTTCTTCAACACGAAGTCCCATAGTTGCAAGTTCATCAGAACTGTCAAAACGAACTTTTTTTTGGTTATCGAACATGCGTTGAGCTATTGTATCCATGTTTTCAAATGATTGGCTGATGAGATTAGCAATCTTATCAATGGTAGCATGCAAGTCACCCTCTGCTCTAGACCTCTTCCTACTTGGTGGTTGTGAGTGAGCTCAAGTAGTGTGCTGAGAACTTGAAGGTGATGTAGCTGATATTGGAGAACATTATCGCGAATTTCTTCTTGATTTGCTTCATCTTTCATATTACTTGGAGTTTGTGCTTCATGTCCAATAGCACGGTCCTTTTCAAATATGTTTGCCAATCTTTCATAAAGTATTACATGTTTAAATTAATAGGTAAACAAATCATAGAGTACTACATAAATATAATGGCACAACATTGAAATAAAATCCTACTGAAAAATATAATAGCCACGGTTTCCAAGCCATTCGTTATACATTGCTTCTGCTAAATCATTTTTCTATCCAGTCCATTGTTTGAAGCTTCAAGAGTGGTTATGTTATTTGCATCTTGTACTTCATTATCATCTATCTCAAGTAATTCGTGCTCCAATGTAACTACTGACATTTCTTTGCTAATTAAATTATGCACTAAACAACGTGCATTAATAATATGACGCAGCTTTTTGATTGGATAAGAAGATAGACTTCGTAGTATAGCTCATCGCATTTTGAGTAAACCAAAATATTGTTCTATAATGTTTCTTCTAGAAGAATGTTTCATGTTAAAGAACTTTTCTTTGTTCTAAGGAGCACGCCCATCTCTCCATTCTAACAAATGATACCGTGTTCCCTTATGAGGTGCAAAGAATCCTTCAGCATTTGAATATTCAGCATTTATGAGATGGTAGTAACCTAATCATTTCCATTAGTTAAAAAATATAGCTTATAGGTAATTTGAATAAAATGAAAAAAAAAAGAATAAAATAAGAAGTTAATTATAAGTCATACCTATGGGAACTCTTAAACCAGTTGGTTTGCTCATGGCATCACAGAGTATTCTAGAGTCAGAGGCTGACCCTTCCCATTTAGGCATCACAAAGATAAATTTCATGTCTCACAAATAAACTCTTGAAACATTAATCATAATCTCACTCTTTCGTGTTCGATATCTTGGTTTATCATTTTTTGGCACACGTACTCCTATATAAGTTCCATCTAATGCCCCTAAGCAATCTACATACATAATAAAATAAAATAATATAGATATTAAACTCTTGCACTTTATGATTAATTAAAAAAAAATGTAGTATAAATAATTAAATACTTTGAACCACTTCCATCTCCCATCAGTACAATACTTGTAACCGTAGTAAAATACTTGTAACCGTAGGACTCCTTTTAACACTGAGTTAAAGTATCTACTAATTGTTTCACTTGATTAGAAAAACCTACTGCTAATCATGTGATTCTTAACATGCTGAGATAGAATGTGCAAAAACATACAAACTTACTCTTCAATAGTCACCAAGCCATCGGCCTTTACCTTTCTCCTTGATCGAAATATTTCACACCAAATGTTTGTCTATCCATTCTTAGTCGATACACACATTATAAGTCACTATTGCCTATTATGCTATCTATGTAATGCAGTCGTCGACTAGCATATTTGCGAATGTTCGACTATGAATAATTTTCCTTTCATTGCGTTTTTTTAATCAACTCCAACAAGCACAAATACATCATTATGGATAAGAACACTCATTATAGGTGCCAGATGTCAATAACATGCAAAGGACAAATTTTCATCTTATTTCCATATCTAAAAACAAATAGGTAAAACATCAATTACTAAGGGCCTGTTCGGTATTGTTTTCGAATTAATATTTTCTGAAAATAAAAATGAGAATGAAAATGATGTTTTACAGTTATTGTATTTTGAATTTAAATATGTGTTTGGTATTATTTTCTGTATCCTGTATTTTAAAATTAAAAACAATAAATAAGTGTTCAGTAATATTATTTTCAGAAACATTTTTTACTAAAACACTTAAGCCACACTTATAATTAAAAAGTAATTATTTAACTAAAATAAGTTTTTTTTAAAATCTAATAAATAAGTTTCATTTATATATAACATGAAATATTCCAAGCTTAATTAATATAAAACATGAAATATTTCATTCATTATTTTATAGTTAATTGCCAATCACTACAGTAACCAAACACAACAAAGTACATATAAAAGTAACCAAAACAAAAAAACAAAAACTATGCGTCTATGCCCAAGTAGTGGGCTTCAATTCAGCTCAGCCCTCAAAATCAGTTTTCACCCACTGCCCGTTCTTGCTCTTCATCTTCTCATCGAACTTTTTGGCTTTAACCTCATCAATCTTGGCTGCACTTGCTATGGATTCCGCTTGCACTTGAATAGCAGTAGTCGATCCACCGCTGACGGAAGTAACAGCAGTGATCCTCATCGCAGCAGCAGCAGTTGACCCGCTACCAGCAGAAGCAGAACAGAAACGCAGCAGCACCACCACCACCAGGTGAGACGAAGTCAAGATGCAGCAGCAGCAGTTGATTTTGCTTGAAAAACTGTGACGGAGAGAAAGGCTATGACGGTGTATTATGGTTGAAGAAGAAGAGTATCCCATGGGAGAGATGGCTGTAAATTTGGATTTGGGATAAAGAGAGTGAATAGTGGTTGAATCAAATTTGTTTTGTTATTTATTTTATAATTCAGTTTTATAACTATAAAGTGAAATCTGAATTATCTGTTTTATAATTTATTTTATGAATTCAGTTCACCGAACATGCACTACATCTGTATTTTCAAAATAAAAATAAAAACAAACCTTTAAAAATGGTACTGAAGAGGCCCTAACAAATCTTAAAACATGAAAAAAAAAAAGGCTTAAGAAAACTATTTACAGAACCCCAGCCTCTCTTCCCAATTATCAAATAAAAGCATTAGTGCTAGAACTCATGGCAAATAAAACGTAAATCTCAAATCAGAACTTCAAAATATTGTAAATAGAAACAAAAACAGAAACAAGTAGAAATTGAGACTTTTGTACAAAATAATAAATTAATTACAATTTTACTACTTTGGGCATTTCCTAATAATAATTCCTTTGTACCCCAAGCCTCTTTTGCCTTAATCATCCTCAATCTTGAATACTAAAGTTTTGGGAATCTTTATCTTAATTGCTCCCTCATGATATAACAAATAATATATCTAAGCTTATCATAATCATCACTCAATATAACCCCAGATATAAGCCGCATGGCTTTTTTTTTTTTTTAATTGGTCAAGTTATGACCACAACAGAAGGAAATCAACTAACAAAATATCAACCACTGCACTTTTTCAGAGCGACTTTTGCATGATATTTATTTTCTGTTCAAGCAAAATCTGTGCAAAACGTACCTACCAACCGAAGGAGAACCACAATAGGATAATTAAAAAAGGTTCAAACGGATCAAAGAGGGTATTTTCATTATCTTTTAGGGTATTAAGTAGTCTTTCATAAGTACTAGTTCAATAGACTTTTAGATGTGGCAATACAAATTTTTTTTTTTTTTTCTAATTGGTTGACTTAAGAGAAAAAGTAGAGATCATATATAAAATATTAAGGTATGAAAAAAGGGTTACTCTCCAAGAAAAATTAGTCTCAAAAACTCATTTGGTATTTACTATAACATGCGCATTCCTTTAAATAACCCAATCAATTTCACTCATCAAATCTCTCAATTCACATAAGTCACCAGCATCAATATGCAAAATGGCAAACATGGTGTAACATAAATCAAAGCCAAAGATAATACAAATACTAAAATTCAAAAGTCACCACGTCGTCCAATGTCAAAAGATCACACAAAATGCCTTGAATTTTTTTTTTTTGAATTTTTTAAAAACTTTTTTTTTTTATTTAATATCAAGACTAAGAAGATGCGTTTCTAGAGTAACTTTTAAAAATCTTTGATAGGATCTCAGGAGCAAGACCAAAGTTTCTCTAAAATTAATGTGGATCTAGTTAATATTTGAATGCCTAATAAAGATTTGCTAAAGTTAAATGCTGAAATTACCTGTAACAACAAGATTTGATAAAAAAATTTTCGTGAATTTGTTTTTAAAAGTGAAGTAGAAGATGATCTGAATTGTAGGCTCTTTAGTTTTCTTTTATTTTTAATTTTATCGACCAAGCTAATAAAGACCGGGGGGTTGGTGCGGGTGGGTCTTTGTTACACACCCAAATCTGTATTAATTTCACTTTTTTTTATACAGTATAGTCAGTTAAATAATTTTACCAAACATTGGTTAAAAATATAAGTACAATACATACCCTCTTAGTACATGTTGCCAAACATACACTAGTTGTTCTATCCAATCCCATTGCATACAGCATCAAATCCCAGTGTTGACAAAAGAGAATACAGAATTGATAAAAAGCAAACCACAATTCATTAAAAGAAACAAGTTCAGCATTCAACAATTAAAATAAACAGAATGTCTAATTGCCGAAATCTGTTACAGGCCATCAAAATCAAAATAGGGGTGTGAGGATCCCTCACGGTCCAAAGAGCACTCAACTCAAAATTACCTCAACCTACTAGAAGTATTCAGCCCTGACTATACTTAGTTGTTGACCAAAAAACCACCCTTGTTTCATATCTAAGCTGCTGCAGTAGATGGCTTTGAAGCAGCAGAGAGCCTGGATCTCTTCTTCGCCAAACTCTCACTACGACGTTCACGCTGTTCCTTCAACCGGGTAGCAAGGAGCTTCTGGTACTCGGCAGCCTCTGCCTTGGCCTTGGCGATTCTCTGCTTCTTCTCAGCAATTCTGGCGCGCTTCCTCTGCAAGGTCAAAGGAGTCACCAGCCTCTGAATTTTGGGAGCCTTGCTAACCTTCTTACCTGCCAACCAGAAAGATGAAAAACAGGTTTATTCCCATTATCATGTCAAAATCTTAACATATTTTGTTGAAACTGCAAAGAATCATAAGAATGTCACCACCTTTACATATATGTAAAAAGAATGCACAAATGACTCACCAGTTTTGGTTGTAAAGGTCCGACGGTATGTATTGACATACTTCCGAACATCATCCTCTTTCGAAAGGTTAAACAACTTCCTGATCTTTGAGGCTCTCTTAGGACCTCTCATCCTGGGCTTCTCAGTGTCAGTAAGTCCAGGAAGGTCATGCTCTCCCTTTTTCACGATGACCAAGTTCAACACAGAGAGATCTGGACTAACAATGCATCCACGAACAGATTTCCTGCGGCGTTCTCCGTCTCTTCTTCCATATCCACGGAAGCAAGGAGTACCTGTAAAAACAAGCATTAATACTAGAATCAGTTTCATCTCGCAAACAGCTTCAAAGACAATCTCAGAAAAACAGAGGAAAAAAACACACACACAAGCATATTTCAAACAAAACATAGCCACAATACATTCAGGCAATGCACAATAAAAACACAGGCAAGCAGATTACAAACCTCTGTGGAGCAGAAGACGAACACGTCCAGGAGTCAACACTCCTTGTTTCATTGGGAAACCTTGCTTGTCACAGCCTCCCATTATCTTAAAGACATAACCTTTGAACTCCTGTCAAAAGAATTGAAATGTGTCAATTTAGGTAAATAGGAATAAACCAAAAGCCTTCTTCCTAAAAGGATAAAAATTTATGCATCTGAATTCAGAAGCCATGCTAATAAAAGGGCAGCGACTGCAAGCATATCAGCTCGACAAGAATGTCGGCAACTGAAAGGACCGATTGCTCTAGTATAAGCACATCAGTGACACGCTGCCATAATAATAAGAAAGAAAAAAAAATTTATGAGCATCTGAATTCAGAAGCCATAATAATAACAAAGATGGCAACTGCAAGCATATCTGCTCGACAAGTGTCGGCAACTAAAAGGACCGATTGCACTACTACAAGCACATCAGTGACGTGTTGCCTTTCTTCCATTTTCATACAAAATGGATTAAGTAACATCAACAGCCTAGCTTTCAACAAATCAATTCCAATAAAACAGCCCAAATATAGGAAAAGAACACTAGGACAAGAGAAAAACTGAGCTGTAGTTGAAGAATCACTGCATCTATTGTATCTTTTGCATGTAAGAAGGAACAAGGCAAAGACTAAATTCGAGATTCCACAATAAAGAAATTCTAAATGCAAAACATACCTCCCCAAGAGCATCACCACTAACTTCTTGTGAGATCCTCTTGTCGAAAAACGCTCGGCTGCATCATTAAATATAATCATAAGAAAATTTTTCCAATCAAAACTACACAGCATCAGAGAACTGGAGATTGACTCTAAATCAAACAACTATAACACTGTAAACACTAATCACAGCATCAAATGATACACTCCAAATTGTTTTGGAACTTCCCATTATATCACAAGTAAAATGTGAAAGAAAAAAATACATCCCAAAACTGCTTCAACATTCAACATGTCAAACTCAATCATATATTTTCTTTCACTTTCTCATCACTTAAACAGAACCCAAAAAGAAAAAAAAAATACAAAAATTCCCCAAAAAAACAAGATGTAGGGCGTAAAGATACATACAGTTTCTGATCATCGTCGATTTCGAGCTTCTTTTGGCACCCAGTGGTGGGATTTGCAATATTGAACTGAAACCAAAAAAAAAAAAAATTCAGAATAAAAGAATTACCATTATAAGATTTGAAGACATTGTGTGTGCATGACGATTAAATTTAAAGCTTTTTCAAAATATTTTTTCATCAAATAAAACGAATGGGTACCTTCATTTTGTTCTGCGGCTATCAAACTAACCCAGCGAAGTTCTTCGGCTCTCTGGCTGCTGCTGCTCAAATGCTCCTTATTATGGATTAGGGTTTTGGAGAGCACGTACATATATCTAAGAGACTAATCACAGTCCACCTGGAGCTGGTGTGTTTTTGGGCTGGGGTACTAGACAAAAGGGCTCTCTTGGGCCTCAATGAATGTGGGCAAGTGGTCCAGTGACTCGGATTATGGGCCATAGTAGGCGACCCATCACCCGTCATTCTTGAAACAAATGTTTTCGAAATGTTAATTGATACATTTGCCAAGTAATATTTGAAAAAAAAAAAAATCATAAATAAGTAATTTTATAACTAGAAGTCTCTTAAAAGTTAAAAACAAAAATAAATAAATAAATAAACAAGCTAGAAGTCTCCAGGTGATTAGACTAAATTTTGGGAGGAAATATTTATCATTTGTTTGGCATGCCTACTTGAGATTAAATTAAGTGGATTAAGTTTAAATTTAGTCCTAAAATCATTATGGGTCAACAATTCCAATTTCGCTTGGATTTAATTCGGATTAGACTAAAAAAATATTTTTTTTTGTCAATTTATCACAATCTTCTTTTTTATTTAATACTTAAAAATTTATTTTTTTTATTACTAGTTAATAATAAATTTTTCATTATTTATTTACTTACATGTGCATTTATGACATCCTATCTTTTTATTTATTTTTATTAATAGTTGATGTTAAAAAATTTAGTCAACAGTATATTACGTGTATTAACAAAATTATAATTAAGAAACATATCATTTATCAATTTATTATTTTTTAAAACATTATTAAAAAATAATTTATATGTAATTAATTTAATATTTTAAATAGTTTCAATTATTTTATCTAAGATACAATAATATATCTTATATATAATTAAAAACGTATAATTTAGATAACTTAAATTTATGTATAGTATAACTGCCCAATAACTAATTTATTATATATTTGTTTTTCTAATTAGTTGTTGTTGATGCAAATTTTTGTTCAATAAATAATAACTGACTTGTGTGTTCCAAACTTTCTTTTATATCAAGATTTGTGACCTATTTTCACGTTAAGACGAATGTTCTCAATCATTGTCTTCTCGTGATTAATTGTGCTGCAAAAGAAACAATTATCAAGGAAGGCCGACGTACTGACGATAACCTCTGATGGTCGAGTCAATACTTTTTTATTCAATTTTTAGAGAGAGAATTTTTAGAGTGAGATGAGTAGTAGTTTGTACCTCTTTTTCATCTTACTTCAAATGAAAGGGCGGGATCTTAACCTTTATATAAGCAATTTGAATTAATTTGAAGGATTTTGTGCCACTTTTCTTATGACAAGTGTCAGTCAGTACTCGTACATGGAAACACATATCTATATATGTTAATACTTGTTTATGACAAGTATTCCTTGGACGCGTGTTATATTTTGTGGTGCTTCGGACATTTAATAGGCTTGGGCTTAATTTTGGCCCTTATGTTGGTTTCTTATATAGATGTTGATTTTACAGTATTTCAACTATAGATGCATTTTGTAAAATAGTTATTGACCAATAGGCTCATTTTATAAAATATATATTTGTCCTTAGGCATATTTTGAGAATGATTATAATCCATTGGCTCATTTTAAAGAGTTTTTATTTCCTCATAGGTACATTCCATAGAATGTATATTTTTTTGTAGGTGCATTTTGTAGAATACTTATTGCCCATAGGCTCATTTTCATATAAAGTCTATTTGTTTGTAGGTGTATTTCGTAAAATGTTGTTAACTCGCAGCTCATTTCGTAGAATATACTTTCGGCCGTAGGTACATTCCATACAATATACTTTTGGGCTTATATCTCATTTTATGGAATGCATGTTTGTTCTTAGGTACATTTTGTAAAACTTTTGTTAGCCCATAGTCTTATTTAATAAAATATTGTTCTCAAGCACTTTTTTTAAGGGTATTTTCTATGTTACTTAGGTTATTTTTGTAAATAGACCTAGGTCATTTTCATAGAACAACATCTTTTAATATTTTGTTAATTCTTGCTTTTGAATATTTCACTTAGGAGTATTTTCTAAATACTTAGATCAGTCTTTGTAAAATACGTCTTTGCTATTTTGTCAAAAACTCATCTTTTAGGCATTTTACTTATAAATATTTTTTAACTTCTTAGGTCATTTTTTATAAAGAATGAATCTAAGTCATTTTTTTATAAATCACGCATTTGATGCTTTGTAGAAAACTCACCGTTTGAGTTTTTTATTTAAAAATATTTTCTAAGTACTTAGATTATTTTTTATTAATTTTTTTTATTTTTCATGGGCTTGTTGGTATTTTGTAATTTAGTCTAACAATTGTAATTTTAAATTTATTTCTAATTGTCTACTTTTAGATCTATGATTAATTTATTCGTTCTTATTAAATATCCATACATAGTTGGTATTTAAATATCAGCAAGAGTACTATTTAATTTCACTAAAAGTTAATTTAATACAATCTAATATGATCTTATAATAAATATAAGATTGTATTATATATAATCTAGATTAATTTCATCCAATAAAATATAATTCTGCATGCCGAAGATTAAGTAGCATAAGATGAAGTAGGACGGTTAGCACAGGGATAGTTATGAAAAAATATAAAATCTCTTGTCAAAATATAATAACAGTAACAGAGAGGGGCCGTCAGATCAAACTTTTGACATTTCCCAATTCCCGGCGGCCAAAAGAGCAATTTTCCCTCGCATTTTTCTTCTTCCTTTAAAGAAAATCCCTGAACCCTCAAACAGATTCCGAGCAAAACAGTGCGCAAAAAACCCAAAAGAATGGTGCAATTGCTGCAGTCTTTCCGTTTCAATTCCATAGCACCATGTCGTATCTTCTCTCTCTTTCCTTCTTTCTTTCAGGTCTGTCTCTTTCTTAATCTCTTTTCGTTTTTATTCGTGTGTCAGTTCTTACACCAGCGGATTTTCATTTTTAATTTACTTGTCGATGCGTATGTAGATATGTATGTGTGTCAGTGTGGGTGCACATGTATGCTTATGTAAACTCCGGCTAGTGCTTCTGCCTTGATTCCTTTAATGGTGCTGTGGGGCAGGGGGCTGGATATTTTTGTGGTATTATTAGGGTTAAAAGAAATTTAAGGTCAATTTGATGTTATTAGGATTTGTGGGCAATTATCGTAACTAATGTCATTGAGCACATGTTTAGACAAGATGATAGTTTTGTAGTCATTCTGTCATGGGATGGAATTAAAGTCACTTTCAACTGCAGAATGAAACATAAATGATTGGCTCAAATTCATGTAGAGTTCAGTGGTTTTGCAATTTGTTACCAACCCATCATATGAGGAGGTATTTTACAAAATTTGACAAAAATGTGAGTGAGGTTTCTGATGAATTCCTGGTGGGTTTCTTACAAATATTGAAGCCACCTGGATATGCTTGTATTTAAGTCCGTACATTGAGGTTAGATAAATGATATTGGCCCTAATTAGTTTAAGTTGCAATGTAGTAGATGCCTTTACTACTCTTAGTTTTGGCTTTATGAAGCTTTTGAAAGAATAAGAAAGAGTCTTAACTTTCCTTCAATTTTGAACTTAGATATTGTAATTCGTTAATATACACTTGTGTTTTTCACCCCTCGGATATCATGTGGAAATGAGTAGTTTTTTTGTTCTTGTCTTTTTTTCCCCCGCACTTCCTTCCTCATTTTTCTCTTCGAATAATGATCTCTAAATATTGTTTTACCTTATAATGTGAAATGTCATGGATCTTTATACACCTCGTTTGACTTGTGGTCATTAATGCTTTCTCTCAGAATAGAAGAAGAGATGCAATTCCTTGTATTGGAATGAACACCCATAGTCTTTCTTCTGCAGGTAATCAACAACAAATCATCCCTCTCTGTCTTCCGTTGACATACAGAATTGTTGTGGATTGCTTCACAATGATGAGGATAACACAAATCATTATAAGACAAATTTGTCATGGGATGGTGTTCTGGATTGAGGAACACATCATTGAAATGGATATTCATTGTTAAATATAATTATGATTTCATTTGCGACTGATTGTAATAGTCGCTATTGTGGCTAATGTTTTCTTGACTCATAAATGCTTGGCATTGAATTGCCGGCAAGTGATTTCATTTTTTGATCAGAAACTATACTCATGTTAGTTTTGAAACATTAGCTCTGACACATGCATGTGAATTTATAAAATATTCAGCATTTAATATTTTCTTTTTCTCACCTACAGTTATCTCCTGTTATATCTAATTCAGCAAATATGTTATGACTACAGTAGTATTTGCTGCTCTTCATTAATTGTTTGTTCGTTCATGCAAAAGCGGCACGATCATTGAATAGAATTTTCTTTCTTGAGTATGGAGGTTACTTAGCTGTATCCTATTTTTTTAGCCTGGAATCAGTAATGATCTGACTTTCAGCAGTAGCTCCATTTTGTACTTCAGTTGAA
The DNA here is from genome assembly GCA_030449075.1 of Murraya paniculata. Classification (NCBI taxonomy): domain Eukaryota; kingdom Viridiplantae; phylum Streptophyta; class Magnoliopsida; order Sapindales; family Rutaceae; genus Murraya; species Murraya paniculata. Next base: position 188,346 of record JAEVFN010000090.1, on the reverse strand, counting down.
GTTTCAGAATTTGATGATGAACCCCATGATGATGCCAAAATAATGGAGAAAGATAATGCTCTTCGTCTGGCGCTCTCACAGCTTGCCAATGATTTTGGTAAAGAGTCTATGTTATCTTTGAAGCGGTTTTTTAGCTCAAGGCGTGGGCCTGTAATATCTACAGGCTCTTTAAAGCTTGATATAGCACTTGGGATTGGAGGATTGCCAAAGGTGATTAGATGAAAAATCATTGTCTCATTGTGCGTTGTTCCTCAATAAGCATATGTTGCACACATAGACATGGAATAGATTATGGTGAATTACACATCAAGCATTTATGATACCTATTTGTTGCTTCTCATGACACAGATAAAAGATTAAAGAGAGTTCAGCTGTTTCATACGAACATGTATCATGACATTCCTAAGCTAATTTGTTGCCGACAGCCTCACACTCTTAGGAATTTTTTTTTTCTAATTATTATCTTTTTAACTTATTGGGGACTTCAATAAGTTTGTACATTTCATGTGGCTGAAGAAAGTGTCTCCAAAATTTTTAAATCTCATGAGCCAGACCAATAGAATCATTGCAAAAAGGTTTCTTTTGCCATAATTAAATGAAAGTAAAGTTTGCAATGCTTGTGTATCTTGTTGACACTATTATTTCAGCCAAAAGCTGATGCCAAAACCAAATTTTGGAAAATATGCCTTTTAGGTCAGAATTTAATTACTTAAATTCATTGTTTAGGCCAGATTTGCTTGCTAGCTGGGACCATAGAAACCATTATCTCATGTTTGAGGTGGAGTGGTAATTTTTAGTGAATTAGTTCCCTTTTCCTTTAATTATTTATCTGCCATTTCTATTTAGATCTTAAACCTTCATTGATTTCTAGTTTGATGTTGAATGTCCAGGAATTGAATGATGGCAGGTATATCAATGCCTAACTCTTAATTTTATTTATTGTTGTTTTTTTGCATGGGAGTTTGGTACAGAATCAGTTCATAGACACGTTTTATTATTTTCTATTTATTTAGTACTTGCTTTTATATGGAAGATTTTTCTTTAAGAGCTGCTGCATTCATCATCATTTTACTTCAGCTGCTATTAGAAATGAAAGATGCCTAACTTAAGTGAAAGGTCCTTCTGCAGGGAAGAATTGTAGAAATATATGGGCGTGAAGCATCTGGCAAAACGACACTAGCACTTCATGTTATCAAGGAAGCTCAAAAGCTTGGAGGTGCATATTGATTTTGGCTTCTTATACTTTGGTTTAACCAAATTAGTATTAGAGCAAACTACTTATTGCTGTGTGGCCCCAACCCAAGGAAGGGCATTTGGTGAGGAGTATTGTTTGGAAGGAGGGAAATCGTGGTTAACAAGCCACTAAGTGTGTATGTGTTTTCTTTTTTCCCCAAATGATTGGCAATAGTTTCTAAGTTCCCCTATTAATATATTATCCCTTTAACTTGGGATAACCCATATCTCATGTCAGCTTATGCTCCAGTAAAATTGTAGCCAGGCTTCAAATAGCATGTTTAGTTTAGAACCAACTGTAAAATTTGGAGATTCTTTCCTTCAGATGCAAAAGTGAAGGACAGGTCATTCTTCCATAAGTTGATTATTATATATGTGACTAGGGCCATTCTTTTGTAAGTAGATATTATGTGCCTTTGGTGCTAATAGTCTAGAGAACACCAATCCACCAAAGTGATTGATGGCTTGATTGCAGGAAGTTATGCTAAAACCAAAGTTGCATCTCTTATTAAATTTTTGCATGTATTTTTCTCTTTGCTAGCTGCTCCCTGCTAAATAGTTGGTGTTACTAAAAGTTTTAATGATATTTTTGCACTTAGATTCTCTTTATTATTTTTCTTGTGGTGGATTGCGAAACTCATTTGAATGAATCCTGACCATTTACAAAGATTGAATACTGCGCCATATTGCATGAAATTTGACTTTTGTATATTTTCTTTACCAATGGGCTTGAGCCGTTAGTTTCTACTGTCTTGTGATTGAATCCCAAGCTACACACTTCCGCTGTTTTTAATGCCTGATTCAATTCATTTTGTGAATCTATGACCGTTGATATCAATGAGTTATCTTAGAGTTTATTTGTTTTATATCTGAAGTCTAAATATGGCTTACTGTAAGTTGTTAAGATATTTTATTTTGTCTATTTTCTTGACTTAACCGACATTTATCGGAATTAAAAAGTCAATTCTGGTGTCTTTTATGGGAAAAAAAAAAGATGATTGGATCTGGGTAAGCCTGGAACTTGCACATCTTGGTTACAGGAAGATACAAAAAGGTCTGGTAAATGATAATGGCGGGTCATAGCCATTTAAGGGACATCACATTGCCTTTCCAAGAACTTGGCAATGAAAGATACAAAAGAAATATGTCTGTTGCAAATATTTTTGCAATGGATCATTCAAGCTATCTGTTTACATATTTGATATATGTATCTTCTATGACTTGTTTTCAGTCATGTGAAAGGGATGTTATTTCTGCATATTAATTATTTCCATTTAGTATTCTGTATGTGTTTTGCATGAAGTTTGACTTTTTCTTTACTTTTCTGAATTATATCATTATATCATTTTGGCAGGATACTGCGCTTATCTTGATGTAGAGAATGCATTAGACCCTTCCCTCGCTGAAGCAATGGGTGTAGACACAGAAAATCTTCTGATTGCACAACCTGATTCTGCTGAGAATTTGCTGAGTGTGGTTGATACACTGACCAAAAGTGGATCCATTGATGTAATTGTGATTGATAGTGTAAGTTATTCATTCTTTAGTTAACATTTTTATTTATTTATGTAATTTTGAAAGAATTCTGAAATTTCATTAGTAAAGATAAAATATAGAAAAGCTGGACAGAAAATCCACAACGATAAATATAAAAACTAAAGTTTACCAGTCTATGTATGAAGCTGAGGTGTATAATTAGAAACTAGAAACAATTCCCAAAAATACTCCAATTCAGAAGAATCATTACTGCCCTGATAAAAACGAACCCCAAAACGACATTGAGCTAAAACCAAACATCAAGTAAATTGCTCCTTGCCAATTTTGGAAAATGTAGAAAGAAATACATTCTATATATGACCCTTTTTTCAAACACCATATGCGAACCTTTTAGTGTATAACTGCCCCTATGTAGGTTTTGCTTGATGCAATCCTAGTTCCCAACAGTGTTTATTGTCTCCTATTATGCGTATATCTATTGCTCTGTACTTGTACCTATCATCTCTTCTACTATTGCCAAAAAATGTTCCTCGTTCTTGTCAGTATATTTTCTTCAGGGGAATCTAATTTTATATATAGAAGTAGATCCTGAAGTCAAATACAAGAAGATAAAATAGTGCTGGAACAGAACTTATTGAAGAAGCTTATGAGATGAAAGTTGACATTTAAATCTCTTTTTGTTTATGATCTTCTGTCTCTTTCTGTCTGTGTATGTATTGTTAGTGGTTTTGGGTTCCAATTGATCAATTTTGCCGCACCAGATATACAGCCTGTCTGCCATATAAAATTTTGAGATAGTGCCATTGCTTTTGTGTATGTTTCATCTCTCCTTAATCACCAAGAGGGAAAATTGTTTTTACTTTTGTAAGATGCAGTCATTGTCAGCAAGTGAAAGTGCCCTCTCATCTTTAGTTGATTAATGGTATCATTGTTCTACACTTCTGCTAACCTGCATTTACAGTGTAGGACGTTAAAATTATCCTATATGCACATGGTTTTACCATTATATAGTGAATATAAAGTGTTTAATGTATTGGGTAACAACAAAAGGGTCAGTATCCCTTATCAATGGTTATCTTTAGTTGGCTGTTGGAAAACATTTGTAATAATGAATAATGTGCATGGGGGAGTAAAAGGAAAATGAAAGGAAGAAAGAGGAGAAATGTTCCTTTTTGCTATTATTTTGCGCTGCTGTTTTCCTACTCTGGCATTGCACTTTGCACTTTGCACTTGCCTATGCTCACTTTCTGTAAATGGCATTGACACTGTGATCAACTTTACTTCTATCCCTTTCTTCAAACTTAATAATGTTCTACATGTGTGGTTTTCACAGGTTGCCGCCCTCATCCCTCAATGTGAAATTGGTGTTCCCATGAATGGCATATGCAGTGATGCACAATCAAGAATAATGACACAAGCACTTCGAAAAATTCATTATTCGTTGTGCCAGTCCCGTACCCTTATCATTTTCCTCAATCAGGTTAAAGTGCTGTTACTAAAACAATTTTGAATTTTTTTAAATATACACTATCTTAAAAAATATGGCATAACAGTTCCAATTATTTCAAAATCTAGGTTAGATTTAGTGCAAAATCAAGTCAGGGCTTAGGACGTATGGATGAGGTCACTTCTGGTGGAAATGCTTTGAAATTTTATGCAGCTCTTCGTTTAAGAATGATGAGGACGAGATTGTTGAAGACTGAAGATAAGGTAAACATTCTAGTAGTTGTGAATAAAGGGCGCATGAATTAGATTATAGGGCTCTTGGAGATATGTTTTGCTTAAGCAGAATTAATAACATGAACTCCCCTAATGCTTCATTCTTCATTTGTTTGTCAGATAACATGGAAGTAGCTATGTGGTTTTTTGTGAAAATCTTCCAGCTCCATTCCTTTCATCCTTGTAAATTGTCCTATGATAATTTTGTTGCTGCTTTTAATTTATTTCCTTACTACTTCATATTAAACATCCCTATTTGCATGCTTGGTCTTCCCTGATAAAAAACTTAAATAGTGAGGGAGATTTATGGTTGTCTCAACATAAAATCACTGTTGCCATAAAGCGTACCGCTTTTTTAAGGGCTGTTTCCAGGTTATAATATAAATTCTTGACTAGCCCTTTGGAAGTTATGGTCTCACGGTTGAAGAAGTAAATGAATTGAGAAAGAAATTGATATTAATGTAAGCCTTGCCAGCAGGAATAAGAAGGAAAGAAGAGATGGTACAGAAGCATCCTTAACTATGGCATTAGCTTGTATTTCAAATTGCAATATGCACCGTCAGCAGTGTCTTTTTGATTCATGCTTGGGAAATAGTGCTTATTTTCCAAGGAAGATCAACAAGAACTCAATTCTTGTGCTCTTAGCATAAAATATTTGACGTCCTGAAAGACAATATTGCCTTATTCAGGTCATTAGTTTGACTTATTTGTAGAATGTGATGTTTTAGCTCCTTGATGCATCTTAGTCTTAAATTAGGACTTAATTACATGTCATTTACATTTGGGATTACATACGATTATGTATTTGCATATACTATTTTATTTTACATTTTTATGTGCATGTATTGATGGATGATTTTTTTTCCCCCTTCTAAATTCTATTATGCTATTATCATTCTTTTTCTCACCCTTCTATTTATTTATTAAATTTTTATTATGATCTTTCTTCAGCTTCAAGTTCTCATTGGGTTATGTAATCGTCCCCGGAGTCATTGAGGTTCATATTTTTTATTGTCTTGTTCTTCAGATAACCGGGCTGGAAGTTAGCGTCCAAGTAGTGAAAAATAAATTGGCACCCGCGATGAAAAAAGCTGACCTCATGATAGAGTTTGGCAGAGGCTTCTACCGTGTACCTGAAATTTTCGAATTGGCATATGAACATGGAATCATTCAGAAGGAAGAAAATAACTACATCTTAAAACAGGAGGTATTCAACGATAGACAGCAAGCTGAACAGTATTTGATTGAAAATACTGAGGTTCTCAACAAGATAATCATGATCTTGAGGAAACATTTGTTTGAAAGGCGTTGACTATATGAGGTATTCTGAGATCATCGATCGAGTCTGGTCAATACAAATGGGAGAGGACTCGAAAGTGGTGTTATGCCAACAATCGGAGAAATTGACTGCACATAGACGGTCTCTGACTTTCTAGAGATTTGGCCATATCAACCATATCTCTTAGAACCAAACGCAACTCGGTGTTGTTGATTATCTTAATTGGGACTCAAAATTCTTCTGCTGAGTGCTAAGAGTGAGAGATTTGTACTAGTTCTTCATGCTCTTCTAATGGGCTTTAACATTGCCTTGATTGTCTTTAACTGTTAGGCTGCTTAGGTTCCCTATTTTCCGCCCACCAAAAAATTGTAATCATTTAGGCATTGTACATAACTATATAAGTGGTTTAATTCAAAAATATTTATTCAAGTTCTTGTAGTTCATAACCATTGGGGCAGGCATGTTAAGCGGTCATTTTTTTATTTCTTTTGTGTTTTAGGCTCCCTCTGGTACTGCTGTGGATAGGGGTGAGCATGTTTCTGTTAGGGAAAATTATATGAGTGGATCTATTAGCACCCCTCCAAAAATCTCATAAAACCCCTTACTTTAGCTGTCGCTGTCTCCTTGATTTTTTTTTTTTTTTTTTTAATGAGAAAATATCATTTCTTTAGTTGTAAGTTTTAATTTTGCTCTAAACTACAGGCTTATCTTGTTAGTCTTACAGTAATAGAAAAAGAGCGATCTTGGATCATTATCACTATGAAACAAAATGACTAACAAAAATCAACCAAAGCGATATAAAGTAGAAGGAGAAAATTACCATCAAGAGTTTTATTTGAAGCACAAAACTAAGAATTGGTTTATAAGTCATTGAATATTATTTCCAAAAAATATTTTGCAAACACTCATAATTAGTAATCATTAGTGTGAATCTAATTTTATTTTTAGAAGATGACTCAAACCAAGGCCTGGTCTTGAACAGGAAAGTGAGATTACTTACAAATAAAAATATTGTTTATGGGTATTTCAAGTATTAAATGTGGTATAATTAAAAAATGGGGTTTTAACTGACTACTCAAATTCAAATCTTGAGAGAGGCATAGGTTGGACACATGGATTAATTTCCCCAAACCAAACTAAAATTCAGGAGTTCCATTCTATCTAATTAGGGTAACCATTTAGTTTCAATTTATGAAAGCAATCCATTGTTTGGTTGGTTTCAATTAGGTTTAGATCAATTTGGCTCACAAATTCAGTTCGGATATCAGATTTTTAAAGATTAGAAAATTTAGAGAGGAAAAAAAAAATACTTTTGTAATATATAAATAAAAAATGATAGGATGGCTTTGAAAATATTATAATTAAATTAGGAGTTGAACAATTGGGACCCCTCCAAAATACTATTTAGTCAAGTCTCTAAAGATAGATTTTATCGTATACTTGTTTGATTAAAAGTAATATTATATTTTTAGTTATTATTTAAAAGTCATATTTATCAAACACAGCCTAACTTCACGTTAGAACTTATATTATTATTGCCGCGATAACAAATGGAGTCTTAATAATATAAAGTAGTGCAGATGACTGAGTCATATATCTAATTGTAACACAACCCAGTTTTGAATTGAGTCTTGTTGATTGATATTTAATAGCGTGATTTGCGGTTGTGATCACCTAGTCCAAACTCTAGAAACCGTAGTCAAGCGGCCTTTTGACTGAGTGAAATTTAGTTATTTGCTTGACTTTGACATTAACACATGCACAGAATGAGATGATGAATTGATGATACCTAACAAATTTGAGCGTTCTATTTTCCACATAACAAGATAACAAGTCAGCACTCGATTGGGATCCAGCTGCCCCATTGAGCACGTTTCTGGAAAAACATACAAATACAATGAAAGTGGCAATTTGGCATTATTTGTTACAGCTGACAATAAAGACCTAAATGACTTCGATCTTCTGTGACTCCAATTCATTTTGGTCTATTTTATATATCCCCGATATTCCTCAATGAAAAATATGAGAATATGTAAGAATTAAATTATGAAAAGTAAATGTTGATCCTCTGCTAATTTATTTCCAGAAATTGCAAGAATCCCATCGAGAGAGTGATTGACATGTCATCATGACCATAGAGAGGTCCAACGCTTCTCCTAGCTCTAAAAGTTGAGAAATTAAACTTTTTTTTTTTATTATTACATTTCGATACGTTAATTAATCATGTGGACACCAATAAGCATATTATATTAGTTATCTGTCGAAGCAAGTAGTATGATGTTTGAATCCCGTTCACATAGGGTGGAAAGAGAATTTGAGGAAAAAAACAAAAATTCGTACTGTAGAAGCCATTACAGTCAATGTGTTGATCAACGTCCTCCTCAAGCTCAACAAGTTATATTACAAGGCAGCATCACCATGCATAGGCAATTAGGCATGCATGTTTTTTTGTAGCATATGTACCAGATAAGTCATATCAAGTAGCAAATTATATTTTGATAGCACTTTCGATCTGTATATATGATCTTAAACCAAAAGAGGTCAATAGGCTAAGGGCTCAATGTCGCAGACCACTCAAATTCTAGGCCAAAGAGATTAAATGCACAACCCAAGATGTGTCAGCTTAGCTTATTTTTAAAAGGTTCTAGCTCTAGCAAACTCTAGCACTTTCTCTACATTTGTACATACTGAGGAATTCTTTAGAGAGTGGTAGAATGTAGGCTCTCTCGCATGTTGTATATAGAAATTTCTAAGTCTTACAAGCAATGAGGAGTTCTCCAAGCCATGAAAGCTCTTTAGACTTAGAATATTCTAAAACTAGGCAAGTCTCTCTATAAATAAGGCATGACACTTAGCATTTGTATAGGAAGCAAGAGCAACAAGCAACTAAAGCAACTTGTAAGCAAGCTCTCAAAGCTCTCTTATATACAAACACTCTTGTGAATAGAAACTCACTTTGACTCAATTGCTCACTCTTCTCTCTAGTCTTCTGCAAGCAACTGAGCTTAGTTAGTCCAGAAGCTCAAGCCTTATTTAGTAACTTTCAGGCAACAGTTGTCTAAGTGCCGCACGGGTGCTGCGCAAAATACTCATTCTGTGACATCGAGCTCATTCACAGGCATGAATGGCAACTTAAGTAGACAACAAATTAATATTAAAGCCACCAAGACATTTCCAAAATGATAAAGTCTACATATTTTGTAATTCAGTATATCAATCCTTTAGTTACAAGTTTTACATATGTGTCTGCGTATTTTTTAAATTATCCACCATAACAATGTAATATGAATTAAAATAAAGTAAATAAATACACACGAATAAGATATATAACAATTATATGAAGTTATACAATTGGATAGATGCATGACCACGGCCAGTCGTCGACAATACAATTAATAATGAAGACTTGTTTCATTTTTTAACACCATACTAAAAAAGAATCTTGTAGTTGAGTAATTGAATGCCGACAAATATGAACAAAACAAATATGGAGGAAGTTGCAGTATGGCACAGCCAACGAGCCAAAAGATAGTGACACGCATGCTCAAGAGAACTATTAACCATAAGACTTTTCAAAGAACCCAGCAAATTGTTAGATTAATTTGTTTTGAACATCCAAGTTGTCATTATTATCAGTGTAGAATTTTTTTTTTTCCCCAGCATGGTTCATGGTCGTGGTGATTTTCCTCTATAAATGGGCTGGCAAGAATTGGTGTTAGTATAACACACTTTGCAATTTCGTTTATCTCCATGGCTAGGTTCTTTTCCTCTCTCAATGCCCCTTCAATGGCTCCCGTCGTCTTGTTTCTTCTTGGGCTGCTAATGGCTACCTTAGACACAACAAGTATATTTCTTAATTTCTCGAGAAAATAATCAAAACCTTTTTGTTGTTTGTAAAAAATTATTTATTTTTCATGTTTCAAAATCCATCAAAATTACTTTCGAGAACTTGACCAAGTGGTTTTTAAGCAATTTCTTTTGCTGACAGTATAAAAAAAATAATGGCTAAAAAATTGATTTTAGGCTTTATCCATTTCCTACATTTTTTTTTCCTAATCAATCAAAACAAACCCATACGTTATGAAAATTCTGTGAACTTTTAATTTTTCTATATTTTAGCACTACTTTACTTTTATAGTTTTTCTTGATAAACAAGGAGTTTTAATTAATGTTTTATCACATCAAGGATAAAGTAATAAAAGATAGAAAACAAGTTAGAAATTAACATAATTTTTCTTTTGCAAAAACAGAGTTTCCGAAACATAAAGTGCAAAATGATTAATTTACTGAAACCCAACTTGCCCATTTGATCATTTTCCCTATCTATCTCTCTATCCATGGATTAATATTATTCATTAACTACTATAAGTTTCTTAACAATTTGTTGATTCTGTATATATTGCATTTTACAGGTGCTCAAATAGGTGTTTGCTATGGAATGCTTGGTAACAACTTACCATCAAAACGAGATGTCATAGCTCTCTACAACCAAAACAACATCAGAAGAATGAGACTCTATGATCCAAACAGAGAAGCACTCGAAGCTCTCAGAGGCTCCAGCATTGAAGTCATGCTAGGTCTTCCCAACGATGACCTCCGCAGAATCGCTTCCAATCAAGCAGAAGCAAACACTTGGGTCCAAAACAACGTCCGAAATTTTGCGAACAATGTCAAGTTTAAATACATTGCTGTAGGAAATGAAGCAAAACCTGGAGACAACTTTGCTCAGTACCTTGTTCCTGCCATGAGAAACATACAAAACGCCATCAACGGAGCCGGCCTTGGAAACCAAATCAAGGTTTCCACTGCCATCGAAACCGGAGCTCTTGGTGAATCTTTCCCGCCGTCAAGAGGCTCATTTAAGCAAGATTACAGACCCATTCTTGATCCCCTAATTCGCTTCCTCAACGAAAACAAATCCCCGTTGCTTGTTAACTTGTACCCTTACATCGCAATTGCTGGTAACCGCCAAATATCTCTCGATTATGCACTATTTAGGTCACAACAGACGGTTGTTTCCGATGGGTCGTTAAGTTACCGGAGTCTTTTTGATGCCATCTTGGATGCTGTTTACGCCGCACTAGAGAAAACCGGCGGGGGGTCGTTGGGCATCGTGATATCGGAGAGTGGGTGGCCGACGGCTGGCGGTGACGGAGCGTTAACGAATGTTGATAATGCAAGGACTTATAATAATAACTTGATTCAACATGTGAAGCGAGGGTCACCAAAGAGGCCAGGAAGGCCTATTGAGACTTACATATTTGCTATGTTTGATGAGAATGGCAAAACGGGACCTGAGATTGAGAGGCACTGGGGACTTTTTGCTCCGAATAGGCAGCCTAGATACCAAATTAATTTTAATTAATTAACTAAACTAAAGCAGCTGCATGCAAATAAATTCAACCATATGTATTGGTGAATAAGAGTTTGTATCACCACCTTGCGTGGGTGCATGAGGGCAAATTTCATGAACAATAATGTCAATGGTTAAGGTATTTAATTATATCATAATCCCTTTCGTTTTTGCAAAGCTTCATTTATATGCATATTTGACTTTAAAATACTACGTTCGGTCTTCTTTTGAATACCACGTGTAGGACACATTTGAGGGATGGTTGATCTTAAATACCAATGTTATCTCTAGGCTTAAATTAAAACTAAATGGTTATCATATTGAAAACCAAACTGAATTGAATTTGAAACTTTAGTTTGGTTCGGGGTAAATTGCATAATATGATTTCCGCTTGTCATCACCAAATAAGAATCATATGAAGATGATGCATATATATCAAGGATTAAAATCATAATGTGATGCAAATGTTGATGTCGAGATATGGTCGCGCTGGTGCATGTATCGGCCAGCAAACAGACATCAATGGCAACATTTAAATTTATATGTGGGAAGACAATTTGCTAATGTCTTTATCCCTCATCAGAAAACCGCCACCACAAGCAGATTCTCCATGAGCACAAAATTTTCAAGTTAGTAACAAATGCAAAACATAAACATGAGAGAGTATTATGATTATCATTTGAATACCAAAAGTGGATCCCGTAATCTTAACGCTTTTATTTTTGGCTTAGACTATTCCTTCTTAATTTCTTTAGTTATTATTTTCATTTAATAATTGAATACCATATTTTAAATTTCTTGTGGTTCGACCCCGGACTTGTCTGGTTATATTATAGATAAACAATCTTATATTGGGGGTAATCAACCATTTTTCAGTCGTGTCACTCAGTACGATATCATTGTCCCATTATATTATGCTAGGGGCAATTGCTAAGTTGCTGCCGCTGTACCTTACAGCCGCAGCAACTTAGGGGGATCCTATGCTAGGACATTAGACAATTCACAAGCTAGATCGCAAACACAATGCTAGGACATTAGACAATTCACAAGCTAGATCGCAAACACAGAGAGGGAGGAGCAGCACCAATCCTTCAAGGCTTTCCATAACAATCCTTCAAGGCTTTCCATAACTTGTTATATTAATTTTGGTGCTCTATATTCAAGTATGTCTAGCTAATTTTCTTATATTGAGATTAAGGATGAAACAATCTTCAATGAAATAATTATCATTTTATTTAATTAATTCCCTACATGTGCTCTTTGAGGATTATGATATTTGTTTCAGATGATTGATAAAGTATCTTTTCATCTTTAATATCATGTATGCTTGATAGTTAAGAGATTGTTTGAGTAAATCTAAACTTGACAAAATAATGATTAATATGATTCTCTTTGAATATTTGCTTTCTACTAAATTGGATACATAAAATGCTTTGGAAACTTTTGATTCTCTGTTTTTCAATAGGATACATATAATACTTAAAAATCCTACCGCGAAACAAAAAAGAACCTACATTAGATTTACTTACTTGGGCTTAATTGATATATCTATGAGATGACATAGATTGATTTTGAGTTGTCACTCTAAATTGGAGATTAATTAATAATTAGATAATTATTTGTTGAATAGTGGTGGATTCTAAAACTTGGTAACCTTTGTCTTACTGAATCTTTTTATTTAATTGTTTTCTTAGTTTAGTTCGTTTAATTTCCTCTAAAACTCAATTTGCTTAATTAGATTAGGATTAATATTGATTTAGATTTAAATTAAACTTTCCAATTTCTAGCAATCCATGTGGCTTCGTACTCGTTACCACTGATTTGTGCGCTAGTGAGTATACTAAAATTTTGCACAATAAAAAGACTTGTTGAAATGTCAAGGATGCTTGTTTAAATGTCATGTTTTAGATGGCTGCTCATGCATTTTTGGACAATTGAACAGTTGTAACTCGAATTAAACCCAAATTGAAATTTAGACCCGAATTTTCAAACCGAATTGATCTAAAACACAAATCCAAATTAAACCGAACCAAATTTAATTTGCTTCAGTTCGATTTGGATTCACGTTTTGAACTTGATTAGGTTCTTCTCCAACCTGATGGGGTCACAACCAAACTAAAACCTAGACTGAAATTTGATTTGCCCAATCTAATTATCAATTGAAATTTAGACCCGAATTTTCAAACTGAATTGATCTAAAACACAAATCCAAATTAAACCGAACCAAATTTAATTTGCTTTAGTTCGATTTGGATTCACGTTTTGAACTTGATTGGGTTCAATTCTCCAACCCGATGGGGTTACCACCAAACTAAAACCCAGACTGAAATTTGATTTTCCCAATTCTAATTATCAGTGTAGAAGTTTTTTTTTTCTTTTTTCCTTCCACTATTTCCCACTATGGTTCATGGTGGAGAAGATTTATTTTTCTTCCACTATGTTTCATGGTCACCAATAATTTTCTTCCACCATGGTTCTTGGAAATGGTGATTTTCCTTTATTTATGGGTTGCTAAGAAATGGTGTTGGTATAACACACACTAAATTTTGTGCTGTTGGAAATATGAGTCAACATTACTTCTTTGAATTCCAAAACTAGCCTAAAGAACAATTTCACATGAGAATAGAACTCCATGAATAGTAGCTGTTGGTCCTATTTACGTCACTGTTCATGGACACTGTTCATACGTTACTATTCATAGTACTGTTCATCCACCAACAATCATAAAATTCATCAAGGCATGCGTGTTTCACTATCCTTGAAATCAATTTTCATTTCTCTAAGAAGATTTCTTGATGCAATAAGGACAAATAATGTGGACTGATCTCCAAGATTTAGTGATGCCACTCTTGTGACATTACACTCCAAGCATAACAGTTTAGAATAGCAAAATCATATTTTATAAAGAAAAATGTGACATACAAGGAGAGGTAATAGAGGTTGTTGTACTTTGTAGGCTGTTTTTGTCTTTTTTATATAGAGCGACCCTCTATAATTATTTTTCTAATTCTATTTGAATTAATCACCTACTTTCCTTATTTAATTTGAATTAGTCATCTTTGTGCCTCATAATTTGGTTCAAATTAAATAATTCAAGTCACATCTAGATTTGATTTATTCAACTCTAATTTGTAATTAAATCAAATACATGATTAATTTCAAATCAAATATAAAAGTGACTATTCTCACTTCCCTCAATGTGGGACATTAGTATTTTGAAATACTAATAAAATTCCAACAATCCTCACATATTTCAAAATACTTCAATTTCCTTCATCATAAAGTTTAATGTATATGAACTATTGCCTTTTGGATTATCAAACAACCATTGAACAAGTAATCACGTCTCATAGGAACTTAATGAAACTTATAATTTCTATAAACCAATATTCATTTTGTGTAAGGCAAGAGACTAAAAGCTCACATTAAACTCTCTTGATGTTTTGCTGTTCTGTGGTTTGACACTTTAATGGCCCTGTACTCCCTGGATTTATAAGTGCTTTAGAGAAGTCTGTCTCACTCTCAGAAGAACCAACCTAGTTCTACACTCATATAGGTGAAACTCCATCAACGGTGTCATGCATTTTGCCAGCATACACAAATTGTAGGCCATGGAGTTATTAAGAGCTCAATTGCTCAACCTAAGTCACTGCAATAGGCAACTATCTCGCCGTAGGGAGGACTCAAATTAATAGATTGATATTGCCACAAGATAATAATTGACTTGTTATTACCCTTATGAACTTACTTCATAGGATCTCTAATTATATAGGTAGGTTTACCATCACTCTTGTCTTTTATTATAGATAGAAGTCCCATCCTCCGCGACGTAATTACCACTAACCTCATGTTTAGTAGTTTAGTCAGAGAAATAGCCAAATTTGACTCTAACATCATAATCTACACTCACAATCCATATTCTAGCAGTTGCTCAAAAATATTATATCTGAGATGAATTTATTTGCTTTTCCCATTATATATCTTATCTCTTTGCCCATGACAATAACGGTGTGACAATCACAATATAATCACATAGAAATATAAGGATAAGTGTTAATAGGAAGATCCACTAAGAGATTTCTTAACTATTTAGCCTTAATACATGCTTTCTTTAAAGCAACTACCTCAAACTCCTTGGTTGAACAAGTTAAACACATTAATTTGTTTGGAAGATTTCCAAGACGCAACTCCTCCATCAAGGGTAAGCATATAACCACTAGTGGATTTGATTTCATGTTATCTTAAAATTAAATTTACATTACTATACTCTTCCAATATAGATGGCCAACTACCATAGTTAAATCTATAATCAATGGTGCCTCTCAAATAGTCTGTCTATGATAGTTAAATAATTCTTATTAGGATTTTGAGTATAATTACTTAATTTGCCTACAACATATCCAACGCTAAACTTGTACTATTCATCAAGTATATTATGCTACTAATGATAATTATCAACATTATATTCTATATTTTTTGTAAGGTGGCTATTTGCATCATATGGTGTAATCATCAATTTCTCATCATAATATCCAAACCTTCTCAACATAATATTCTTGTGACAATATGAAACCACCACTAGTCTCAGTGATTTTGATGCCTAATATAACATCTGCTTCTCCCATATTCTTCAAATCAAAGTTATGCTCATAGTCTTATTTGTGTATCTATTTGATATTTAATACTTTATCAAACTTCACATGCCACTATTTGGTGCTTCTTTTCAGCAATATATTGACTTAAACAGTTTGCATACCTTTTTGGTCATTACTTGAAACTACACAACCCTTTGGTTAGACTCATGTAGATTTTTACATCTATATATACTTTTAGATAAGTAGTTTTAATATTCATCTAATAAACATGTAAGTTATGAATTGCAACTAGTGCAATCAAATTCTAATGAATGCAATCTACATCACAAGAGCATATGTATCAAAATAATCTATGTCTTTTTTATGAGATCTTTTGGCAACTAATATTACCTTATATTTACCAATTGATACATCAACTTTCATTTTTCTTTGAAAATTCATTTGCAGCCAATAGGTTTTGTATCTAAAGGTAAATCAACTAATTCTCATACGTAATTACTCATGATAGAATCTAATTCACTGTTGATTGCCTCTCTCTATAGAGGTACATCTTAAGAAGATATAGCTTCTTTGGAAGTTTAAAGATCATTCTTAATAAGAAAAATATAAAGTCTCCACTAAAACTAATGGTCATTCTTATCCTTTTACTTCTCTTATATTCAAAATTTGAACTCTCAGGAGGATCATTCAGTTGACTCTTTCAGGGATATGTAACTAATGTTAGGTTTCTTAAGAAAATATAATCAAAGAATTCAATAATCTTAGACTGAATGATCGTGCGCCTCATCCTTCTTTTGAAGTACCAAGAATTTGTAAATAGAACTATTGTGGGCATATGCTATAAAAAAATAGTCAATAGTTTTGGGTCATAACCTAGTCCTTTTGGGATCAGGTATAAGAATCTTCACTGGGCACCTCTACATTATAAGGTATGATAAGTTAGGCTTATATCCTCTCCATGACTCAAAGGGTGTCTTTCTTGTTTTCGTATAGAATATTCTATTCTGAACATGGCAAACTAACAACATAGCTTCCGCTACAAGTTCAATAATGCTCTAGAACTTATTACTTCGGTATTTACCATATTCTTCAATGTTCTATTTTCCTTTCAACTAAATCAATTGATTCAAGTGAATAGGGTGGCACTTCATGGATTTCACTCTTATACATTAAGAACTTTTCACCTGCCTCATCTTTATTTCTCAATACGTCATTGTCAACTAAACTAAGAAATTCAGCTTCTCTACTCAAAAGTGGTTCGTATGTCCTCTTTATTGATTTTAGTTCCACACACATATTACAGTTGTCATTTGACAAGCTCAAATTAGATAGTAAACCAAGTTCTCTTATTATCTAGATTTTACTTATTCAATTCTAATTTGTAATTAAATCAAATAGATGACTAATTCCAAATCAAACATAAAAGTGATTGCTCTCACTTCCTTAAAAAATGGGAACATTAGTAGTTTGAAATACCAATAAAATTCCAACATGTACCTCTCTCAATAGCCCTTCAATGGCTTTTGTTGTCTTGTTAATTCTTGGGCTACTAATGGCTACCTTAGACACAAAAAGTATATATCTTAATTTCTCTAGAAAATGATCAAAACCTGTATGTTGTTCATAAAAAATTAAATTTTTTCCTGTCTCGAAACCCATCAAAATTGCTTTAGGGACTTGACAGATTGGTTTTTAAACATTTTTTTTTTAACTGACCATCCCAGTTTAATTATGAGAGAGATAGAACTTAAAAAAATTAATTTTAAGCTTTGTCCACTCCCTACCCATTTTTTTTACAAATCCATCAAAACATACCCATAGGTTAGGAAAATTATGCTAACTTTCACTTTTTCTATCTTTTCATATTACTTTACTCATATAATTTTTATTGATAAACAATGAGTTTTTTTTAGTGTTTTACCAAACACACACACGCGCGCACACACACACAAACACTTTAAAAGACCAGATTTTTTAAATATACAGTGCGAAATGAATACTTCATTGAAACCCATTTGATCATTTTCCTTATCCATCACACACACACACACACACACACACACACACACACAAGCACTTTAAAAGACCAGATTTTTTGAAATATACGGTGTGAAATGACTATTTCACTGCCATTTGATCATTTTTCCCATCCGTCTCTCTATCCATGGATTAATATTTTTCATTAATTACTATAAGTTTCTTAATAATTTGTTGATTCTGTATATATTGCATTTTGTAGTTGCTCAAATAGGTGTTCGCTATGGAATGCTTGGTGAGAACTTACCATATAAAGCAGATGTCATAGCTCTTTACAACCAAAACAACATCAGACCCATTCTTGATCTTGGTCAATCTTTCCCGCTATATAAATTTGCCATTTAATTACGCATCATGGCCTCATACATTATTATTGTTTGTCATGATAATTAATTAATGTAATCAGGTTTGCTTTAAATTGTCATGATAAATAAAATATAGTATAATAGACAGTTTAATGTATTTTTCCACCTTTTTACAAATAGATGATAAGTCAGGTAGAAGACACTACATAAGGAGAGTTTTGATTTTGGGGTGCGTGTGTTGTAGGGTGTGGATTTTTGAGAAGGAATTTAGTGTGGGGAATGAGACTTTGTTAGCCAATGATATTTTTCTGATTTGTGGTAAAACAGTACAAGTCCAACCGATTTGGATGTCTACTGCTTACTATCAATCTCTTGTTAGTTTTTCTTCTTCTGATTTTAAATTTTTTCCTTACTTCTTGAGAAATATGTTCATAGACTCATAATATATATGATCAGTTTGCAACATGGATTACGGCTATGAATTTGTAATTCAAAAAATGATAATGTGAAGATCAGGGCATTCTGGTTTTGGATTAAAGTGCAATCATTTGGAAGTTGCTAGGTTAAAGTGCAAATTGCGTTCAGTTGGAAGGTTAATTTGCGAATAATGAATGAAGTGGCTAAAGATTCGTTATTTTCTGTTACTTGAATTCCAGAAACATCAGCATATATAAGGCTGATGAATGGTGACTGATCTGAGCGAAATTTCTCTGTCTATTCTTGGTGGATTGAAGAGATTTTTGTTTTGATCAATTCTTTGCAATTTCATCTTGTAACTCTTAACCTGTGTTTGTCACGTTGATCAATAAAAGATTAACAAATTTTCCTTCTATTTTGGTCACTTGATACTCTGTTCTTGGTTTTCTGGTTTGTGATTCTTGTCCCTGTTTTCGTTTTTACTTCTTTCTTGTTCATGAAACATTCGGTTCTTTGGGTAATACTATCAACTACATTCATAATCGTGTATTCCAACAGTGGTATCAGAGCCTTGATTCTTTAAAGGGAAAGAATGTCTCTCCCAAAACCAGACATAGAGAAGTTCACCATTGGTGGTGATTTCTCACTCTAGAAGATGAAAATGAGGGCTTTATTAGTTCATCAAGGGCTTGAATCAGCCCTAGAGGAAGATCCAAATGGGACAGAGAGCTCTAAATCAGATGAAAGAAGGAAGCAGATTCTGAATAGGGCTCACAGTACCTTGATCTTGAGTCTTAGTGACTCAATTTTGAGGGACATATCTGGTGAAACAATTGCCCTAGGTATTTGGAATAAGATTGAAGCCTTATGCATGAAAAAATCACTTGCTCACAGGTTATTGTTAAAAAAGAGGCTTTACACCTTCTCCATGAAAGAAGGTATTTCAATGCAAGAACATATAAATATCTTTAACAAGATCATTCTTGGTCTTGAGGGAGATGAGAATACTAAGATTGGAGATGAAGATAAAGCTTTCTTTTTACTAAGTTCACTGCCAAAATCCTATAAGCGTTTTGTAGATACTATGCCGTATGGGAGAACAAGTTTGACTTTGGAAGATGTAAAGGCTTCATTATGCTCAAAAGAGATTCAAAAGCATTCTAGTGACCTAGATACTAACACTGGAGAAGGTTTAATGGCAAGAGCTGAAAAGAAGAAAGACAAGAAGAAAAAGAAAAACAAGAGTCAACCCAAGAAAGAGGATGAATCTGAAAAGGAAAAAAATGAAGAGAATGAAGTGTTTATACTGTAAGAGGCAAGGTCATTACATCAGAGATTGTGCTGAGAAGAAGAGGGACAACAAAGAAAGGTCAGGAGATACAACTGTTGCTTTAGATGAGTCCTCAGATGATGGATATCACAGTGCTGATTTGTTGGTTGCATCAGATGGAAAGATAAAAGGTTAGTGGGTCCTTGACTCTGAATGCTCTTTCTATATGAGCCCTGATAAAAGTCTTTTTCATGATTATGAGTCTATTGATAGTGGAAGAGTCTTAATGGGAAACCATAATGCATGTGAAATAGTCAGAATTAGTTATGTTAGAATCAAGATGCATGATGGAGCCATAAGAAACTTAGAGCATGTAAGGCATGTGCCTGGACTAAAGAAGAATTTAATCTCTTTAGGCATGCTAGATAGCTCAGGTTTTAGCTTTAAATCTGACCATGGGGGTTAAAAGATAATGAAAGAGGCTACTGTTGTAATGAAAGGTGTAAAGATTAACGGATTATATGTGTTGCAAGGCTCATCTGTGCCTTTGTTGTCTGCCTTACACATTGAGACTAATGTTGATAAGACCAAACTGTGGCATTTGAGATTTGGCCACATGGGTGTTAAGGGTATGCAAGAATTGAGTAAGGAGGGCCTGTTGTGTGGTGATAAGATCAAAGAGCTGGAGTTTTATGATAACTGCATTTTTGGGAAGGCTCATAGGACTAAGTTTGAGAAGGGGGTGCATAGATCAAAGGCTGTATTGGATTATGTGCATTTAGATTTGTGGCGGCTTGCCCAAGTTCTATCCATGAGCGGTGGAAGATACTTGATGACATTAATAGATGACTTCTCAAGGAAAGTATGGCTTTACATACTTAAAACCAAAGATCAAGCTCTTGAAAAGTTCAAAATGTGAAAGGTGTTGGTCGAAACGCAAACTGGAAAGAAGGTAAAGGCATTGAGAACTGATAATGGCGTTGAATTCTGCAATAAGGAGTTTAATGATTACTGTCAACAGTATGGAATTCAGAGACACAAGACAGTTGCTTTCACCCCCCAGCAGAATGGCCTAGCTGAGAGGATGAATATGACACTCATTGACAAAACTAGGTGTCTACTTATAAACTCCAAGCTGCCAAGAAGTTTTTGGGCTGAGGCTGTTGCCACAGCTAGTTATTTGGTGAATAGAAGCCCTTCAACTGCAATCAAATTCAAAACACCAGAAGAAATATGGAGTGGGGTGCCTGCAAATTACAGACACTTAAGGATCTTTGGATGTCTAGCTTATGTTCATGTTAAGCAAGGGAAGCTGGATGCAAGGGCTTTGAAATGAGTGTTTGTAGGGTATCCAGAAGGAGTTAAGGGTTACAAGGTCTGGTGTTGGGTTGCACATAAGTGTGTTGTTAGCAGAGATGTTGTGTTTCATGAGGAAGCAATGATCAGACCTGACAAAGACACCTATGACACAAATATTTCTCATGAAGATCAAGCCGAAGAAATTGTGGAACCTTCTAGAGTTAAGGTGGAGTCATCTAATGACAGTGAAGAAAGAGAAAAAATTGAAGATGTTGCTGATTCTCAACAAATAGCTGGTGTGGAAGAAACCAGGTCACAACCCTCTGAGTTATAGAACTATCAATTGGCCAAGGATAGAGCTAGAAGGGACATCAGACCACCTACAAGGTATGCTTATGCTGGAATGATAGCATATGCATTGATGAGTGCAGAAGAGCTGACCATTGAAGAACCTAAAAGCTACTAAGAGGCTTTAAAGAGCAGTAACAACAAGGAGTGGATAAGGGCAATGGCTGAAGAAATGGACTCTTTAAGCAGAAACCAGACCTGGACACTTATACCAAATCTAAGAGACAGAAAATTAGTCAGCTGTAAATGGATCTTCAAGATAAAGGAAGGTATCCTAGATGTTGAAGCTCCTAAATTCAAAGCAAGGTTAGTTGCCAGAGGTTTTACACAGAAAGAAGGGGTGGATTTCAATGAAATATTCTCCCATGTAGTTAAGCATAGCTCTCTAAAGCTCTTGCTGGCCATGACTGCATTACTTGATCTTAAACTTGAACAAATGGATGTGAAGACAACATTCTTACATGGACAACTTGAAGAGAGGATTTTAATGACACAACTTGAAGGGTTTGAGGTTAAAGGGAAAGAGAACTATGTTTGTCTTCTTCATAAATCCCTTTGTGGTCTGAAACAATCTCCAAGGCAATGGTATAGAATGTTTGATGAGTTCATGACTTTTAATGGGTATCATAGAAGTGAATATGACAATTGTGTTTACTTTGGGGGTCCAAATTCAAGTGGAGTCATATATCTCCTCTTGTATGTTGATGACATGTTAATTGCCAGCAACAACACCTATGAAATTGAGAAGCTTAAAGATCTGCTGAGTGGTGAATTTGAAATGAAGGACCATGGACAAACTAGGAGAATATTAGGTATGGATATCATCAGAAATTGAGTAGCTAAAACTCTGTTTATAAGTCAATAGAGGTACATCCTTAAGGTGCTTGACAGGTTTGGTATGAAAGATTCCAAATCTGTTCAAACTCCTCTAGGTCCTCAGTTCAAACTGTTTGCAGCTCAATCAATAACCTCTCAGAATAATGAATTATTCCAACAGATAACATTCTGAATTATGAAGCGGGTTCATTCAATTGTGAAATATTTCAGAAAAACAAGAAATTGACAAACTCTGCTTGGAAGTGGAATGTTCAAATTTCAAAATTTTGGAAGAAACTTTTATTTTATTCACTTTCCGTCATGAAACATGCATTATGTGCTTGTGTACGTATGTGGTGTTATTAAAAACTAAAAAGGTTAGATAGTAACCGGTCTTTGCAAATCTCTATTGTATCTATTGAAACTTCGAAATGAGCATTAATCTTTCTCCATTTCTGGAGTTATCATGTATGCCTTTGCCCTTTTGCTAAAATGAATGCTGTTATGTCTTTCGCATATTTTATGATAGTAATTGCTGGTGGTATTTACTGATGCCATGTTGGATGCTACTCATGCTGCTCTGGAGGAAGCCGGTGGAGGTTCGTTGGGTGGCCGACGGCCGGTGGTGACAGGGCGTTAACGAATGTTGATAATGCAAGGACTTATAATAATAACTTGATACGGCATGTGAATCATGGGTCACCAAAGAAGCTTGGAAGGCCTATTGATACTCACATATTTGCCATGTTTGATAAGAATCGCAAAACGGGAGATGGGATTGAGAAGCATTGGGGGTTTTTGTGCTCCAAATACGCAGCCCATATACCAAGTTAATTTTAATTACTTAACTAAAACTAAAGCAGCTGCACGCACCAAGAGGATTTGAGGTAATATATTTATAATGGAATAAATTCTACCATATGTACTAGTGAATAAGAGTTTGTATCACCACCTTGCATGGGTGCATGGGGGCAAACATCATGAACAATCAATGGTTACCGTATTTAGTTATATCATGATCTCTTTCGTTTTGCAAAGCTTAATTCATATGCATGTTTGGCTTTAAAATACTACGTTCGATCTTCTTTTGCATACTACGTGTAGGGGACATTTAAAGGGATGGTTGATCATATATACCAATGCTATCTATAGGCTTAAATTAAAACTAAATGGTTATCATATTGAAAACTAAAATGAACTGAATTTGAAATTTTAGTTTGGTTGGGTGTAAATTGAACTATGTGTCCAGTCCTCTATCTCTCTCCAGAATTGGAATTTGGATGGCCAACTAAAAAATTTGAACCGCTTGAAAATTATTTGGTCAAGTCCTTAGGAGAGAGTTTTATTCTATAGTTGTTTGATTATAATTTTGATTATGATTTAAATGTAAATCATAATTTACCGAATATTTAGTGCTTATATTACCGCAATATAAACATAGTCTGAAATATAAAAGGGCTTAATTTGTTGCACTTGTCGTCCATCACTTGATAAGAATCATACGAAGATGATGCATATATAGCAAGGATCAAGATCATAATTTGATGCAGATATGACAAGGATGAAGACCATCGTAACATACACACGTGGCAAGCGCCAAGAGCATTATATGATGCATAGATGGCAACATTCAAGACCATTATGACATGCACATATAATAACAATCAAGACCATTATATCATACACATATGAAAAGTACCATGAATAAAATTAAATTTGAAAGATGAATCCCTCATTTACAAACTTTGATTATTTTCCTTTTATATTATTCAAAATCTTGTATAAATAGGCCTTTGAACTATTGAGAATAATAAGAGTGAAATTTTTATTGTCTCTTCAAAGTTTCAATCACCTTGTCTAAACTCTAGAAACCTTAGTCAAGCAGCCTGCTGACGGAGTGAAATTTAGTTATCGCTTGACGTTGACATTAACACATATGCAAATACAATATTGAAAGAGAAATTTAGGTCGACGATGATACCAACAAATTTGAGTGTTCTAGTTTCCACATAAGAGGATAACAAGTAGCACTCAATTGGAATTCAGCTGTCTCATTGAGCACGTATCAAACAAATTTTAAAATATACAAACACAAAATTGAAAGCGGCGATCATTATTTGTTACAGCAGACAAAGACTTAATTAACATCTTCTTTGACTTCATTTGATTTCCTGGTTATTTCTCAATGACAATACAATGTATAAAAGATAAATTATGAAAAATCAATGCTTATCCTCTGCTAGTCTATTTCTAAAAATTGCAGGAATCCCATCCGATGGGCTAAAAGTTGTCTTCTTATAAATTAACATGTCATCATGACCATATAAAGGTGCAATTTTTTTATTTCCTAGTTTTAAAAGTTGAGAACTCTAAACTTTTCTATTATTAATCATGTTTTGAGCAGGAGGTTTGAACCCGTTCATGTCGGTGGGAAGAAAATTGAATTGTCCTTAGGCTAAAAAGGAAAAAAAAAAAAGGAAAGAAAGGAAAAAAGATCATACTGTAGAAACCGTAACAGTAAAATATTGTTTCTATGTCCTTCTCAAGCTATACAAGTTGCTACAAGGCATCATCGGCATGCATGTTTTTGAGTAGTATGTGTACCAGATAAATGTTAGTATATAGTTAGCAAATTATTTTTGGATAGCCACTTTGGACCGGTATGATCTTTAATAAAAAAGGGTCAATTGGGTAAAGGCTCATGCCCATCAGCTCATGTACATGCATCAATGGCGATTAATTAAACAACAAATTAAAATTAAAGCCACCAAGACATTTCCAAAATGAGAACATCTACATTTTTTAATTGTATATCGATCCTTTGAGTTAAAAGCTGTCATATATGTGTTTGCGTATTTTCAAAATAACCAATCATACAATAAAATAAATTAAACTGATACACGAATGATATATATATAAATAACAAGTGAAATTATACACTATTGGATTTTTGCATGACCTCGTCGATAATAAAATCTAATCAAGTCTTGATCCACTTTCCAATAACATATTAAAAAAGAACCGTGTTGTGGAGTAATTGAACGTCTACAAATATGAACACCACAAAGGGCACAGCCAATGAGCCAAAAGATAGTGAAATGGTGGACTTTTCAAAGAACTCAAATGACAAACTGGTTAATTAATTTGTTTTGAAATACTCAAGATGTCAACATATTATCAACGTGGCAAGATTTTTTTCTGCCAATATGGTTCATGGTTATGGTGATTTTTCTCTATAAAAGGGCTGCTCAGAAGTGGTGTTGGTATCACACTTTTCCATTTGCATTTTTCTCCATGGCTAAATTCTTATCGTCCCCCAACACCCCTTCGATGGTTTTCGTCGGATTGCTACTTCTTGGGCTGCTAGTGGCTACTCTAGACACTACAAGTATGTGCGTGTATATATATTTCTCAAGAAAAATGATCAAAACCTTCCCGTTGTTCGTAAATTAATCGTTTCGTCCATGTTTCAAAATCCGTCAAACTTTCCATTGTCCACGGGATGATCGACTAGTTTTCAAGCTGTTTTTTTTTCATTGGCCACCTAAGCTCGAATACTGTGAGAGAAATGGGGCCAAAAAGTTGTGTTGGATTTTGTGCTCACCTAACTCTTTTTTATTAAAAAAAATCAAAACCCCTCGTGGTTAAGAAATTTCTGTTAACTTTCAATTTTTGTCTCTTTTACTATATCATTTCTAAGATTTTTATTGATGAATAATGAGATTTAATGTGTTATTACACCAGGTAAAATAGTAAAAGACACAAAACACGTTGGAAGTTAATAGAAAATTTTAAAAGATAAGGGTTTTAAACTTGAAGTGTGAAATGATTAATTTACTAAATCCAACATCCCGGTTTGTTCATTTTCCCTATCTATCTTTCTCTATGTATTGATATTAGTATTAATTTGTTGATTCTATATACGTCATTGCAGGTGCTCAAATAGGTGTTTGTTATGGCATGCTCGGTAGCGACTTACCATCAAAACCAGATGTCATAGCTCTCTACAACCAAAACAACATCAGAAGAATGAGAATCTATGATCCAAACAAAGAAGCTCTCGAAGCTCTCCGTGGCTCCAACATTGAAGTCATGCTAGGCCTTCCCAACGATAAGCTCCAGACAATCGCTTCCAATCAAGCCGAAGCAAACACTTGGGTCCAAGACAACGTCCAAAATTTTGCTAACAATGTCAGGTTCAAATACATTGCTGTAGGAAATGAAGCAAAACCAGGAGACGACTCTGCGCAGTATCTTGTACCCGCCATGAGAAACATACAAAACGCCATTAACGGAGCTAACCTTGGAAGCCAAATCAAAGTTTCCACTGCCATTGAATTCGGGGCTCTTGAAGTATCCTCTCCGCCGTCAGCAGGCTCCTTTAGGCAAGATTACAGACAAATTCTTGATCCCGTCATTACCTTCCTTAACGAAAACAAATCCCCGTTGCTTGTTAACTTGTACCCTTACTTCGCAATTGATGGCAACCGTCAAATATCTCTTGACTATGCACTATTTAGGTCCCAACAACCTGTTGTTTCGGACCCTCCGTTGAGTTACCGGAATCTTTTTGATGCCCAGTTGGATGCCACTTATGCTGCGTTGGAGAAAACCGGTGGAGGCTCGTTGGATATTGTGATATCGGAGAGTGGGTGGCCGACGGCAGGTGGTGACGGAGCGTTAACGAATGTTGATAATGCAAGGACTTATAATAATAACTTGATACAGCATGTGAAGGAAGGGTCACCAAAGAAGCCTGGAAGGCCTATTGAGACTTACATTTTTGCTATGTTTGATGAGAAGGATAAGCAGGGAGCTGAGATTGAGAGGCATTGGGGACTTTTTGCTCCAGACAGGCAGCCTAAATACCAAGTTAATTTTAATTAATTAACCAAATCAGAGCAGCTGCATGCAACAGCAGATTTAAAGTTATATTTGCAATGGAATAAATTATTGCACCATGTGTATTAGTAAATAAGAGTTTGTATCATCACCTTGCATCTGTGCATGAGGCCAAATTTCATTTATCAATAATGTCATGGTTACGGTATTTAATTATATATCATATTCTCTTTAAATTTTTTGCAAAGCTTAATTAACATGCAATGTAATTGTTCCTTGGCTATTATTCAATGTGGAAGCGCGCCCACATCATCACTCATGAACGCTTGGGTGAACAATTACATTTCCCTTTTTTTTTTTAGATCCAAAACTAATAATATCCATTAGATTAAATCTATGAAAGTCATCAAAACATTTCAGAATCCACTGTGTGATTCAACTGACTCGAAACACAAAAGCGCACGACAGTAGACTTCAACCAGATCGACAAAATGTGAAAACCTTTGAAGAGAGAGAGAAAGAGGACGGGAGGTATCTTATTCTTCTTCTTCTTAGATCTCTGTTTCATCTTTCGGCGCTTTCTCTTCAATCTCCTCATCCACTTCTTCTTCCACTTGGCTCTCATGGCGACTGAGCCGCAAAGACTAATAGATTCTCTGTCGGTGGCCTTCGAAACCCCAGGTGAAACGGACAATTACATTTCCCTTTCCTTCAAGGAAATTTGATTGGACTTTTCAACGTATGTGGTCTCATGGAAATAAGAAAGATCGGACTTGTATGGCTGCAGTTTCTGCATACAAAATGCCAAGGATCTTTTGGCATGATCCTGATGACTTATACAATTTTATTTTTTACACGTGAATTGTTAGGGTGTCAAAATCTCTTCGATACATGCTTTTTATATTCCCTTCATTAATTATATATGTTGAAAGGTTTATGTAGAGTTCACCTTTGTTGCTCTTTCTTACAAGTTATCACATCTTTTTATATACCAAATTAACTTCAAGATGTTCATGTAAATTTAGAAGATAAATTCCTCGTTTATAGTATTTAATTATTTTTCCTTTATGTTATTCAAAATCTTGTATAAATAAATCTTTGATCCCCTAAGAGAATAATAAGAGTGAAATTTATATTCTCTTTAAAGTTTTCATTACCTAGTGTAAACTGTAGTAACCTTAGTCAGGCAGCCTGCTGACTTGGAGAAATTTAGTCATTGCTTGACGTTGATATTAACATCATGTATGCAGAAGGTCGATGATGATATCTAACAAATTTGAGTGTTCTATTTTCCACATAACATGATAACAAGTCGCACTCAATTGGGGTTGGGCTGCCAAACACTTGACATCTTTTTTTTTTTTTTTGGGTACATTGACGAGACTTAAGCAAAAGCTAGAACCTAACAAAACGAGCAAGCGCAGTCCCAAAGCTATCATAACGCAACCAAAAATCAAGATGGACTCCGATAGGAAGAGTAAGGGCATGATTGGAAAGGAAACCAGCTGCGAAATTTGTTTCGCACGGACAGCATGATTGATAACAACCTGCCAATCACGTGTAAGCTCTTTGATACTGCGAGTAATCTGGTAATGAGGATTGGGCCTGCGGATTTCGTTCTCTATGAATTTGGTCACACAACGGCTGCCCATATCCACTTGAAGCTTTTTAATACCCAAATTCTAAGCAAGCAATAAACCTTGATAGAGACCCCAAATTTCGGCTCCTGTGATAGAAGTAGAGCCAATATTCAAACCAAAACCACTATTATACTCTAGAATGATTTCGAATGAGCCCTCCCGCGCTAGCTAAACCCGAAGATTTGCACTCTTCATCAGTGTTGAGTTTAAACCACGGCCAAAGAGGAGCAACCCATCCCAAAAATCTTTCCACTTTAAAATTCGTATGATGAAGACAAATTTTATGACCCTAATTGATTTTGGTCTATTTTATATATCCCGGATATTCCTCATTAAAAATAAAATATATAAAAAATAAAATTATGAAGAATAAACGTTTGTCCTGTGCAAATCTGTTTCCGGAAATTGCAAGAATCCCATCTGCGGGCTAAACGTATAATTTCTTCTTACAAATTAACATGTGATATGATGGCCATCATATTGAGCGTTGCAATTCTTTTCCTAGACATAACTGTTGAGAACTTTAAACCTTTATTGATTCAATTTTGATTCATTAATCATGTCAACATGTATGTTTGTGTCGCGCGTCATGAAGTAGAATTTATACCACCATACTAACAAATCAATGAGTAAATGTGAAATGTTTCTTCAATCCTTATACTTTGAGTTAATTAGCGTTGGCTCCAAAATTTTTAAAAAGTGTCCAAAAAGGTCCATATCATTACTTCTAACTAATAGATTTAACTTTTCGGAGAATTTTTATTTTCGTTTGGTATAGCCTTAAAATTCCAACAATCATGCCGCCTCTTTAACTATCGTCAAATTCTTATAAGAGTTCATCCTACTTTCGACTTTAAGCTCTCATCTTTTCATATCTCCTTGTCAAAGTTTCAGCTCTTAAAATTAAAATCAAAGAGCAATATTTGAAAAGAGGTAATTTTGTATGTTGTTATATTTAATTAATTAATCTAAATATGTATAATACAGATATATAGAAGCAAGCAGATTCAATTTCAAATACTAGTTAGAATTTCATAAATTGAAAGTTTAATTAGAATAATTGTTGGGTAGCCTTTGAATTATAATTTTCAGTGTTATATGTTTGTTATATTAAATTGAATTGTTTTAAAGTTGGTTCATTCTATGATGCCGTGATATTAATCATGGCATCAATACTGTATTTAAATATAAATTTCATAAATGAAACATAGGATATGTAAATTTAACAGAAAACTTGTAAATCAACATTAGATGTAAAATAAATTAAACATAAATTATGTAAATAGAACAAAAGACTTGTAAATAGAAGATAAAATAAATAAATTAACATAGGAGTGGTAAATAAGTGTATTAATGGTAAGCAAAACAAAACTTACAAATATAACATAAAAATTGTAAATCAACAATAAGTGTCAAATAACACATAAATTAAGTAAACGAAACATAAGACTTGTTAATGAAGGTAAAACAAGTAAATTAACATAAGAATGGTAAATTAGTGTATTATTAGTAAATAAAACAAAAACTTATCAATGTAATATAAAACTTGTAAATCAACATTAAGTGTAAAGTAAAACATAAATTATGTAAAGAATACATAATAGTTGTAAATAGAGGGTAAAACTAGTACATTGACATAGAGGTGGTAAATTGGTGTATTATTGGTAAACAAAACAAAAACTTATAAATGTAAAATAAAACTTGTGAATCAACACTAAGTGTAAAATAAAACATAAATTATGCCAAAAAAATTACTTGTAAATAGAGAATAAAACATGTACGTTAACATAGAGGTGGTAAATTGGGGTATTATTAATGAACAAAATAAAAACTTACAAATGTAACATAAAACTTGTAAATCAACATTAATTGTAAAATAAAATATAAATTGAGTAAATGAAATATAAGACTTGTAAATGAAATGTAAAAGAAGTAAATTAATATAAGAATGATAAATTGGTGTATTATTGGTAAACAAAAAAAAACTTACAAATATAATATAAAACTTATAAATCAGCATTAATTATAAAATAAAACATCAATTAAGTAAATAAAACATAAGACTTGTAAATAGAAGATAAAACAAATAAATTAATATAAGAGTGGTAAATTGAAATATTATTGGTAAACAAAACAAAACTTTACTAATATAATATAAAACTTATAAATCAATAATAAGTGTAAAATAAAAATAAATTATGTAAATGAAATATAAAATTTGTAAATATAAGGTAAAAGAAGTAAATTAACATAAGAATTATTAAAAAAATAAAAATTACAAATGTAAAATAAGGACTCGTTATAATAATGATTATCTTATATATTTGTTGATTTTGTTTCTAAATTAGATAATGACAGTTTTGGATTTATGTAATATATGTGATGATATATGTGAAATTTTATTAAAAATAAAACTTATTCTCAACATTAGATTTTGAAAAACTATACTTTTTATGTTTTTAAAGCTATTTGTGAGATAAGGCAATATTGCATCCTTCTAAATCTCTTCGATAGCAACTACAAATGTTTTTTAAGTACAAGAATTAAAGTTTAAACTTCATGAAATATGTATAAAACAGAAAATTAGATATAATTTTATTGATATATCATATGTGTTTAGTAATATAAAAATATATTTTTATTTTGTTTTGGCTTGATCCATATCAAGAAAAATAATTTGCTTAATTAACTGTGTAGTAAACAATACTACGATGGAAAATGAAAAGAAATTATAAGTCCTAGAATGTATATGGAATTTATAGTGAAACCAGTTCAATAAAGCTTAATCTTATTGTTTTCAATGCAATTATTTTGTTTTTAATTGATGAGTGATTTTTTTCTTTGTTTAATTAAATTAAATGAGTAAACTATGTTTTAAATGAAAGTTTAATATTGATTTACAAGTTTTATGTTATTTTTATAAATATTTATTTTTCACAACTTTAAAGCACTAATTTACCACTCTTATATTAACTTGTTTTATCTTCTATTTACTGGTTTTATATATAATTTACAAAATTTATATTTATCACGGCATTGATGACATAATTTTAATCAAGATGTCATAGAATTTTCTTTTAAAGTTTTGTTGTGATATTTGTTTTATTTTTTTCCTAAATTGTTAATGTGCACTATTGAAATTTCAGCGCTTGGATGCTTATGGGGGATGCTCTTCTATATATTGTTAAATTTTTTTTTTTCACACTGCCCACTTGCAGACTTGGTTATATTCATAAAAGTGTGATAATTGAAAATAGTTTCTTGACTCTTGTCAAGTTAATTTATTACTTATATTTTCATCCATTTTTTAATAAATAAATAATTCTCTAATGTATTATAACTACATGATACAATGTCTAACTGAAAATGACATACAACAACATAGATATCAATATTCTTGGTTTAAAAAATTTCCATGGCTTGGGTACTCTGAGGTAAAAGATAGAGCGTTTTGTTCTCTATGCCTTCTTTCTAATAAAGTTCCGTCGAAGTATCCACACTTTATTATTGAGGGGTTTTAGAGTTCGAAGAAACTCAAATGTGGAAAAAAAAAAAATACTTTTTTAAAGCATGAAGGGGCCTATCTTTACATCACAATAACGCTATTCAAAGTTGGGGTTAACTACGGAATTCTATTCAACACATAGATAGAGCAATGAGAGCTCAACTACGATACAAGTTTTAGAGAATAAGCTACGATTGAAACCTCAATTTTTACTGTCAAATTGTTAGCAAAGCAATCTTGTACTTTTAGAGGCCATGACAAATTAGCAAATTTGAAAAATTGGGGAAATTTCGTAGAGATGATACAACTTTTGGCAGAATATAGTAAAGCAATTGTTGAAGTTGTATTATAGAATTCTCAATTATATGTGAAGTATACAACATCTGACATTCAAAATAAGCTTCTAAATATTCTTGAAAACAAAGTGCGAAACAAGATATGTGAGGAAGTTTGAGATGCTAAATTTTGTATTCTTGTAGATAGAGCTCTTGATGAATCTGATAAAGAGCAAATGACTATCATTTTAAGATGTTGGTTGTGAAAGGTATATTCAAGAGCATTTCTTTAAAGTTGTCAATTTCATGGAAAATATATCATCAATTATGAAAAAAGACATATGTAATGTCCTTGCATGATATGATCTATTATTTAAAGATATACAAGGGCAAGGATATGATGGTGAGTATTGTTTTTGAAAGATTGTCCCTTTGCTTATTATATACAATTATACATTGTTGTCCCTTTGCTTGTTATATACATTGTTTTGCTTATCAACTACAACTTGCATTAGTTATAGCATTTGAAGATGTGCCAGATGTGTGGGTTTTTTTTTTATTTAAGCATTAGGATCAATTGTGAGTGTTCTAGCTTCTTCTGCTAAATGTCTTTCTGAACTAAAATCTGTTTGTAAAGCTGATATAAATTTGATAGCTTTAGAAGAAGTTTAAACTGGTACAAGGGCAATCAAATTCAGACTTTGCAAAGACCTGAAACTACTTGATGGAGCTCGTATTTCCTTTCAATCAATAGGTTAATTGATATGTTTAGTGTTGTTCGTAAAGTTTTGAGAGGCTGGTACAATGTGGATCTAACAATGGCATCAGTGCAGAAGCTAAAGGTGTCTGTGAAACAATGATGAATCTTAAGTTTATGTTTATTTTGCATTTGCTAAATAAAGTTTTGGGGTGAGTGATTTACTCTGTCAAGCATTATAAGCAAAAGTCAAGACATTTTAAATGTTATGCACTTAGTCTCAACAATGATAAAACTTATTCAAAGGCTGTGAGATAGTGCGTGGAAAATTTTAGTGAGAATGTAGTTTTATTTTGTGAACAAAAAGAGATAGATATGCTTGATATAACAGCTCGCCTTGTGAAAGGCATACGACATTCTTGTAAAATTATTATATTACAATTGAGTATTATTATTAATTTGATATATTTAATGTTGTAATAGATTTTCACTTGGTGGAATTGAATAATGATTCACTCAATAGACAATGGAACTCCTCACTCTTAGTTCCATTTTAAGTCATGCTAATGCATTTAAGTCATTTAAAATTATGAAATTTGTAATCTTGTTGAAAGATTTTACCCTCAAGATTTCATTTAGATTAAGCTTCAAGCATTGGGAAGATAATTAGAATGCTTTAAGACTGTGTACCTCCTCTTCAAGTGTTTTAGAATATTTCTTCCATTTTTGAATTAAGTCAAACATTAGTTGAGACTAAAAAGTCACAAATTTACTTTTTTATTGGTAGATTGATTCATTTAATATTAACACTGTCAGGAAAAATATCCCATGTCGACTAAGTATTGAACTTGGGTTAAGTATATAAGACTTCGACAATCCTTAATTCTTGAACTACTTTTTGTGTTGAATTAGGCCTATAGGCTACCATATAATATCAATGCCCACCTTATGCATGGGTGGACACACATTACCTCATCACATGCCAAGGAACAATAAAAAAGATCAGCATGCATGTGATTAGGGTGTTAGGAAAAATACCTCATAATGACTGAGTATTGAACTTGGGTTAAGTATACAAGACTTAGAAAACCCTAAACTCTTGGCTAGCTTTTGGGTTGAGTTTTGTTAGTGAATATAGTGATGTATGAAAGGTAGAGCATATTGGTATTATGTAACCAATAGCAGTTGATTAGCTCATTACACTTGTTGATGTGGCAAAGTTAGTTAGTTAGTTTAGCATATATCAAGCTCAGCTCACATGTGTAGTATGAATTAACAAAAAGCATTTGGTTTACTATAAATATGTACTCTGTATTCATTCTAGATTGACCAATGAGAATCTTCTATAAGCTTCCATTATGTTTCTTCTCTTAACTTTCCCATGCTTTCTCTCTTTCCAAACACTATTGTTCAAGATTCAATCATGGTATCAGAGCTAGCTATGGCAACCACAGCTCAAAACAATCTATCCTACAGCTTTGTTACACCTGTTAGACTTGATCAAAACAAGTTTATTCTATGGCGCAATCAAGTTCTAGCTTCGATCAAAGGCAATGGCTTAGAAGGCTTCATCAATAGAGATCTTGCATGTTCAGAGCAGTTCCTTCCTCATAAAAGCTGAGATAAAGTTATATCTCCAACTGGAAATGGATCTAGATATATAAATCCTGAATTTATAGCCAAGTTAAAAACTGATCAACTCCTCTTGAGCTAGATGATGCCATCAATTTAGCAAAATCTTCTTTCAATGGTAATTGATTGTGCAATCTCCAAACAACATTCATAGTCTCAGGTGTGAATTCAAACTCTTAAAATGCAAATTCAGACCATTAAAAAAGGATCTATAAATACGGCTGATTACTTTGCTAAAATCAAACGTATAACTAATACCTTAGCTTTAGCCGAAAAACTAGTTGAGTTAAATGATTTTGTTATGCATGTGTTAACTAGACTTAATTCTTCTGAGTATGAATCTTTGGTTATTGCTGTTGCTAAGGGAGAAAAAATACTCTAGATGACTTGTATTCTTTATTGCTTAGTCATGAAAATAGGATTAAGAAAAAGAAAGGAAAAATTACTGGTGATGTTATGCATAATATGACTTATAATGTGCTTCAAAGAGGTTTCCATTCTCCATTCTAGAAGGAACAATTGATCCTAGTGATAGTGTTTATACTCCAGCTGGTGCTAGTGCTTATACTCTTGCTGTATATAACACCTCCACTCCTGCTTTCGATGGCCATTGCACTCCTTTTTTTGCTCCTAACAATGGATTTAATGGAATGATAGGAGGTTCTACTTCTTCAGCTCAATCTGCATGTGCTCTAGTTCCTGAGATTACTGAAGAGCCCTTTTACTACATTCATAGCGGAGCTATCAATCACATAACCAATGATCTAGGTAAACTTTATAAATCTAAAATCTACATTGGCAGTGAACAATTGCTTGTTGGAAATGGAAATGCATTGCACATTAATCATGTTAGATTAGTTTCGTTCCTACAATTGCACATGAACCATTACTACTTAATCATGTCTTGTATAAAAAATCACCAAAAATTTACTTAGAGTCTCTAAACTGTTGGCTGATAAGTATGTTACTATTGAAGTTGTTGAAAATTTCTGTCTTATAAAGGTCAGGAGCACAAGGATCACCTTGTTTGAGGGAGTTGTTACAGAAGGCTTATATAGTGTGCAAAGTTCACATTCTTCCTCTCACTGTGTTACTGCTAATCCAGCTCTTGTCAGTCACAATAAATCTCAGTTTGTTGATGCTAATACAATTCTCGTTAATCAAAATAAATTTGAGTCTATGTTTATTTGTTGTTCTTATAGCTCATTCCAGTCACAAAGATCATGTTTGTCTGCTGTCACTTTGAAACCAGTTGATGCAAATATTCTTCATAGAAGACTAGGACATCTTGCAATCTATACTTTGAAAGCAATACTGAAATCTTTTAATGATCTTGCTAGTTTTAATAAAGTTAAAAAACTTAGAATTCTGCATTGCTGGTCAATTTGGTAAGAGCCATATGTTGCATTTTGATTCTGTGCAAGCCAAAACTACAGAACCTTTGCAGTTGTTATATGTAGATCTTTGGGGAACCTTTCATATCACTTCCACTCAAGGATACACTTATTATCTCTCTATTCTTGATGACTATAATAGGTTTACTTGGATTTTCCCTTTAATAGCCAAATCTGATGCATTTGAAGTATTTTCCAACTTTAAAACCTTCATTGAAATCATCTGAAAAAACATAGTAAATCTACTTAAATAGACTGGGGAGGGGAATTCAGAACTTTTGTTTCTTTCTTTAGCTCAATCTGCATGTGCTATAGTTCCTGAGATTACTGAAGATCCCTTTTACTACATTCGTAGTGGAGCTACTAATCACATAACCGATGATCTAGGTAAACTTTTTAAATCTAAAATCTACATTGGCAGTGAACAATTATTTGTTAGAAATGGAAATGCATTGCACATTAATCATGTTGGATTAGCTTCGCTTCCTACAATTGCACATGAACAATTACTACTTAATCATGTCTTGTACAAAAAATCACCAAAAATTTACTTAGAGTTTCTAAACTATTGGCTTATAAGTATGTTACTGTTGAAGTTGTTGAAAATTTCTATCTTATAAAAGCCGAGAGCACAGGGATCACTTTGTTTGAGGGAGTTGCTACAGGAGGCTTATATAGTGTGCAAAGTTCACGTTCTTCCTCTCAGTGTGTTACTGCTAATCCAGCTCTTGTCAGTCATAATAAATCTCAGTTTGTTGATCCTAATACAATTCTTGTCAGTCAAAATAAATTTGAGTCTCTGTTTACTTGTTGTTCTTATAGCTCATTCCAGTCACAAAGATCATGTTTGTCTGTTGTCACTTTGAAACCAGTCGATGCAAATATTCTTTATAGAAGACTAGGACATCCTGCAATCTATACTTTGAAAGCAATACTGAAATCTTTTAATGATCTTGCTAGTTTTGATAAAGTAAAAAACTTAAAATCTGCATTGATTGTCAATTTGGTAAGAACCATATGTTGCATTTTGATTTTGTGCAAACCAAAACTACAAAACCCTTGCAATTGTTATATGTAGATCTTTGGGGACCCTTTCATATCACTTCCACTCAAGGATACACTTATTATCTCTCTATTCTTGATGACTATAATAGGTTTACTTAGATTTTCCCTTTAATAGCCAAATCTGATGCATTTGAAGTATTTTCCAACTTTAAAACTTTCATTGAAATCATTTGAAAAAACATAGTAAATCTACTCAAATAGACTAGGGAGGGGAATTCAGAACTTTTAGTTTTTTCTTCAACACCTAAGGGATACATTTTAGACATCCTTGCCCTTACATTCATTATCAAAATGGAAGAGTAGAGAGGAAATAGAAACATATTGTTGGTATTGGTCTTACCTTATTAGCATAGACACATTTACCTTTGAAGTTCTGGTGGAATGCATTTCATGCTGCTATTTTCTCAATCAATAGAACACTTACAGTAATTTAGCAAAATATATTTCCATATGAAAAAATCTTTCTTCAGAAACCAGATTATTCTTCACTCAAAATTTTTGGTTGTACTTGTTATCCTTATCTTACACCTTATAATAGACACAAACTTGAATTTAGAACTAGTAGATGTATCTTCGTGGGTTACAGTACTCATCATACAGGCTATCAATGTCTTCATTCTTTAGGAAAATTTTGTGTCTCTAATCATGTTATTTTTGGTAGGCAATCCTTTTATTATGTTTCTGGTATGGATTTCTCCTTATTCACGGCTAGTTGTCCACCGATTTCATCATGTGAGTCTAAGTCTAAATTTCAATCTTCACTAATTTCTCCTATTATTCAGTTACAAATCCCCTTAGCAACACCTTCAATATCTGATTTTGCAGCTTCAGTTTCTTCCTCCTCTTAGGTACATTCTCAGTCCCTCAATCCTAATAATTCACCCCTACATCCTTTTTCTAAAACTCCTCATCACATACTTTGCTTACACCTTATAATTCACTACCATATAATTTATTTGCACCTCTACTAATTGGACACTCCATGATAGCTAGGTCAAGGCTAGCATTTATAAACCAAAGCTTTATCTCTCTGCCCTTCTAGCTAGACCATCTGAGCCTGCCTCTGTTTCTTAGGCCTTAGCTGATCCAATATGGTTTAAGGTAATGCAAGAGGAATTGCATGCATTGCACATTAATGATACATGGGATTTAGTTTTACCAAACACCCATGTCAAGGTTGTTGGTAACAAATGGGTGTTCATAATTAAATATAATTCTAATGGAACTATTTTAAGGTATTAAGCGAGGTTGGTGGTTAAGGGTTTTCATCAGACACTTGGGGTTGACTATAATGAAACATTTAATCTAGTGGTTAAAGCCTCAATAGTTAGAATTGTCTTAAGCATTGCAGTTATGAATAAGTGGGCCATTCGATAGGTGGATGTGAACAATGCCTTCATGTATATATGGCTCAACCTGAGGGCTTTGTAGATCTGTGCAAACCTCAACATATCGAGAAATTAAAAAAGACTTTATATGGTTTAAAGCAAGCACCAGGAGCTTAGTTTGATAGGTTCAAATCTACCATGGCCTCTCAATGGAATTTTCAGATTTCTAACTCACATAATTCACTTTTCTACAAGAATATCAGTGGTCATTTGCTTCTGGTTCTAGTTTATATGGATGATATTATTATTATATGCTCTAGTTTTGTTCTAATTTAACAAACTATTCAAGATATCCAACAAACATTTGCCTTAAAGGATTTAGGAGAACTCAATTATTTTTGGGGATTGAAGTTACCAAATCAGAAGCTGGAGTTCACCTGTCACACGCTAAGTATATTGCTGATCTTTTGGCGAAAAATGACATGGTTAATTGTGGTCCGGTTCCTATTCTTATGTCTACAAGCCATCATCTTACCAAGGAATCAGGTGATATAATTGAAAATTTTTCTCAAAATAGGAGTGTTATAGGAGCTTTACAATATGTTACTCTCAGAAGACCAAAAATTGCCTTCTCAGTAAACAAGTTGAGTTAGTTATTGTCTTGTCTAAGAACTCAACATTGGGAAGCTTGCAAAAGGCTACTACTTGAAGGGTACAATTCATTTTAGATTACAATTCTATACCTATAGAGCTATGCGAAACAACTTTTTATATACTTTAATTGGGCTTGTGATGGAGATGATAGGAAGTCAGTGGCTGGCTTTGTAGTCTACCTTAGTACCAACTTGGTTTCATGGTCATCGAAGAAGCAAATAGCTCACTCCATGTCAAGCATAAAGGCTGAGTATAGAGCATTGGCTCATGCAACATCTAAAGTGATTTGGATACAGTCTTTACTTGCAGAGTTACACATTAATCTTAGCACCATCCCAATTCTACGGTGTGATAATCGAGGGGCAATAGCCCTAGCTTCCAATCCAATTTATCATGTAAAAACAAAACATGTTGAACTGGACATTTATTTCATTCGAGACACAGTTGAAGCAAAGAAGGTAGAAAGTTTGTTTTGTATCTAGTGAAGATCAAACAAATGACGTTTTAATCAAAGCTCTTACCTTCAAGCAATTCAATTATTTGCATGACAAGCTGAATGTCAATCTTAGACATTTCAATTTGAGAGGGGGTGTTAGTGAATATAGTGATGTATGAAAGGCAGAGCATATTGGTATTATGTAACCAACAGCAGCTGATTAGCTCATTACACTTGCTGATGTGGCAAAGTTAGTTAGTTAGTTTAGCATATATCAAGCTCATCACAAGTGTGTAGTATGAATCAATGAAAAGCATTCAACTTACTATAAATACCTACTCTATATTCATTCTAGATTGACTAATGAGAATCTTCTACAAGCTTCCATTCTATTTTTTCTCTTAACTTTCCTATGCTTTCTCTCTTACTAAACACTATTTTTGAAGATTCAATGAAGTTAGGTCCATAGACTTCCATAAACACTTCTTGTTTTGATAACAACAATAGAGAGAGCATTTCTTTTATGGAACTTATTAAGATAACAAATTTGAAATCAAATGGACGATGAATTTCTTTAAGATTGTATGAATGTCTATATTGAAATAGAAATCGCTGACAGTATAGACCTAGATTTGATAATAGATGAATTCTTTTTTTGAAGAATCATAGGACAAAACTTCAATAGTGTTTTTTTTTTAATTTATATTGTATTATTATTATTATTCTTCTTCTTTTTGCATGTATCTTACTTTGATAATTTCATTTGTGTAGAAAAAATACTTTTTAAGTGTAGGACTTATTATGTCCCTTATTAGTTATATCTTTAATTTCTTATTAATAAATTCTTTCTACAATATAAAAGCATCTAATTAGAAAAAAATCTAGACCACACCAAAAAATATTGCTAGCTTCACCATTGGAAATCGAAACGGGGAATCAGAATTATTAATTGTGTTTACTTACTAAAAACATAAAAGAATGAGAATAGATTTTGAATGGTATCAACATATCCAGGAATGGAAATTCCATTGCCATTTCTATGGGGGAAGTGAGAATGAAAATGGGTATTGAGAATAGAGAATGAATTGATATTGTTAAATTTAAAGAAAATCAAAATTTCTTTTTTTGTTAACCCCATTTAGACATTAAGTACTAATAGTTATTATTGTAGAATGAAATAACAACAACAACAACAATAACAATAATAATAATAATTACTTTTAATATTATTTTATTAGTAATAATTATTAGTAGTAGTAGTTGTTGTCGTTGTTATTGTTGTTGTCGTAGTAGTAGTAGTACCACTACTACTACTTCTTCTATCTAAAAAAGGATTGATATTATTAAAATTATGAAATATGTAGTAGTGAAGTACGTTCTCCTGCTGCGGTTCGAGTGTTCCAGATAATCACCTGCCGCCGCCTTCTGATGTTGTTGACGCTGGCTCGAGCGAACCCGTTCGTCGTCCGCCGCCTATGGATGGCCCTTCACAGGTGACCTGTAACACTCCCTGCACGGATATTCCCGCGATTGCTGATGATGGGGTGCCGGATAGGGCTTCCCCCGGCTCTACTTTCTTCCGGACTACAGTCGATGCTATTCGCTCTCTGGCTATGAGTACTCAATCCTATCTTCTAGACCTCCCATTTCAATCAGATGAGGAGTTTAGCTCCGGTGAAAATTTTGTAGCTGATGAGTATTTTGCTTCTGCGCCTGAGGGTACAGGAGGGCGTGATTTTGATTCTGACTTTAGTGTTGCTGGCCCACACTCCTCTAGTTCTCGGAAAGATTTCAAGTTAGTTACTGGTCGTAAGTATCGCAGGCGGTATTCTAGGCGCTTACATTGATTACTTCTCTTTCACTTGCTCTGTATTGGTTTCCTTTT
Organism: Murraya paniculata; assembly: GCA_030449075.1. NCBI lineage: Eukaryota > Viridiplantae > Streptophyta > Magnoliopsida > Sapindales > Rutaceae > Murraya > Murraya paniculata. The sequence continues at coordinate 146,825 of JAEVFN010000090.1, read as the reverse complement.
CTATTTGTTGGTCGTTCTTATTCTTCTACTTGGAGGTTTTGGTTTATGCCCCCCTCCAGATGTACTTTTATTTTTAGTTTAATAATCTACAGGTAAGATGGTCTCGCCTAACCCCCTCACCTTTGGGTGGTTTTTTTTTTTAAAAAAAAAGTACGTTCTCATTTTGGAAGTGTCTTGGTGCCTTTAATATATTAATTTGTTTAATAGAGTTGTAGGAATTGAAATCGAAATAAATTATATTCATATTAATGTGTTTACTTTATTTTGTAATTATGATAGATTGCTTCAAGTTATTAAAATGCTCTTAGTTAAAATCATGTCTTTGTTCCTTAATAAAATGATAAGTAACAATAATTTTAAAATGAAATATATGCACTTTTATTATAATTAATAATATTATTTTTAAAAAAAATTAGTTATAATTATAACGAACCATACAAAGTAACATATAAAATAAAGTACATTAATAATACACGAATGAGATACATATAACATGTGAAATTACAACTGGATGGTTGCTTGACCAGGTCGATGAAAAATCCAATCAAGGCTTGTTCCACTTTCTAACGCCATATTAATGAAAGAATAAGCGTGTTGTATACTTCGGGTAATTAAGTGTCTGTAAATATGAACACCGCAATTATGGATAGGAAAAAATTGCAGTAGTAGGGCCCAGGCAAAAGATAGTGACATGCATCAAGAAATAAAATTAGCCTCTGACTTTTCAGATAACCCGAAAGACAAGCTGTCGGATTAATTTACTTTGAAATGTTCAAGTTTTTATTTATTATCAATGTCGATTTTTTCCTTTTTTTTTTTTTTTTTTTTTTTGTTCTTGCCTTCCAATATGGTTCATGGACACGGTCATGATTTTCCTCTATAAAATGGCCGCTACGAAATGTTGTTGGTATATGACACTTTTGCATTTTCATTTTTCTTCACGCATGGCTAAATTCTTTTCTTCTCCCACTACTCCTTCAATGGCTTCCGTGATCATGTTACTTCTTGGGCTGCTAATGGCTACCCTAGACACAACAGGTATATATATCTTTCTCGAGGAAATGATCAAAATCTCTGTGTTGATCAAAAATAGTTATTTCCTCTATGCTTTAAAATTCATCAAAACCATACTTGACCGAGCGACTTTTTAAGTAGTTTTTTGACTGACTATTCAAGTTCGAAACCTAAAAAAGATATATTAATTTGAATTTTACCCACTCCATATATTTTTCTTATTTTATTTGTTAGGGAAAAAAAAGAGGAGAGAATTTTGAGTTTTAGTGTTTTTTTACCACATCATGAGTAAGCTAGTAAAATAGACAAAACAAGTTAAGAATTGATAGAAATTTTTTAAAGGACAGATTTTGAACGCGAAATTCGAAATGATTAATTTACTGAAATCAACACCGTCGTTTGATCATTTTCGCTATCTATAAATATCTCTCTCTATGAATTAATATTATTCATTAATATAAGTTTTTGGTTTGTTGATTCTATATGTATATTATATGTATATTGCAGGTGCTCAAATAGGTGTTTGTTATGGAATGTTTGGTGACAATTTGCCATCAAAACGAGATGTCATAGCTCTCTACAACCAAAACAACATCAGAAGAATGAGACTCTATGATCCAAACAGAGAAGCACTCGAAGCTCTCCGTGGCTCCAACATTGAAGTCATGCTAGGCCTTCCCAACGATAAGCTCCAGACAATCGCCTCCAATCAAGCCGAAGCAAACACTTGGGTCCAAGACAACGTCCAAAATTTTGCTAACAATGTCAGGTTCAAATACATTGCTGTAGGAAATGAAGCAAAACCAGGAGACGACTCTGCGCAGTATCTTGTACCCGCCATGAGAAACATACAAAACGCCATTAACGGAGCTAACCTTGGAAGCCAAATCAAAGTTTCCACTGCCATTGAATTCGGGGCTCTTGAAGTATCCTCTCCGCCGTCAGCAGGCTCCTTTAAGCAAGCTTACAGACCAATTCTAGATCCCCTCATTACCTTCCTTAACGAAAACAATTCCCCGTTGCTTGTTAACTTGTACCCTTACTTTGCTATCGCGGGTGACCGAAATATAGCTCTTGACTATGCACTATTTAGGTCCCAACAACCTGTTGTTTCGGACCCTCCGTTGAGTTACCAGAATCTTTTTGATGCCCAGTTGGATGCCACTTATGCTGCGTTGGAGAAAACCGGTGGGGGCTCGTTGGATATTGTGATATCGGAGAGTGGGTGGCCAACAGCAGGTGGTGACGGAGCGTTAACGAATGTTGATAATGCAAGGACTTATAATAATAACTTGATACAGCATGTGAAGGAAGGGTCACCAAAGAAGCCTGGAAGGCCCATTGAGACTTACATTTTTGCTATGTTTGATGAGAAGGATAAAAAGGGAGATGAGATTGAGAGGCATTGGGGACTTTTTGCTCCAGATAAGCAGCCTAGATACCAAGTTAATTTTAATTAATTATCAAAAACAAAAAGATACCAAGTTAATTTTAATTAATTAACTAAATCAGAGCAGCTGCATGCACGCAGACAGCAGAATTTGAAGTCATATTTATAATGGAATAAATTCTACCCTGTGTATTAGTAAATAAGAGTTTGTATCATTACCTTGCGTGGGTGCATGAGGCCAAAGGTTACGGTATTTAATTATATATCATGGTCTCTTTCAATTTTTTAATAGCTTAATTAGCGCGCAATGTAATTGTTCATTGGTCATTATTCAGTGTAAAAACGCCCCCACAATACCAAATTAATTTCAACTAGTAAGAGCACCACAGTGAATTAAGCAAAACTAAGGGGCACTTCTTTTTTATATATAGTATATATGAACCAAAACCATGCAAAGATTTGAATCTCAAAGATCCTGTAGCTGTCCAAGCCTCCAAGAGATCAATATTAATTAGCTAGGAAGTAAAAAAGAACAGAGCAATCCCACTTAGTTTGATATATAAATAAATAAGGTTAATTAAAAAATATGGCTAAAATTTTGTTTTTCTCTTGGCATCGAAAGCACAGAGACACGTGGCAGTATCTGGAGCCCTTCTAAAAGTCGAAGCCAGCGAAGTAAACGGGTCCATGTGGGCTCAGTCAATGTGTAGTCAACGAAAGTTAACATCGAGCTATGATCCGTTTTGAAAAGGGGCCGGATCCGGGTTTGCTGACTTCCCAAGCACAAATGAAGCAACCGGGCAACTACAAAGCGAGCTCGTTTAACGATCCAATCACCATGCGGTCTATCATAAAAGTCAACGAGCTTAAATCATATCATTGTATGTTGCACTAAACTGAATTGAGATCTCTTCTTTAATCATTTTTCATTTCCACGTCCAATTTCAAAACCCGATCACAAGTCACACATCCCACCCAAATGGGCTTAGCACCTCGGTGCGGGATTGGTCTGATTTTTCCACTGCGGGAAGCTTTTAACACCCCTCTAAAGTCCTTGTAACACCCCATTCTAAATTTATTTTTAAAATACCCTGCTTTAAATGTTTAAAACCCAAAATTAAAATCAACCGTCATACTATAAAAGAAAAAAAAAAATTTCAACCATCATGCTATAAAACTTCACCCTAAAAAAAGATATTTCGTTTAACCTTTTTTTAAAAAATAATTGATGTATAAAAATCCTAAAATTTTAAGTAATTTTCTCTTTGTCACATAATTTTTATTTCCATAACCCTAAATTCTCATAAGTTTATTACTAAAATCATTTTTCAAATAAAATTTAAAATATAAATATAAATTATAAAATAGCGATCGGTATAAAAAAATTTATTAGAAGAATAATTTATTTAAATTTTTAATTAAATTTCATTTCAAAACAAAAAGCAGTGTGCAGCAGCCTTCTAGATATAGAGTGCAAAAAATATTTCCTCATCAACAAAAATTTAAATTGTGATTTTCTTGACATTATATAACATATATATGAGAGTCGAGGTTCCATATGCTTGATGTACCACCATACATGTAAGGGATCTTGTTAGATCAGATATATTCATAGTTACATAGTCTCTACTATTATACAGGTAGAGCTATTTTCACTCTAAACATTAGTCTGAGTATTCTATTATTTTAAACACTCGTCTACAAATTTTTTTAAAAAATAATTTTTACTTTTTATTCTCTGTTAAACTTTTAAATTAATTGCCTTTTATTTACTATTTACATCTATAAAAATATTCAATTCACCAAAAGGAAAACAAAATTAATAACAAGAAGAAGACATCTTCAATTCTTTTTGTAGAAAATATTTCATAGTACTTAATCAAATCCATCAAATTTAAAAAAAAAAAAAAAGAAGAAGCTCATTTTCTTGAAGAAAAAAGAAGAAATAATTTAAATTCGAAACTTATTATTTATGACACAACTTCAATTTTAAAAATTAGTTATGAAATTAAGCTGTCAGTTAAGTGAAGTAGAAGACCAATGGTCCTTTGGTCCAGTGAGAGAGCTCTTGCATTTACAATGGTGAGTGTAAGGGTTCGAGCTTCCATAAGAGCTTTATGGAGGTTAGTTTCAGTTCTCTCTCAATTATCAGATAATTCTTATGGAGATTTGAGTTTTAATTCTCTCTTAATTATCAAATAATTGAGTAGAGACACTCTCTCATTTACAAAATGTGAGTAGAGTAAGCAATAATTAAGTACAAAATGTAGGCACCTCTTGAATTATCAGATAATTAAGTAGAGACAGTCTCTCCTTTACAAAATGTGAGTGGAGTAAGTAATAATTAAGTGGAGTCAGTTTCTCCCTTACAAAATATAGGTATCCCTCGAATTTTAGAAATGATTTAAAGAATTTAGACAGTACTTCAGAGATTAATGTACATGCCATGAAGAGAGGATCAATTAACTAAAAATCATTAATGTTAACGAATCATCACCAGATTTTGCCAGCATAAGAACAGACTGCTAGATGTCATGAAGCTGAAAATTAGGGATGGCAAAAAGTGGACTTGGGCTAGGCTTTTTGAAGCCCAAGCCCAAGCCCACTTTAAGATAAACAGGAGGGCCGGGCCCAAGCTCTTATTGACTTTTAAAATTTTTTTAAATTATTTTAAATTTAAAATAAGTTAATAATTAACAAGTTGTTATAACCATAAATAAATTAAAGTAAATAAGTATTTCAAAGTTAAATAATAAATAAAACAAATAAAAGCTTAGAAATTTATTTTTTTAATACTGGGTTTTCTAATTTAAGCACTCTCTTAATTAATTAACACATAAAAGAGAGTTTATTATTATAATTTTATCTTTTTTGAATCATCATTGATTTATAAATTAAGAATTTAAGTTTTCATTTTTAATTTTTATGTTATGTTTTCATTTTTAATTATATTATTTGAATTTATAAATTTATTTTTTAAAAAAATTAGCGAGCTTGGGCCTAGTCCGGGCTTTTTTCCTTGAACTCTTGTCTAGGCCCTTATGTGTGAGGGCCGGGCTGAAGCCCGCAGGCCCGGGTCGGGCCGTCCACTGAAAATTAATTGGAGTAATTAATAAAAGTTTGTTTACTGAAAATCAAAAGGGCAAGTAATAGCTTCTTTGCAAATATTTGTAAAACTTTTAGGATTTAGCGTAGAAGATTGTTTATACGTTAAAAGATCGAGTTTATTAATTATATGAATGTTTAAAGTAATTATATTTTATTTGCTTAAAACAGACTAACAATAAATCACATCATGATTTTTTTGTATTAAATTATTTTACTAAAATAAGAGTGCTCATAATCAAATTTAGAGTGTAAAGTGTCCCACTCATAGAACAATTAAGAGCAATAATACCTAAACAAAAAATTTGGAACACTAGTACGTATTATAGTTATTTCTTTTTTTTAGAACCTCACAAGTGAGAGGAAATAAAGTTAAAGGAAAAAAATGATATTACAACGAGGGTGGGACATCAAAACCTTACCAACAAAAATGAAAAAAAAATAAAAATAGTGATCATAGAAAAACAAACTAGCACATAACTAATAAAACCTATTCTTGGAATAACGCATCCTATCATTAGTACGTATTATAGGTTATTGTCTTACAATAGATAATAATTTTTTCTTAGCACAAAATAACTAGTTATATATATATATATGCATGGAACGATATATTCCTATTATTTCAAGGTAACTGCTGGAGAAGCTCTTACTTGGAATATTATTGGTTAGATCCAACGGCTGTACGAGATGCTCTAAGTGGGAGCTTTTTCAACATAGTTAGAATTTAATTGTATTTATCTCCGTATATAGTCTTTAGCTATACATTTACTAAATCTAGTTGGTTTATAATGATATGTACACATGGTAATCACATAAAATTGCACATAATCATTAAAAATAACGAATAACAAATTCATTCACTTTATAAATTTTATTTTTATGTAGTAGTAAGTTAGGGATCTTAACATTCAAGTTCCAACTTGAGTCCCAACACTATGTGTTACTTATCTATTTGATGATGAATTTTATAACTAGTAAAATTATTTAACCACTATGTAGTGGATGAATACCATATTAGTTAGAATCCAAATTAATACTAAAATATTAGGATACCTATCGTTGCTCTTTATGTATATGTATCTTTATTTTATCTGTCATATAAAATTTTGTGAGAGAATCTCAGGCACAATATAACATTTTCCATTTCAAAAACAAAAATTTGGGGCAGTGGAGATCAAATTAATCTAGCTCCCCTCATTCACGTAATCCGTCTTCCACCAATCTACAATTAACCATCAGCCGTTCATCAGTCATCCACTTACCCCGTTGCCCCGAGGCCTACTTATATTTATATGTATTTTTATATTAATAAATTATTGCCAATGACATATTATGTAGTTTCACGTCAGCTCCTAGTGTCTATATATTGTGTTATATATATATATATATATATATATATGACACCCGAAGCAACCACAAACAAAAACTCGCAAAAGCAACCTAATTACTTGTGCAGAAGCCAATAGATACCTCTTTGGATTTGAAGATGTGGAAACTATCTGTGCAGGTATTTCATCAGGCCAAAGTTAAGTTGAATTCCAACTCTAATTCTTATCGGGCGTGTTCAGCAGTCCTCATTACATGGTATTAGCACTCCTCATTGTATTAAAATAATACAATATCATATTTGGTAACTACTCCTCATTGTATTACAATGTAGTAAAAAAATGTTTGTAATGCAGTCGAACCTGCATAAACCATACAAACTTGTTTGAGAGTTGGGCTTGTTTTTTATTTCTCCACAACGCCACCATAAATAGAGAGAAGGAGAAATAAAAAATGTTTGTAATGCAGTCAAACCCGCATAAACCACACCGTCACTCCATAAATCTCAGTTCCACATCGCCACTGTAGTGGGACACCAACTCCACCACCACACAATATGCCTCCACACCACTATGTAACGACCGAGAAGATGAACACCACAAGAACTAATTTATGAAGAAAATTTTATTGAGATAATTATTTGTTGTTGTTCGGTGGAGCTCCATTCTCTCCCCCTTTTAAAGCATTGGAAGAAATTAAGACTCGAGAGTAGCTTAATTACAGTAACTGATTCCTACAATTAAGCTCTTAAAATTAGCTGACAATTTATTGATTACATATCAGAGAATCAAATCCTAATGTTTCCTTAAAAGAATTCTAGCCGTTACATGCCTTCCCTCCCAAGAACAACCTTGTCCTCAAGGCTGGAAGTCTGGAAAACGTTGTTGCAGCTTGTATAATAAGTCTTCCCATGTTGCATCTTCTAGAAAAGAATTGGACCAATGTACTAGCACCTATGTTGCTGGTCAATTGTAACGTTTAACCATGCTGTGATCTAGTATAACAATTGGTTCCAGCTGCAAGCGTCCATCACCTTGTGTTGGAGGCAATTCAGATTGTGGCTCCATAGCTTCTCCAATTCGCTTCTTGAGGCACGAAACATGGAAAATTGGGTGAATTCGAGAATTTAGTGGCAACTCAAGCTTATAAGCCCCCTTACCAATTCGTTGTATCACCTTGTAAGGACTAAAAAACCTTGGAAAAAGCTTCTGATTTGATTTTAGAGCAACCGTAGTTTATTTAAATTGTTGTAGGCGGAGATATATCATGTCCCAACCTCAAATTCTCGTTTAGTTTTGTTTTTATTAGCAGCTTGCTTCATCCTATTTTGAACTTGATTCAAAATTCTCCTTTAGTAACCGAATCATAGCATCTCTAGCAATTCCTCAAGAGCAGCAACACTTGCCTCCCTTGAATATATGTGGTATAGCTGACGGTAGTCTTCCATAAACAACTTCAAAAGGAATTGTTCTAATAGATAAATGAAATGAGGTACTATACCACCATTCAACCAACGAGAACCACTTTGCCCATTCTTTTGGCCAATCTGCAGTCATACAATGCAAATACCGCTCCAAACATTTGTTAATAATTTTAGTTTGCCCATCGGTTTGAGGATGGTAGGCTGAACTCATGTGAAGCTGGATTCCATGTAGTGTAAAAAGACCTTGCCAGAATTTGCTGCAAAATATCGGATCTCTATCACTTACTACAGTTTCGGCATGTTGTGTAACTTGTAAACATTATCCAAGAATGATTGTGCTACATCCATAGCTATATAAGGATGGCTAAGTGTCATAAAGTGAGCATATTTACTAAGCCGATCGACCACCACAAAAATAACATCCTTTCCTTGAGACTTTGGCAGGCCTTTAATAAAGTTCGTGGAAATATCATTCCTTACTTGATTCAAAATTGGCAGAGGTTGAAGTAGTCCAAGAGTGGAAATGTTTTTAGTCTTATTCCATTAACACACATCACATTCAGCCACAAACACACAAAAATCCTAGCTTAGCTTCTTCCAGTGGAAAGCTCTTTTAACTCTCTCTAAAGTCTTCTTAACACCCGAATGACCTCTGTTTGGCCCGTTATGAGCTTCCTAGAATATTGCCTTCTTTAGACTTGAATTGTCTACCAACCATGATCGTCCCTTATAACTAAGTTGATTGTGATCCCAAGAAAATTTTTGATTAGCTAAGGGATTCTCTTAAATTTCCTTAATTAGCTTTTGAACTTCTAAATCTCCTTCTCATTCTTTTTGAAGTTGATCCATCCACTCAGCCACTGGAAAAGAGAGAGCCATAATACGAATTGATTCATCAGGCTGCCTTAACAATGCATTAGCTACCTTATTCTCCTTTTCGCTTTGATACGATATCTCAAAGTCATAGCCAATTAGTTTGGTTAGCCATTTGTGCTACATTGGTGTCGATATATGTTGCTCTAATCAATATTTGAGACTGAAATGATCAGTGCATATCTTGAAGTGTCTCCCCAGCAGATATGGCCACCATTTTTGTATAGCAAATACTACTGCCAGCATTTCTCTCTCATAGGTTGATAAACCTAAATTGTTTGGTGATAATGCCTTGCTAACAAAAGCAATGGGCCTTCCTTTTTGCATAAAAAAAACCCCGATTCCACCACCTGATGCATCACACTCAATAACAAACTGTTTAGAAAAATTAGGCATAGCTAGTACAGGTGTAGAAGACATAGCAGCCTTAAGCTTCTCAAAAGCTTCCTCTGCTTTAGTAAACCAATGAAAATTGTCCTTCTTAAGTAAACTAGTGAGAGGACGGCTGATTTTTCTATAATTCCTTACCAAGCGTTTGTAGTAGCTTGTAAGAACCAAGAACCTACGTAAATGTTTCAATGATTTCAGTCTAGGCCATTGTATCATACACTCCACTTTAGTTGGATCTGTTGCAACCCCTTTCCCAAAAATTAAATGCCCTAAATATTCCAATTGCTGCTTCGCAAACGAACACTTGGATTTTTTGGCATAAAGTTGACTCTGCTTAGGTGCTTCAAGTGTGAGCTTAAGATGGAATCTTCTAGTTCTTCCTATTTGACCCGAAACCGATAGATCTAGCCATGAGCAGGTTGAAGAGATCTATGATCTTCCCAACTTTTACTATAAACAAGTATATTGTCAAAGAAAACCAAAACAAACTTTTGCATATACGGCTTGAAAACCTCAACATATAAGGCATTGCAGCAAAGTACTCCTACTATGGTGGTGCCACCTCTCAACACAGGCTGTTTCTCATCAATCTTAAACTCCATCCATAGCCTTTTGAAATCCCACAATATTGGTCCAAGTTCTACCAGCCATTGTATTCCAAAAAACCTCCTAATGGAATAAGTCTCATGTCTGCCCAAAATTCCTTTCCTTGTATGTTCTATTGTAACTGCCTACAGATGCCAGTGCTAGTAATTTTTGTGCCATCTGCTACTATTACCATTAATGGGTTTATGTGATGAATTGTGCATCCAGTTTTTTTGGCAACCACTGGATCAAGGAAGTTATGGGTGCTTCCAGAGTCAATCAGGATTGTTATAGCCTTTTGTTTGATGTTCCTTCATACCATTATTATTTGATAAGTTGTGGTTCCTGTTAGAGCATTTAGAGAAACAACAGGTTCTTCTTTGTTTTTAGCTTCATCAGCTACATCTTTTTTCTCTTCAATCGTATCATCACCTTCATATCCTTTGAGAAGGAAATCTGCCTCTTCTTGCATTGGTGTCCAGGTTCATACCTTCCGTCGCAATAATAACATAGTTTCTTCTTTCCTCGTTCCTGCATTTCAGCTGCTCAAATCCTGTTTACTGGCAGTTGCTGAGCATTTAAGATATGCTTGGTTGTTTTGATTAATTAAATTAAGTTATAAGTGATGCAAGTGTCTTTTTGATCACAGCCTTCACAGTGCTTTCTTGTAAAAGTGCTAGTCCAATAGCCTAAGAAAGTGTGACAGGCTATAACATAACCAACTCATTCTTTATTACTTCCTTTAAGCCACTGACAAAACAATCCACAAAAAAATCCTCTGACAATCCTTTAGTTTTTGCCATCAGTAGCTCAATTTGTTCTTGATATTACCTCACTGTAGAAATCTGTTGTAACTTGGTAAGTTGCCCCACCGGATTTTCATATTTCCCAGGCTTAAATAATGTAATCACGTCAGTAAAAAGAACCTTCCAGTTTAAATTTTTGGCACTTGCTTTATACCCTTGAAACCATTCCAACGCCTTGTTCTCGAAATGAATTGACGCTAAATTCACCATCTCTTTCTCTTCAACTCCATTATACTTAAAAAATTGTTCATATTTATGAACTCGACCACTTGGATTTTCACCATCAAAAGTAGGAAAATTCAATCTTGAAAACTTTGTTTGGAATTGATTCATACCAGTTTATTATCCATAAGGTTGCCTAATCGCTCTAGCACCTTTCAACGATTCTTTGGGTTCTGCTAATTTAGCAGCCAATTGCTCATACTTAAGGTTTATTGCCATTACCATCCTAGTCAATTTTGTGAAGGCAATAGGCTGTTTATCAGAGTTTTTCTTCAGCGGTCGGACAGCCTCTTTTATTCATTTGGTTTCCTGTGCTCTAGCCCCATCCGCCATTTGCACTTGGTATGTAAGTCAAGATCGCTACTCTGATACCAAATGTAACGACCAAGAAGAAGAACACCACAAGAATTAATTTATGAAGAAAACTTTTATTGAGATATATATATATATTTTTGTTGTTTAGTGGAGCTCCATTCTCCCCTATTTTTTAAGCATTGGAAGAAATTAAGAATTGAGAGTAGCTTAATTACAGTGATTGATCTTACAATTAAGCTCTTAAAATTGGCTAACAACTTATTGCCTACATATTAGGGAATCAAATTCCAAAGTTTCCTTAAAAGAATTCTAGCTGTTACACATTATCGCACAACACCACGCAACAATACCAGCTCCACTATCTTCGTGATCTACCTTCACAATGCATGGCACTAGTTCGTGACATGCCTTCGCGATGCTCCACCATCACCATGAGTGGCTTTAAGAAAAGAGAAAAGCAAAAGAAAAGAAACGAGAGTGAGAGTAGAGCATAATAGAATTGTGAAAGAGAAAAAAAAGGGAAAGAAGAGAAATAAAAGAGAGACTAGTTAAGGGATATGGGTTTTTGAGAGGAGAGTTTAATTTAACTGCAAAAGACTAACACCAGCTTGAGGTTTTAAAAATCTGTAAGCTTTTCTTTCTCAAACTCTTCTTTTTATAACAAATTCAAAATGTCTTACATGCATGATAATGAAATTTAGTTTATTTAGTGTTGTACCATTGAGATTAATCTTTTTGATAAGCCTGTTCGAGTTTAGATTTTGATAAAAAATTGCTATGTTTGTTTTGTTAGGAAAGGAACTTACACAAGCAGTTGCAAATTAAGCGGAATAAACTTATTTCCCTCTTTGTGTGATTAAAACAAAATGTATACCACAAATAAATAGGCAGAAAATAAACTAACAAAATCCAAAGCAATAAATCAACCATAAGAGATACAGATTTTTATATAGAAAACCCAAAATGAGAAAAATCACAAGACTATAGTCTGATATAATCTTCCACTATATTAATAGAATTACAACATATATTCTTCTCTAGATAATACTAGAGGCTAACAATATCAAGAATCTCAATATCATTGGCTTATAATAACAACCTAATATCTGTTTCTCTAACAAGTGAGTATCTTAAATAATAGCCAAAGAGAGGATAAAATTAAAATCAAGACCAGTAAGATTGTAAAGGACGATGCCATGAGCTTACCCTCAAAATTTAAGAGAAAACGGAGTTAATTTCGTCTACCGATCGTCCAATCAAAAATTAAAAATCCTTGCCCCAAAACTAAAATCATGCCACTATCTCTTCTCTCTCTCTCTCATCTTTTCCTTTTTCTCTTTCTATGTCAACCGCCTCCACTTACTCTTCTTTATATAGCCACGTTTTTCAAAACCTAATTTCACAAAAAAATTCATCCAAGTCCAAAGTTTAATGTTAATTGCATATCAAGCAAACCTTTTTGAACTTTGGACTTTTGCACCCCAAATGACATGGACCCAACAAATCTCCCTCTTCAGATCATGTGGGGGACACCACCAAGCTTGCTCTCTGCATACAACTTTTCAACTTCTCCTTAGGCAATGACTTTGTCATCATATCTAACACATTCTTCATTGTGTGAATCTTCTCAAGCTGCAATTGTTTATTATCAAACACGTTTAGTATGCAATGATACCTTACATCAATATGCTTGGATTTCGAATGGTATGTTGAATTTTTTGCCAAGTGAATAGCACTCTGACTGTCACAGTACACAATAAAGCTATCTTACATCACACCCAACTTTTGTAGGAAATTCTTCATCCATACAGTATTTTTGTAGCCTTCAGTAATTGCTTTTGGAGGAAATTCTACTTTTGTTGTTGATAGAGCAACACACTGCTGAAGTTTGGACTGCTATGGGACCCCTGCAAAGGTGAGCAAATATTCTGATAGGAATTTTCTAGAATCAACATCCCCTACCATATCTACATCTATGTACACTTGTAACACAGATTGGTAACTGCCAAAACATAAACATGTCTTGAAAGTGGCTCTGAGATATCAAAAAATCTATTTCACTATTGTCCAGTGCTTTTTGCCTGGATTGGAGAGAAACTGGCTCACTACACTAACTGCATAAGTAATATTTTGTCTTGTACAAACCATAGTGTACATCAAACTGTCAACTGTTGAAGCATAAGGAACTCCCTTCATCTCTTGCTTCTCTTTCTCACTTGTAGGACAATGCTCGGAACTAAGCTTGAAATGACATGCAAGTAGAGAACAAATAGATTTTGTCTTGCTTATGTCAAATCTGTCAAGAATCCTTTTAACACATACTTTTTGAGATAAACATAACTCATCAGATTTTCTATCGCGGGAAATCTTCATGCCAAGAATCTGTTTTGCAGGTCCCAAGTCCTTCACTGCAAAAGACTTACTATGCTTTCTCTTTAGATTGTCAATCTTACTAGCATCCTAGCCAACAATTAACATGTCATCCACGTAAAGCAAAAAAATAATAAAATCGTTATCACTAAACTTATTCACGAGTATACAATAGTCAGACATAGTCTTGCTGAAACTATAATTTTCCATAAAGAAATCAAACTTCTTGTACTGCTGTCGTGTATACAAGTTCTTCTTTGCCTTTGACTACTCCATGTATATTTCCTCCTCTAAGTCACCATGTAAGAAAGCTGTCTTTACATCAAACTGTTTAATCTCTAAATTCAAGCTAGCTGCTAATCTTAGAACTACTTAGATAGAAGACATCTTCACCACAGGAGAAAATATTTCTTCAAAATCACCACCTTTCTTCTGTTGAAACCCTTCATTACCTATCTAGCCTTGTATCACTGTTGCGGGTTATTTTCAATCTTCAACTTATAAACCCATTTGTTCTTCAGTGCCCCTTTTCCCTTAGGAAGTTTATTAAGTCATAACTGTGGTTCTTATTTAAGGATTTTATCTCTTCTTGCATGGCTTTAACCCACTCATTTTTATATTGATGAGGCATAACTTCTTTAAAATACTTTGGCTCTCCTCCATCTATAAGCATCACATACTCGTGTGGGGGATATCGAGTGGAAGGTCGTCGTTCTCTAGTGGGTCTTCTCAATTCTAGCTCAATTAGTGGTGCAAGTGGTTCTTGAGGTATCTGGTTAACTGGTTCTGTTAGACTATCATTATTATCCTCTCCAGCTTCCCCATGATCATCATGAACTACAGGTGGAGAAATTAAAGTTGGAATAATATGAATATCTGGAGATGACTGAGATTTATCACTTTTCTCTACATCACCAACTATTTGATCTTCAAGAAACACAACATCTCTACTTCTAACTAATTTTTTTGCCACTGGATCCCATAATCTTTACTCAAATTCCACATGTCCATAGCCTAAGAAAATGCATTCTTTGGATTTATCATCAAGCTTTGATCTCTCATCTTTAGAGATATGAACATATGCTCTGCAACCAAATACTCTCAAGTGTTTATAAGAAATATCTTTCTCAGTCCAAACTCTCTCAGCTATATCGCCATCTAATGAAACTGATAGAGAAAGGCTAATCAAGTCAACTGTAGTACGCATAACCTTTGCCCAGAAAGATTTAAGAAGCTTGGCATCAGAAAACATACACCTGACCCTCTCTTCAATTGTTTAATTCATCCTTTTTGTAACACCATTCTGCTATTGGGTTTTTAGTACAGTCTTCTCCAGTTTGATCTTATGAGATTTGCAACACTACTTAAATAGTCCTCTATATTCACCACCATTATCTACTCTAACACATTTTAATTTTCTTCTTCCCCTCTCTCAACATAAGCATGAAAGAACTTAAACGTATTAAGTACTTGGCCTTTAAATTTAAAAGAAAAAACTCACACTTTTCTAGAACAATCATCAATAAAAGTCACAAAATAAAGTGCACCTCCGATTGATTTACTTTGCATCATGCAAACATCAGTGTAAATTAAATCAAGGATTTGTGACTTTTTAGATGAGAAAACCTTTTAAAAGCTACTATGTGTGACTTTCCAGTTAAGTAATGAACACAAGTCTTGAGGGATATACCTACGAAGCTAAGTAGAAATTCTTTTCTAGCAAGAGTTTCCAATCCTTTCTCATTAATGTGACCAAGCTTTTTATACCATATCTCAATGTCAGAGTTTTTTACAGCCACATTCACATCTTCTTTCTTGATTTTGGCTTCTAACACATAGAGGGTGTTCACTTTCTTTCCCTTAGCCGACATTAGGGAGCCTTTGGTGAGCTTTTATTTTTCTTCACCAAATTGGTTAGTATAACCATTATCTTTAAGCTTGCCTGTAGAGATCAAGTTAAAGCGAATATCTAGTAAATGTCTGACATATTTAAATAACAACTTACAACTAACGCTGGTTTCTAAGCAAATATCTCTTATGCTCACAATCTTGGACGCCCCCTCATTTCCCATCCGAACATGGTCATAACCACCACTAACATAAGATGTGAAGCAATCACAATGTGCAGTAACATGAAACAAAGCACTCGAATCAACCACCCAATCACTAGTATGGCAAGTGAGATTTATAGAGCTCTTATCATAAACAATACCCCATATCACCATCAACTACAGCTGTAGTGTTCTCTTTGTCATTTTGCTGAGCATCATCCTTTTTTTTCGCCTATTCTCTTTTTCACAATCTACACTTCCTTTTAACGTGACCCATTTTCTAATAATGAAAGCACTTGACGTTTCTCTTCTGGGACTTAGATTTCTAGGTTATTATTGTTATGCTGGTAGGAATTTTTGCTTTGGCTTCTCCCTTACTTCTTGTTTTTTTTTGAAACAAGTGCATCTGACTCAGAAGGAACTGCTTCAACACTCTTTGTTCTAGATTCTTGATTTCGCAACCTATCTGCAAGCATATCCAAGATTAATTTTCCGATCGACGCTAAGTTATTCACTCCACTAATGCCTTCCAATTGTTAGGCAAAGAACTAAGTAATAATAGTGCTTGCAACTCATCATCTAAAATAATTTTCATTGTAGTCAACTGATCATTCAAACTTTGAAACTCACCAGTGTGTTCAGTTACACTGCACCCCTCATTGTACTTTAAGTTAACAAGATTTTTCATTAAATTGGCTTTATTCTGTACTGTCAGTTGCTCATAAATTGTTTTTAATTTCCTCCAAAGAACATTAGTCTTGGATTCCTTCGCGACATGGTAGTATACACTGTTGAATGTCTTATTTACTGCTATATGTGTCAATGTGTAAGTGTACATAACAAGTAATATACTTATGAGTATTTAGATCATCCCCATAGGGATTAATGTTATAGGATTTGCTACAGCAATCTTAATAGTACAATTTCAGTCTAAATTAAAATAGAATAATTAATGAAACTAACTAAATTAAAGATGTAACAAACAAAATGCAATAAGGTAAATTCTCAAATCAAAATGCAATAAGGTAAATTCAATGGAAAAAAAAGTAGTTGAGTGTTTAAACTTACTTAATAGTTTCGACTATGTTTTCAATTATAGTACCGATTCTACAACATCTACTACAGCACTGGGCAGAATCCCTCATGCATCTTCAGTTGTCACCTGCTGGATATCTTATATCTAAATGCAACCTAACAATAACCAGTTGTTACGCTAATATTAGATATAGCATTATGTGTTCTAGGTTCTAATTGCCCTATAAGGTAAATCCCTATGTCTAGTTCTTTATTAATTTTAAATCAAGCATGACCCTATGTAAATCGAGATTAACTCAACTTGAGAAACTCAATTCTAAAACATGTATTGTCTTAATTTGTTAAAACATGTATTGTCTTAATTTGTTTCACTAAGTCAGACCTTTTTTAGGCTCCTTTTTAACTAGTATCCACTAAGTTAGTCGAAATAAGAAATTACAATAAATAAAATCAAGACAAAATGCTGCAGCAAATCCAAAGCAACACAAATATATCAATCAAATAACCATCAAGCTTGTTTAACACTCAACCACAACAAAATTTAGTTCATGATATACAATAAAATAGTAACAAGAATCGTTTTAACCATCAAATAAATTCTCATAGACAAAAGAAAACAAGAAAATAAAAATGAAGAATTGAGTTCAGTTTGATCTTGCGATCTCTCCTTCTTTTTCTCTTTGAATCCTCTGCCACAGTCCTCAAATCTCTATTTTTTTCTCTGTTTGCTTTTTGTTTTTTTTTTCCTCTGCTCTTTTCCTTAATGACGACTCCTCTCTTTCTTTTCATGCGTGCTCCTTTTTATAACTCGGAATTAGGGCAACCAGAAGCTTATAGCCCCGTGTCTTCCATTTTTGGAAACTTTGAATAGCAATCTTTTAGCTAACATGCGTAAAATCTCATCTGCAATTACTACATGATTACTACAGCTTTTCATCCATTAAGCTTGAGCTTTTTGGTCCCCTCCAATCATGCATACTCTAGGGAGCCTTTGGTGAGCTTCCATTTTCTTTCACTAAATTGGTTAGTGTAATCATCATCATCAAATATACTTGTGGAGATTAAATGAAGGCAAATATCTTATACATGTCTGACATCTCTAAGCAACAACTTACAACCAACACTAGTTTCTAAGTAAATATCACCTATGCCCACAATCTTGGATGCCCTCTTATTTCCCATCCGAACACGACCATCATCACCATTACTATAGAATGAGAAGTAATCACGATGTGAAGTAACATGAAATGAAGCACCCGAATCAATCACCCAGTCATTAGTATGGTAAGTAAGATTTACAGAGCTTTCATCATATATAAACAGTACCCATATCACCATCAACTATGGGTGTATATCAAAGTCAAAATAGAAGCATTTAAAGTGTTTTCAGTGTCACAAGGAAGAGCATTTCAATAAAGATTGCCCTGAGAGAAAGTCAAGACTTAGGATTTAAACGACAAAGCTGGAGATGCATCTATAGTAAAAAAAAAAAAAAAGTTAGTTTTGAGCTGCTAAAGTACTCATAGCCTCAAGAGAAAAGCTTCAAGGTCAGTAGGTTCTTGAATTAGGTTGTACCTATCATATTTTTCCAATAAAAGCTATTTTACTTCATATCGGTCATGTAATGGTGGTGTGGTATTGATGGGAAACAATTCAATGTGTAAAGTGGTTGGTATTGGGACTGTTACCTTTAAGATATTTGGTGTGATTAGATTAAATAGGCTATATTATTGAGGTTGAGAAATGAACGTTGAGGGTTATTAAAGGCTTAATGGCCATAATGAAGATAGCAAAATGAATGGCTTATATGTGTTAGATGGGTAAACAGCTGTTAGTAAGGCAAGCATGTGTGTGTGTGTGTGTGTGTGTGTGTGTCTATATATCTATATATGTGTATGTGTGTGTGTGTGTATGTATATATATGTATGTACGTATGTAGGTATGTATATATGTATGGATGTATGTATGTATATACATATGAGTAGCAACAACAACACAGTTTACTAATGCTAATCTACTTTTTTAAGCAACAAGTTATTTTATCCACACAGTAGAAACAACTTATTTCATCAGCAATGCATTCTCAAACAACCCTTAAATTCTAATTTTTTTTTTTTTGGTTAAGAAATTAACCTCAGTGAGGCAAGGGAAAATTTATTTACATAAAAAGAACAGAGTGAATACAAGTCAAGTAGACATAATGATGTATAACTAACCCATCAGTTCTGTACAAAAGGCAACAAAAAAAGATACATGAAAGCCAATAGCCAAAAAGAACAAAATCAATGAGACCTATAATCGGGGAAACCATTAGCGTCTTTAGAAATAAGGCTTCGAATCTCCATTGGTGGCGAGTTCCGCCAACTAAATCAAGGCAACCAACACCGAAAATAGTCAAAATGTCTGCGGTTTCTCAAAAGATCTACCATTTCTCCTATATTAGAAACTGTTTATTTACAGAGAACTGATTGTTGTGTTATACAAAATTACAAACAAGTGAAGCTATTTATATAGTGACTATTGTAAAGCCAACCTCCGTATATATAGTGACTATTTTTTTTAGGAGAAGTATTCCTTTCCTTATATAAGTAGTATTCCTCCTTGAATAAACTAAGTCCAAATGAGAAATTACTTGTTCCTTAAATAGGAATCTTCTCGAATAAGAAAAATATTAAATAAGAAAAACCTATGAATTATATCCTAATTTAGAATTTACAAATCCTCATTACGAAAAGAGACATGTTTCCTAACAATTACTAACGTCTTTTATTTTAAGAAATTAACCTTGCTGAAGCGAGGAGAACGGTATTTACATAAAAAGAACAAAACGACTACAAGTCAAAGGAATGTAATGATCATTACTTGCCTATCAACTCTGTAAAAGAAGCAATAAGAAAAGATAGATGAAAGCCAATAGCAAAAATGAACAAAATCAGTAAAGTCTATAATTGGGGAAACCATTAGCGTCTTTAGAGACAAAGCTACGAATCTCCGTTGGTGGTGAGTTCCACCAGCTAAATCAATAAAACCAATACTGAAATTAGCCAAAATGTCTGCTACACTGTTGTTTTCTCCGTCAGTCTGGGAAAAATGAAAATTCATACCCTGTACACTGTCCTTCAAACGGTGATAATTGTATAACCGATTGTGAACAGTCCGTCATTGCAATAAATTTTTTTTTTTGATAATATCATTTAAAAAATTTAATGCTACAACCCAATTGCTTTATGTTTATACTCGACCATTGCATGAATTATTTTGTAGGTGAGGCTCTTTGTATTTTAAAAATTATTCTATACATTTAAATTTTAATAAAAAAAATTATATTCTTAAAATATCCATGATCTAAATCACTGTAAAGTGGACAATTTTGTTCAACAAACTAAAATATATTTCTCGTAACAATAAGATAAAACTACTTTAGCTTTATAAATCAGTTTTTTACATTTTCATTAGTAAGAAAGACATTAACTTTGAATTTTTACTGCTCACCATAAAAATTTTTTTTTATCTATCTTTGTTGAAGAACTTTTTATTTATTCAATTCCAAGAAATCCCACCACTTTTATCAGTAACAAGAAAGGCATTAACTCCTTTTTATTAGGGATGGCAGAATCAGGATCCAGATGTCGATGTATCCGGATCCGAATTCATATTGTTGTTTTGAGATCCGAATGTGGCTGATATCCATACGAATGTTGGATGAATATTCTGGGTATCTAGGTTAAAACAAATTATGTACAAATTTACAATATTTTATCTATTTAAAAAGTAAGACATAATAATCATCTAATACTGAACAAATCGAAAACAGTTATCAACAACAATCCAAGTTAATATCACCACAGATGACAAAATTAAAATAATCTAAATATTGCCAAAATTTAAAATAATCAAAACTAATGTTTACGGGTATTTGGGTGTGTTATAATGTCTATGTGTAATGAGCTTTTAGCTTAGGGCTTGTGTATTCTTATATATTGTACTTTTAATTTAATTTACTTTTTAAAAATATGAGGATCTATTTATTTGGTTTTTTCAAATGCATGTGTATCCAAATCTGCATTGGAGTCCGTGTGAATCCTCAATTTGCATATCTGGATCTGCATATATTATTTTACGGATCTAGATTTTTTCGAATCTTTGGAAATGCAAGCCGAATTACGATTTTCTTGACAAGTCAAAAACATGCAATTCGTTTTATCTTGGAAACTTTTTTTTCCCTTAACTTCTTCGATATTTATGAAAACAAACTATATAATTATCTTATTAACTTGTTGTTCACGATGATAGAGAATTGATGAAAATTTTATTGAAATGAATATCCCTAGTAGCCATGTTGATTAAGATGGAGGAAAAATTACTTATCGTCTATGATCAGACAAATTTAGTTCTTATTTTAACAAGTTTTTTTATTGTGATCTTATAGTAATTGGGTAAAGAGATAATATAAAAATGTAAAGTGAAAGAGATTTAATTTAAGGCAATTTTGTCGATTTTAAAAGTATTGGCGTTTGTTTTTTGTCTGAAATCTAAACAAACTTGAATTGATCTGAATTCTGAATAAACTTAAATGTCTGAATATGAATAATATATTCATTTTTTGGTTTGAATCTCT
Source organism: Murraya paniculata (assembly GCA_030449075.1). NCBI lineage: Eukaryota > Viridiplantae > Streptophyta > Magnoliopsida > Sapindales > Rutaceae > Murraya > Murraya paniculata. The sequence continues at coordinate 125,299 of JAEVFN010000090.1, read as the reverse complement.
AAAAATAAGTATTTAATTGTTTACCTTTTCAACTTAAAAAACTAAAAAAAATGTACTTTTACACTTGTATTCTTCTTAAATTTGAATGTCAAATAAATAATTAATACACACACGCACACATCAAAGAATATAAAATCCATAATATTTTAACATATAAGCAAAATCACATTCAATTGAGTACATAATGATTTTGGAATTATAATATATAAAATACCATAAGTTTCAAATTTTATCACAAATTCTCAATAATAGTACATAATATAAGATGAGATTATTAGTGGGCAAATGCGAATGGATGGGTTTTAGAATGGACATGAAAAATAATTTATAAAGTAGAGATACTTTTTACACTAAAAATTAGTTGACTTATTCAAATTTCTCTATTCAATAAAAAGAAAATTGGCTTATTTTATTAAGTCAAAATTATCTAAAAGTCCCATTAATTTATAAAAACAAACACATCTAATTAACCTAATTAATTAAGTTACGTCACTTTAAGTCATTAAGTTAAAAAACAAACACCTTCTACGTCGAACAAAAGTTTATTTTGAAAATTTTTAATATACGAGTCCTAAGAAAAAGAGTATTCATCGTGAAAATTCTACATAGACAATACAGGAAATGTAAATGCTCAAAAATAAATTTACATCAAATTATGGCAAAGATCTTGGCTCATAATTGAACTGATTGAGAAGCTTCAAAATCATATCTCAAGGATCCTACCTAATGTGATCCACCATATTTTATTAATGCACCTGCAGAAGCATCTGCATGGCGGTGGTGGCCACCCATTCACAATTATTATTATGTACATAACTACAATTATCGGCTAATCGATCAGTATGCGTTGTCACCGAGGGCTGCTTGAATTGATATATATTTTCATATTGTGAATTATTGCCAATGATATATTATATAGTTTCATGTCGGCTACCTGAGTCTATATATTGTGTGATATCCCACCAGAAGCAACCACAATCAAAGGACTCGCAAAAGCTACTTAATTACTAGCGCAGAAGCTAGCAGTGATCTTTTCTGACTTGAAGAATATGGAAACTATTTGTGCAGGTAATTCATCAGGCAATGTTCAGTTGAATTCCATTTATAGTTCTTACATTAATTAATATATGCCTTTATGAACAAGTATTAAGATTTGAAATTTTCAGGTTATAAGGAATGGTCGGAGTCTAGCATCGCTCCTTTTCATGGTTGTATCATTAATGATGGGATAGGGAATGACAATCTTGATCTTCTCATGGTCCCTCAATATGGGAGAAGCCCTGATGAATCTGGTTAAGTGCAGTGCTAAAGTAAAGAGATGTAATGGGCACCATGGCCAGTCAATTGTCTGAGCGCATGTCAGTTTGCTTCAATTCGAATAATGAGATCTCTTGGGATATATATACAAGAGATTTTTTTGTTTACATCCATGTACTTTGTTTTCCTTAAACTAAATAAGTAAAACTGTTGTGTGTCAATTTGTTATTTAAGTTAGTCATGATTATTTTCTCTCTTCTTGAATGCCTCTTTGAAACAAACTGCATTGCTAACTTAAAGAGTGTTAGTGATTCCTTGGTTGATTTGCGGCTTCTACACTATCAATCTAAGAAAAAAAAAACCGAAAAAAAGAAGAGATTATGTACCATCCCTTTTTAAAAAAAAAGAAAAAAAGAAATTAACCTTGGCAAATCAAGGAAAATTTTATTTAAATTAAAAGTATAAAAAGCCAATTCAAGTCAAGTGGACGGAATAAGCCTTACCCCTAAAAAAAAGTGTAGTGCTAAAATAAAAAAGAGCCAAGGCTCTATAGAAGAGGCAACCGGAAAAGATAGATGAGAACCAAAAGCAAGAAAAAAGCCAATGAAATATATATTTGGGGAAGTCGTTAGCATCTATATAAATAAGGTTTCCAATCTCTACTGGCGGTGAACTCCACCAGCTAAATTATGACATCAACACCAAAATTAGCCAAATGGACTGCTGCATTTTTGTTCTCTCGGTAGATGACGGAAAAATGAAAATTCATACCCTACATGCGAAAAGGTTACGACAATTGTATCATCGATTGCGAAGAGTAAATTATTTCAATAATTTCTTTTTCTGAATAACATTATTTCAATAATTTAATGCTACTGCCAAATTAATTTATGTCTATACTCGACTACCGTATGAATTATTTTATACTTAGTTTTTATAAAATTGATGTAATGTAGGAAACAATAATACTGTGCTTACTTATTTTTTATCCTTAGTTTATATACTAAATAATTTTCATATTTAGTTTGAATATCAAACTGATGTAGTTTTATTTAATTGGCTCAAGTGATAGTTATATATTCTTATCATTTCTTATCGAAATGGTGACAAAGATCTTGGCTCATAATTGACTTAATTCAGAAGCTTCAGGATCATATCTCAAGGACTTAAATCAGAAGCTTCAAGATCATATCTCAAGGACTTAATTCAGAAGCTTCAAGATCATATCTCAAGGATCCTAATGTGATCATTAATGCACCTAGAGCATCCGCATGGCAGTAGTGGCCCATCCATTGATCACAACTATTATTATCTACATAACTACAATTATTGGTTTATCAGTGAGCCATTGGACCCATGCAAGCTCTCACGTTATTCACGTAATTGAACTATAGCCCTTAATCTATCGTCTACCAATCTGCAATTAAACATCAGCCGTTGATCCGTCATCCACTTAACCGTTGTCACCGACAGCTACTTAAATTTATATATACTTTCGTAATGTAAATTGTTGCCAATGATATATTATATAGTTTCATGTCGGCTACCTGTCTATATATATATTGTGTTATATCACACCCAAAGCAACCAAAATCAAGAACTTACAACAACAACTTAATTAGTTGTGCAGTCCCTTTTACTTCTTAATTGCTCTATTTTTATTTTTTGTTCTCTTTCTCTTTGTTGGTTGTTTTCATTCCTTTACTTGGAAGTTTTGGTTTATGTCCCTCTCCATATGTAATTTTATTTTTTAGTTCAATAATCTACAGGTAAGGGAATCCCGCCTAACCACCCACCTTTGAGTAATTTTTAGTAAAAAAAAAAAAAACTTAATTACTTGTGCAGAAGCTAGCGGAGCTCTTTTCTGATTTGAAGAATATGGAAACTATTTGTGCAGCCAATTCATCAGGCCATGTTAAGTTCAATTCCATTTATGATTATTATATTAATATATGCCTCTATGAACAAATTTTCTTATTTGAAATTTTCGGGTAATAACGAATGGTCGGAGGCTAGCATCGCTCCTTTTCATGGGTGTATTATTGATGATAGGATGGGGAATGACAATCTTGATTTTTATATAGTCCCTCAGTACGGGAGAAACCCCGATGAATCTAGTTAAGTGCTGTGCTAATATAAAAGGACGTAATAGGCACATAGCTTGTCAATTGTGTGAGAACAAGTTGGTTTGCTTCCATTCGAATAATAAGATCTTTTGGGATATACATACAAGAGAATTTGTTGTGTCACGTCCTTGTACTTTTTTTTTTACTTTGACAAAATAAATAAAACTGTTGTGTGTCAGTTGGTATTCCAGTTAACCATGATTATTTTTGAAACAAACTGCATTTACTAATTTAGATAGTTTTAGTGGATCCTCCAATGATGTGGTTTCTTCACTTTCAATCCACAAAAAAAAGAGATGACAATAAGTACCAGGATCAGGATTCTCTCCTAAAAATGAGATTAAGTACTAGGATCAGGATTCTCTCCTGATTTGATTATGTAGTGAGCAAATAATTCAACCGTTAAATAGTTAATAAATAAATAAATAATAAAAAAAAATTTACCCGTATACTATTAATAGAATACATGTGGAGAAGATCTTTAAAAGTTCAGTGAGCCCGGATTAGGAGAGAATCATATTTTTAAATACTAATTTTTTTCCCCTTTTTAAGAAATTAACCTTGGTAAATAAAGGAATACTTTTTGTTTTTAAAATAAGAAGCATGAAACGCCAATACAAGTCAGGGGGACGGAATTAACCCTACCCCTAAAAAACTGCATAGTGCTAAAATAAAAAAGAATCAAGACTCTATAAAAAGGCAACCAAAAAAGATAGATGAGAGCCAAAAGCAGAAAAGAAAAATGCCAGTGAAATCTACAGCTGGGGAAACCATTAGCATCTTTATACATAAGGCTTCCAGTCTCAACTAGCGGTGAGCTTCACCAGCTAAATTATGAGAACCAACACCGAAGTTAGCCAAAGTACCAAATTATTGTTCTCTTTGTAGGATAGGGAAAATTGAAAACCATACCCTACTGTCATGCGAAACGGTCACAACAATTGTATCGCTGGTTACGAAATGTCCATCACTTCAATAATTTCCTTTTTTTCTTTTTTAATAATATCATATCAATAGTTTAATGCTACAGCCAACTTAATTTATGTTTATACTCAATTGCTGTGTGAATTATTTTATGGGCGGGACTATTTATATTTTAAAAATTATTTTAAATTTTTTTTTAATGTTAAAATTAATATTATTTAATCTCTCTACTTTAACTGTATCTGAATTTTTTTTACCTCTCATTTTCAAGAACTAAGTAAATAAATAAATAATAATATTATTATTACTATTTTTTATTACTTACACTTATTTAATAACTTATTTAATAGTAGTAAGGTGGAATGAACTCACTGATCACTAGATATTATCAACCTACAACTATACTCATTCAAGTGCGAGTACAAATATGGTCTTGATGAAAACCTTACTGGTACTCGTACTAGATCTGACAATTTCATGACTTTCTTGTCGTCAAAAAGTTGGCTCAAGTAAGTTAATTCAATTTGTTCCAAAACCCTCATGAGATGTAGTGGACTTGGCTCTTGAATCTGCCAATCAGAATTGATTTTCTTCACACTCATATATGGGATAGAGAAGTTGATTTCTTTGAGATTTGGTGGCTTCTAGAAGTATTCAGGCATAAGAATTCGCATGCGAAAACCCTTCTAATGCTTGGGTATAATTACAAAATTAGTTGCACTTCCCCAAATTTCTGAATCCTAAGTCCTTAAAACTAAATTCTGAGACCACAAATCACTCTGACACTAGGGGAAAATCTTGAAATGCAAAATTTGGTGCAGTTTGAGACTAATTTGATGCCTGAACTAGATCTGATAGGAGCAGCCAGTTCGAACGAACTAGAAACGAGTCAAGCCGTAGTCCACAAACGGTCTAGTTCACGTGGTCAAACTCTGGGTTAATGCCAGTTCGAATATGAATTCGAGCAAATCAACACGCAATTTTGGATGCGGGTCAAGCAAGGGTAGGGTCGGGTCGGGTGTGACGCGGGTTGGATTGACTGAAATGGGTGCGTATGGGGGCGCTTGTTATACATGCGCCCGCAATTGCTGCTACACATGTCTTCAACCTCTGAAGCATGTGTAATGCACATGCCTGGAACCCTCCATGAACTAGTCACTGGTTTTGATAATTTTTACCCTTCCAGACGTCGAAACTTAATGTTTTTGGACTCTATAAACTCGTTGGGATGTCTAGAATAAACTGGAATGGAAAATGCAATTGATTTGAATTAAAACGAGATGAACTTCCTTGACAAAACTTTCTCACGCTTGAATCCTTGTTTTGCACTGAAACCTCCACTCTAATACTAATGATGGATTTTAATGACCGCTTAACACTGCTGTTAGACTGGTGGTTACATGTAGTACTCTAAGTACACAATATAATAAGTCTTCAAGAATGTCTTGGAATGTATATGTGTTGTGATGCGTTCATGCTTTTATATAAGCAACGATATGATAGTTATATGTTCGAACTTTGAACAAGTAACTTCCATTAACCGCTTGGAAGTTACATGTTTGTCCTTTGTAAGAGACACAACCTTTAATTTCATCACATGGCATACAAGGTGTATCAACTTTGTGATACATCATGTATGCCTAATAGATTCTGCATGTGACCATTTGATCACATGTATATTAAAAAGGGATCCTAATGTGATCCTCCTTATTTTCTTAATGCACCTGAAGCATCTGCATGGCAGTGGTGGCCACCCATTCACAATTATTATGATTATGTACATAACCACAATTATAAATTATTGGTTAATCAGTTAGCCATTGGACCCATGCAAGCTCTCACGTTGTTCACATAACTGAACTATAGCCTTAACCCGTCTTCTACCAATCTACAATTAAACATCAGCCATTGATCTGTCATCCACTTACCCCGTTGTCGCCGACGGCTACTTGAATTTACATATATTCCTGCGGAAAAATAACTCGACGCCAAGATGATAAAAAGCTTACTACAAATTACTGCCAATGACATATTATATAGTTTCATGACAGCCACCTGTGTCTATATATTGTGTTATTATCACACTCGAAGCAACTGCAATCAAGAACTCGCGAAAACAACTCAACTATTTGTGCAGAAGCTAGCGGAGCTCTTTTCTGATTGGAACAATATGGAAACTATTTGTGTAGAAAATTCATCAGGCCATGTTAAGTTAAATTCCATTTATAATTATTATATTAATATATGCCTTTACGAACAAGTTTGCTGATTCAAAATTTTCAGGTAATAAGGAATGGTCAGAGGCTAGCACTGCTCCTTTTCATGGTTGTATTGTTGATGATGGGATGGAAAATGATAATCTTGATCTTGTTGTAGTCCTTTAATACGGGAGAAACTCTGACGAATCTGGCTAAGTGCAGTGCTAATGTAAAAGGCTGTAATGGGCACCATAGCCCGTTAATTGAGTGAGTGCTTGTCGGTTTATCAATTCTAATAAAAAGATCTCGACACATATATATACAAGAGACTTTCTTGTTCACATTTATGTACTTTTTTTTCCTTAAACTGAAAAAATAAAACTGTTGTGTGACGTAATGAGCCAATACATGTTAAATGGGATGTAATGGGCTTTGCCCATTACCCTTAAAAAAATGAATAGGGCTAGAACAAAATGGAGCCAAGGTTCTGTAAAATAAGCAACTATAAAACGATAGATGAAAGCCGATAACAAAAAAGAACAAAATCAATGAAATCTATAGTTGGGGAAATCAATTGCGTCTTTAGACATAAGGCTTCGAATCTGCTGGCAGCGAGCTCCGCCCACTAACTCATGGCAAATCAACACCGAGATTAGCCAAAGAATTTACTACACTATTGTTCTCTGTGTAGGTGAGAGAAAAACGAAAATTCATACCCTGCTGTCCTGCAAATGTTTGACGAAAATTGTACCAACGATTGCAAAGGACCCAAGGAGGCTCCAAAGAAGCCGTAAATAGATGATATTACTAGAAGCTATATATTACCTATGGTCTAAGTGATTTCTTAACATAAAAAGCTATATGCTTCCAAACCTAATGTATAGCTCCTCAGTACAAATTGTAAGGAACATGAACTTACAGTTCATGAGGGAATTATTACAATTTGGTTTTTCGATGAACAATTAGGTAAATAATGGAAAAAAAAATGATTATAAGTTTTCTCATTCCAGAAACAAACCTGTATAAATTGCACATATGACCAAAATTCTTGCCATAACAACAAATAGATGAATCAAAAGAACACCACAAACCCACATTCACCATCTCTAACAAGCACAACCACAAATTATTAATGTATAAAATTAAACAGGAGCATGTGCTTAATTATGTACCTCAAAGATTTCAACAAGAGGTTGCACTTCCATTTTAGTACAAGTGGAATGCTCCTCCTGATGGCATCATGTTTCTTCTAAGATGCGGCGTGAGAGAACATGATGTTGTGAAGCGCCTTTGCTTGATGAAATTTTCTTATACTAACTTTGAATTTCGACGTAGTTGACATGTCAATCTTACTGACGACTATTCATGATTACAGATAGCTGTTGAAAATTACCATTCTTTGCATCTCTTGTTACTGATTCACCATTATATGAAGACTACAGAGAGATATCGTTCCTATACGGCACGCTGTGATCAAAGCAACTGTCCAGAAATGCTACACGTTGCTTTGGTGTGCTCATAGACCTTGCCTTTGCTTTGGCGGACTCCGTAACAGCCATATAAGTTGGAAAAACCGGAGAATTTGGGACAGAATCATTATCTCCAAATGCACTCTGTTTTGTGCGACTAAATGATCTCCTTGGAAATGAAATTGGTGAACTCACACTGTCCTGTGAATCATGCTTCCACATATGTCTCAGTCTAACATGTCTAGGAATATATATTTCACTTGGAATCAGATTTTCATGTGCTGATGAGTTTAACATCTCTAATCCTTTCCTCCTATATGCCCCTGTATTTGACCCTTTTTCCAACGTGAAGCTTTCTCTTCCGTTTTCCTTGTGAGGTACTGATTCTTCCAGCATATGAACATTTCTTCTCTCCTGAAAGATCATAATGTTGTGTGTCCAGAGTTGCGGAATTTAGATATAACTACGAGAAGAGAAATCCTTGTGCTTCATTTCATTGAAATCGGAACAGAGAAAAATATTTGAAAGACAGCATTTCTCATGTTTACAAAAATTTGCATTGTTTTGTTGCTTTATACTTCAGTCTGTATCCAATAAGCATGATGGAAGCAGACAATTGAGATGAACTTACCCGGTGGGAATACGAGTACTTCATCATCCGTTCTCTTTTGATAGCAGCTTCTTGCTTTCTTAACCATATGGCTTCCATGTCTTCCTTTGAAAGAAAACTGTAATCCCAACTTCTTTGATCGATGAGTTCAGGCTGTCCGCAGCAAGAATTTTGTGGTAAACCAAATGAGGAAACAATCACCAATCACAAAGAAAACAAACTTGAATATGCAGCTGCATTACATAAGGATATGCTTCGGGCCTTTTACAAGAAAGAATAGCTCTATATCAGACTAGAGGGTGTATCCCATATCCGATGTTGTTTTTCAATTTTTTTTTTTGGTATGCTTAAAGATACATAGTAATCACACATGATTCACAGCTCTATTATCTCAATTAGAGAAGATATCCTCCCAAAAGCAACAAAGTCAAAAAATGGGCTTCTTCATACTGTTTCCCATGGGAATTACAGCTCAGTCTACTTCCATATTTGTTTTAAGCAACATTAGGGAAGCATTTATCATATATTCAAATTTAGAGAGGAGAACTGTCTAAGCAAAGAAAAGAAGCATATCCACAACAGATACCTTTGTTTCCTTCTCTTCCAACTCCTCTTTTGACCTGATGAACTTTTTATGTTCACTATATTTGCAAACTGCATCTCTCTTTTCCTGGACCTTCGACTGCTTTTCTCCATTGGATGGCAAACAATTCAATGTGGCAGTTGCTTGACGTCTTACAGCTCTGCCGCGAACAATAGCTTGAAGTCTCACCAGTCCCTTCAATGCTCTCAATGCTTTCCTTGCCTATTTCACTCCCATTCGGAAGTTCATTTTCAGTTACCATATTCAGGTTTTGTCAGTACACATATAAGGAGAATTCGGGTTTTGAAATTATTTTTCATAAATTAGAAGCATTTGAACTTAAACTGAGGACCCATATGGTGCTGTCTAATTTTTAAAAATATTAATGCTTTCATGAGAACCCCAATCAGTTTGCGAAAAATAACAGATTTTTAGTACAAGGTCATTTTTGGTAAACTAAATATTGGCCAAAATGAGAACTGGAAGAGAACTACTTAACGAGAAGACACAAATGATAGATACTATAGTTCACCTCCTCATTGGTTTTGCCCTAAAAAATGAGATCATCCAAAATTGTGCAGAAGAAATTATTTTCTACGCCGAAGGTCTTACTCTATAGTGCTTCCAAATACACCCATATTATCAATTCTCATTAGCATAATTTAATTTCAAAGCAAAAACAAATCATGCAAGTTTAAAACGAGATAAAAAGAGCAAGATCCAAGAAGCTCACCAGATGTGCCCTGAAAGCACTTTGAATCTTGATGGCAGCCAAGTTTTGATCTCTCGCGGTTAAATGATGGTAAGATTTAGAGGTGCCTATTAGCCGAACAACCTCAGCTGCTGCATGAGCAGCAGCAACTGCAGCCTCAGCAGCAACAGCAGTTGCCATGGCAACATTCAAAGCATGCTTCCTCTGCTCTTCAGTTGCTTCATTCAACGATTTTTGTGGTGCTGTAAGTGCAGGGTATTGTCTAAACTTAATCCTTCCAAAAGCCCATTTCCATCTCTTTGATTTCTGGAGATGTTATTATTAAAAAACAAATATTAGGACTACTCAAGATTAATAAGACAGCAAGAGTAGATCATAATAGTAATAACATTTAATCAATTAGCATAGCGAAACACTGAAACTAAACCTTTTCTGCTTTTGTTCTTGCCTCAGAAACGAAGAGTTTCTTCACCCAACCAAACCAGGACCGATGCTTCCCCATTGAATATTCTCAAAATCATATCAACGAAAGTTTGGACACCATGTTTCTATCCTTGAATCACACCTTATAATACAAAAACAAGCGTCAGATCAGAATATATAGAAAGCTTCCTAGATTAACATACATAATTGAGTTAAATTAAGAGAAGGATAAGACACCCTTTTGAGAAACTAACATGATTTAACAATTTAACAAACTCAGAAAGCATTCTGGATTAGGAGAAAAAAATACAAAAAATCAAAAAGATATCTTTCTTTTTCACCTGTCTTAAATTGTGAAATTCAGTAACTTTTCTGTTTTTTCCCCCCGGCTGGCAAGTTAGAAATGAAATCTAAAACCACATCTTGACAGTGTCTTTAAAGCACAAACATTACCAGATTTAACCCAGAATCTGAAAACCAAAAGTAAAACATCTCAGTAATAGACCATACAGAGTCCAAGAACCAGTGTTGCTATTCACATAAAATAAATAAATAACACTGACCCATTTCCAATCATGACTTAAATAAAGTAACAAACCTTGATTTAGAAGCTTTTAAGCAATGATGTTGAAAAACAGTTGAAATCTACTGAAATGATGGTCTCTTGAATGCTATATTCAAGTGGGTTGGTTTTTATTGACTGCACTAGAAAGCGAAAGGTGAGAGTTTGAATCATAAGGTCGCTCTTTCCAATGAAGCTGATGTATGTGGCATTTGCAGATCAGTTAGTGGTGATGGGCAAGTGATGACTTATGACTTGTGCATAACTTCCTTGCTCATGGCGGGGTCCTTTTCCCTCTTTATTTATTTCTATTCCTTGCTCATGGCGGGGTCATTTTCCAACTGTCACTTTCACTTACAACTACTGATGACCGATTCAAATGTCTGTTACCATGAATTTACTGAATTCTCCCCCATTCATTTTCCACTTCTGTCACTGGGGTTGCATCTGTAAGTACATATATGACTATTATATGTTCCCGTAAAGAGTATCGATAATATTGTTGACAATAATGAAAAATTTTAACGACTGCTACTTGCCGATTTTGCATGGTTAGTAGATCCGGTTACACAATTCTTTACTTACGAATTTTTTCAACTTATTAGTTTGGGATTCATTGAGTGCCACTAAGTAGTCTAAAGTAAGTTGATTAGAGTCTAATTCGGCGATCAACAGCAACCCTTAAACATGAATTAATGCGGTCCGTATTTGTTTGTAAAATTGGCGTAAGACACCATCATCATGCATGTTCATCAGGTGTGGCATGTGGGTTTGCTCCTATATGTGTTTCTTCACTAGACCGCTCCAAATCCGTGCTTGCCTTTGTTGTGTCAACCAAGGTTAAGTTCCATAAATGCCTCAATTTGGGTCACGTTAGGCAAAATTTGGTAAATAAACCTTCTTGTGATACAATATTGCGAAAGTCCTTTTTATTAATTATTATCATTTAGTCTGTCCGTTTAGGTTGGCTTTAGTAAAAAATGTGTGTTTATAAGACTGAATCTTATCAGTTTGAAACTTGCGAGTGCTTTTTCATCGGCCCCATTTCAATTTTCAACCATAGTGTAAGGTCTTCTTAAAAAAGTCAAGAAAAAACATTTCTTGTAATATGAAATTTTTAAATACTAATTTGTTGGATTAAACAAGAGTATTCTAACTATATCCTAAAAGCTATGATGATTACATCAATGAGGACCCGCTATACGCCATGAAAAGCTCTAGACATGCATGCATTCAACAACTTAACCAAATTTTGACCAGCAATCTTTCAAATAAATAGCAACTTTATTCATTTCTTGCTTTCCAAATTGTAGCCAGCATTGTGAGGGTAATCTGGCTTTTGAGCTGTTGAGGTCCCAAGAAGAAGAGATAACAAAGTCAAGACTCATAAATTTAGTGAAACTTTTTTCTTAGGTTGCTTTGAGTTGCCTTCATAATATCATCTTAAGGGAAATACTGTAGCTTTTGAGCTGTTCCTTGGCCCCCAAATTAGAGTAACAATGCATCAATAAACTGAGCATTTCTTTAGTTAAACGAAATTTAGGAGGAAGCAAATGAAATATTTTATCCTTGTAATTTCAATTGAATAGAGACCCCCAACTAGGGCCATGAATAAATAAATGTTTATCTTATGGTTCATGCTTTGCTTTTTCCTTGGTCTCAAAAGCAGATGAAGAAAAGGTTAAGAAAAGGTGATTACAATAATCTCTCTCTAAATTCTCATAATAAAGAAACTTTGGCATAATATATATATATATACAACTTAGATCAGCTAATCATCACCTAGTACCTAGCTTGTAATCATGAATATAGAGTAATAATTAAATTGTAAATGCAGCCTGATGCATGCTTTAATTACTTGTCATGACAGTGAACTACATATAATTTGCCAAAAACGGAAAATAATATTTTAAAAATAGTTTATTATGTCATTATGATTACATGCACACACCCCATCTGCAAACATTGATGAAACTCTCATTTTGTAATTGTAATTACCAATAAAAATGAAGATTCATGATTACAATTTTTTTTTCCTTGGCTTGTTTTGAATAATCTTTGTTGCCTTTAATGATCTATGCAGCAGCAACCAGAACAAAAGTGAAAAGGGCAAAAATAAATACGGGGCCCAAGCAATCACTTAAGCATGAAGAAGATTTTCATTTTATTGTTTTACATTGCACAACACTCGTACATTTGCTTTTCTATTCATTTTACTTTAAAGCATAAGAGTTTTAAGTTAAGAACTCAATATAACTTCACTATGCACAGAACCATCTTCCATTCTTATCCAGGACTTGAGAGAGAACGGCTGTTCCGTTATCTCCAGAATTCTAGCACCTCTGGGCCAATTTCCGTAGCCGCCATAACCAGTATGTCTAGCAAAGCAAAGCCATAGATTTTGATAGGGGCAGCACCAGTCCAATCCGTGGTTGTGTCCAACAAACACTGCCTGCATTCCATGTGAAAGCATTATAATTCAATAGGACCCCATTAGCAGCATTAAAGCAAAATAAAAGTCATTGCTTCATTTCAATTTCAATTTCAATTTTAGAGCCACACATCTGCATTGGTCCCTACTGAGAGGATTTTGCAAAAAAGGAAACCATCTTCATTACAAAATACAATCTGAAAGAAAGTTTCAGCATTCTCATTCAATGGTCATTCCACCTTTTCTTGACATTTCATCATCCACTAATTTCTAATGTCTACAATTTAGGTGTGTCAATAACTGTTGTTCATCTCCTCACATTCTAAAACCATTTAAGCTTCAAGTACCAATTCAAGGAGCAACAGCAAATGACACATTTCTAGAAACATTTTTCAAAGATGCACAAAAAATTACTTTCCTTCCAGCTTTAAATGGGATTCCAAAAGTTGGGTGTTGGACGGTTGGTTGGTTCAGTACGTAAGTTTGCAATTATGTAATACCGAAAAAAACGAAAAAAGGAAAAAGATTAAAACTGGGATTCCAAATAGATTATAAAAATCAGTTTGGGAGGAGGCAGTTTTTAGTTTTAGCCAAGGATAAGTTTATTGGTAATAACTAGTCACTGATCCGAGTTTACAGACGCTTGTAACACCACCCACTGGAGAGCTCAAGTGGGTTCTTATCTTTCCCTAGGTGAAAGATGGGTTAATCAAGAAATATTATGGTTGAGCACAATTGGAGTCATTACTGGAAAATGCTTGCAAATGTTTTTGACATGTACAGATGGCATTTATGCATGCATGATTTAATGTAGGTAGGTGCTTGCGTAAATAAGCACTTCCGTTAAGATCTCACCTTGACAGAATTTCTTTTGCCAAGAATTTTCATCATACCCATTTCAGCTTCTTGAGCAGCAACATTTTCCTTATTAATGGAACCCACACAAGGCCTGTGAACTCCAAACCATGGAGCTACCTTCTTATAAGCTTTACTTGGTATATGCCAAAAGATGATCTCAGGAACCCTGTCAAATGATATTTTGTTACATTGAATAGAAAGTAAAGGAAACAATGAATGAAAGAAAATGTAAATTTGATCGAATTTTTTTACTTGAGGTAAATTTTAATGAAAAATCAATTTGAACTACGAATAGAAAAGAGCTCAGACTCTGATATGTTAACATGTAAAACATCCCAAATTTTCAGCTCATTTCATGATTGTCTCCCTATCTTGGCAACAAAATACCTAAATGAATTAGTTAATTGATATTCAAAACTTTATATCTGTCCTATCTAAAATACCCTTCAAATCAAGCAGTCTACCTTGAATCAGGATTGATCTCCTCAGCTTTATGTCGGAACCATTCTGCTTGGGCACTTGATATGACTTCGGGGTAGGAGCCACCACCAGAATCTAGAAAATACAAATAGGCCACAGCCATCTGTGGATCATGTGATGATGAGACTTGGAGAACATAGTTGGAGATACTCGGCCAAAGATCTTTAGGACCATTTTTAGAATGTGATAGCACATGATAATCTATCTCTTTCTTCATCAGCTCTACACGATGTGTGCCTCTAAAATCACACTCGTTTTCCCCTGGCATGGAAATTTTGACCCGCTTAGGAGAGTCTAGTATTATCTGCAATAAAAAGTAGATAACATCTTGTAAAAGCAACATCTATTTTGCCTATTATTCCAACTGACTTATTCACAACCATAAGAAATTTGTTGTCCATGTAGTGCAGGGGAAAAGAACACTTCAAGTCATTATGAAAATTAAGATCACAAATTCAGAGGAATCTTCATCACAAAAATGAAGAATTATGTTAGCAATATTTTGAAAATTGTGAATCAGAGTGTCACATTTACGTTCTGTAACTATCTCGACATATTTTATCTTCAAATGAAGGCACGAATGAGTGCCAATAACAATCGATAACCATCGAATCCAAAATGACATCATTTCCTTCTAATGTTTTCATAGTTTATCGTTATGCTTTAAAATTGTGTACCACAGTTCAAAAATAGGTAAATTTGCAAATGTCTTTTTTATGCATTAATCTATTATTGACAAACTAACCTCAAGAAAAATTGATTAGTTTAATTATGTAGAGGACATTCAAGGATCACGCCTTTATTTGAAGGGGATCCGTCATTCATAACTAAAGGAAAGTAATTCTAGGTATTCAGTATTAACAAAGCAGATTTTAGTTCGACAACTCTTATTCCAAGTTACAATGAGGCATCTATGGGACAACAAATATATTCCTGCAGAAAACCAGCAACCTGATGCAATATAGGCATGATAAACCAGTCATTTCCTAGCAATGACAGGTTTTCACTGATATACTTTTACCATATTTAAACTCCAAGCTGACCTGAATCTGATGAATTCACCGCAGGGCAAAAAAGTTGAGGAATTCCGGAGTCCGAAAACCAGTCTAACGGCCACTCAAATGGGGCATCATCATGGTTTCCAAATATACTGGCCCATGGTATGCCCCTCGCTCTTGTTGGAGAGATTGCTTGATCCCAATACAAGCTTGCGTTTGCAACTGCCATGTTGTTGGCCGTAATGACATCTCCCAGGTATATGACAAAATCTGCAATGACAACTCATTTTCTTTTTATAAAAAAAGGCAAGTTATAAGAAAGCTTAGTCTGTGTTTTGCATCATCAGGGCGTTCGTTTTGGGTGTATCATACCATTTTTGCAAGGCATAGCTTCATATTTGATGACACTATATTACACACTAAAAACAAGCTTCTTCCCTGCCTGGTCTCTGGATTCAGCGGAAACTTGATAACACCCGAACGATGAGTGAAGACTTTTGTAAAACTAAGAGGGCCAACAGTATGTAGGATGGCAAAAACAAGCGGGGTGTTGCAGCCCAGACAGAGGTTTTTATCATCGGGCCGGGCTTTCTTATCTGAACTTGAAAAATCCAAATTTTATATTTTATCATATTATATCTGCATATTTTTTAATTTATTTTATAATTTTTAAATTTTATTTTAATAAAATTATACTTGAAAATATAAACCTTCAAAATAAAAAATTTTAAATATAATTATTTAAAGTAATATATATATATATATAATTTTTTTTTATAAAATCCGGGTTCTGGGCTGGCCCGGCCCAGTGGGACATTCGTATCGGTGAGGGATCATAATGCAGAAAATATAAACTTGATAGGCTACAACATAAATATCCTAAACATAAGGGGCTCATGTACAGAAAATATACTACATAGCAATTAGGGATTAATGAAATTCATCAAATTCAGTGCCTTCATATATTCACCTGGAGTTTCACGATCAAGCACCGCAGACATGACTTTGACAGAACTGACATCCTGGCGTGGGCCCCAATCCGTCCACGCGTTCTCTCCAAAATGCAAGTCGGCGAACAGAGCTATCTTGAAGGGCCCACCTGCTGCTTGCATGGGAAGATGATCATTTTCCGGCGTTGTGCGTAGCCCGATGGTCTCTTGGGGTTGACCGACGGCGAATCCGACGGTCAAAACGGATTGCAAGTGTACATACAGATTGAGTACGGATTGTACGGAGAAATGGGTCACTGACTTGCCCATTTTGTCCCAAAAAGTTCGAGGATAATTTTGTTTGTTTTTCACCTGCATATAATGGAATGGGGAGTGTATTTCTTCTTCTTGACGCTGGGAAATAATATCAAAATTACTGAAAAGTCCTTCATTTGATTATTTTCTTATTAAAAAAAATTAACACTTTTAACTCCCTAAATAGAAGCTATAAACTTTATTATCAAAATAAACAAGAAAATGATTTTTTTCTTTTTTTTTATAATCTTAAATAATACTAAAATATCTCAAAAACTGCAGTTGTCTGATGGACTTTGATTGTCCCTTAAATGTCTTTATAAATTTTTTAAGATTTTAATAAAATTATATAAGTCGAGTCATATTTAGGTTTGACAAAAAAGTCTAGACCGGTCCGACCCAAGCCCGCGGGTTGATATTAAGAATAAGAACTTGTAATTTATAAAACTTATATCTAATAGGGTTAAATATGGACTTCACTTAAAAGTTCAGGCTTCAGCCCAAGCTTTATAATATATAATATTTTTTTTAAAGAAAAAATTTATAATATATTATACAATTCAAATTAAAAAAAAAAACTTAAAAAAACAAAAAAAAAAAACCGAATAAACAAAAAAAAAGAAACTAAAATGACAATTGGTAAAATACAACTAAAAGCCTAAATTGTAAATCCCTAATTTTTCAATTTTCCCCGATTAACCGATTCATTCACTCTCACTCAACCGGTCAGCCCCCGACCCTATGCCTCAGCGTCTCACTGCTGTCTCCGCTGGTAGCCAACAGCGTCCAGCGGCACTCGAATGATCAACGACCCAAGTCCACTGATTCCCTCACTCTCACTCAACTCATGGCCCTGCGCCCTCAGCCTCTTCCTCAGCATCTCACTGCTATCTCCGCCAGCAGCCAACAGCATCTAGCAAGCAACCCACAGACACCAACGACCCAAGTCCATCGTCCATGTGTGAGTTGTGACGCAACAGCGAGCCAGCAAGCCAACCACCTAGCACCACCCCTGCGACGCAGCAACAACCCACAGACACCCACCACCACGGCAGCACCATCCGCCTGACGCACTAGCAGCCATTCGAAGGCTCGCAATACAGCAGCAGGCACTCGAACGACCAACAGCAGGCACTCCTGTAAGCTTCAATTTTTTTTTTTTTTTGTATGCCTAAATATATGTAAGTTAACATTATGGATATATAAGAAAATGAACATATTTTGAACTGGATTTTTTTATTATAAATAGTAATTCAATTTGGTAAGGTTGGTTGTTGGATTGTAGAAAATATTGAACAATACCGTGTTGTCAGAATGTTGGTTAATGATTTTGAGCTGTGTTGTTGGTTTTGCTGTTGATTGTTCGCTGTTGGTTAATACTGTCCTGTGCTGTGTTATTGGTTGTGTTGTTAGAAAAATTATTACGACATTATGGTGTAAAAATATTATGTATTATTATAAATTTTTCAGTATCATAGAATTATTTTTTATATAATATTAGAGTTTAAAAAAAGCGAATAAGTTTGGTGGTATAATTGACGGATGAGGAAGAAGATGGCTTGCAAATATTGGATTAGTTTGTTTTTTATATTAGCAGTTGTAGTTTATTATGACGTGTACTTATGGTGTTAGTATTTTGTGTGTTGGATAATTATGTATTGAATAAGAGTTTTTAAAATTTTTACTCTATTGTAGTACTATGTATTGGATATTTATTTTTTTAAACTTATAACTTTATTTAAAAAATAATTTAAAAGTTCGCAAAAGCCCAAATCTGGCCAAGCTCAGGCCCGTTCAATTCTAGATGGACTTTGGGAGGTCTTAGGCTGTCTGCACATTGTACGGGCTTGGGCTTAGGCTTAGACTTGACAAAGCCCGGCCCAAGCCCTAAAATTTCAAGCCTAGTCATACTAAGTGATGTAAAAAAAAAAAAAGACAAGTTTTTACGCAGTAATTAGAATTTCAAATGCAATCTTTGCTCCAAAATAAAAATTTGAACGGTGAAACACAATTTCTGATTTGTAAAATATCACAGCTCTTATTTTTATTTTTTTCCATTTTTTTACAACATATGGAAGATGCATGCAAGTTAAGTAGTCAATGTAACTCGACTATGTGCAGCACCATCTTCCATCCTTATCCATGAATTAAGAGAGAAAGGCTTTTCATTTATCTCAAGGATTCTTGCACCTCTAGCCCAATCTCCATAGCCACCATAACCACTATGCCTTGCATAGCAGAGCCATAGGCTTTGGTAGGGGCAGCACCAGTCCAGTCCATGGTTGTGTCCAACAAACAATGCCTGCAGCATTAATTCCATTTCAATTAAACATAAATACAATTCAATATGACCCATATATGCACTCAAACAAATTTCAGCTATCCAAAATTAGTGAATTCCTTAAAATGACTTTTTTTATACATTTTTTTCTGTTAAAATATACATAATTATCATCTATTTTTTACTTTTCTTATGTAGCATTACAAAAGCAACGACAGAAATGTTCCAGGTAGTTTTTGAAAAAAATATGATGAATTAGATTTACTCAGTTCAAACTATATGGACTGAAAAAATAAATACACCCTAATCTAACTCACCTTGACAGAAGATCTGTTGACTAGAATGTCCATTATACCCATTTCAGCTTCTTGAGCAGCAACACTTTCCTTATTAATTGAACCCACACAAGGCCTTTCAATTGCAGACTTTGGGGCTACCTTCTCATAAGCTTTACTTGGTATATGCCAAAACACTATCTCGGGAACCCTGTCAAATTGTTCCTTGTCTCATTGAACAAACACCTTTAAATAAGCATACACTAAATTGTTATACCTGGAATCAGGATTGATCTCTTGAGCTTTATGTAGGAACCATTCTGCTTGGGCACTTGATATGACTTGAGGGTAGGAGCCACCACCAGAATCAAGAGAATACAAATAGGCCACTGCGATCTTTGGATCATGTGATGATGAGATATTCAGGACATAGTTTGAAATACTTGGCCAGAGATCTTTAGGACCTTTTTTAGAATGTGAAAGCACGTTATGATCAATCTCTTTCTTCATTAGCTCCAGACGAGGCGTGCCTCTAAAATCACACTCTTCTTCCCCTGGCATGGAAGCTTAGGTGAAGCATATATCAAACTGCAATAACAAGTAAACAACATTGTTCATACCTAAGCGTATGACAAGCTAGAGTAACTTGGGTTTAAGAAGGCATTGTAGGCCAGTGGATCAATTCCTAGATAGCAATAACAGGTTAATTTCTATTGACTGAGACTTATTAGCATTCTTCGAAACAACAGACTAACCTGCATACAATGAATTGACCTCTGTAGGGCAGCGAAGTTGTGGAATTCCGGGGGATGAAAACCACTCTAATGGCCACTCAAATGCTGCATCATCATGGTTTCCAAATACACTAGCCCATGGTATGCCCCTGGCTCTTGTTGGAGAGATAGCTTGGTCCCAATACAGGCTTGCATTTGCAATAGCTATGTTGTTGGCCGTAATCACATCTCCAAGGTAAATGACTAAATCTGCAATGTCAGTTCATTTTAGAATAAGTAGGAAAAAATAAAAGCAAATGTCTAAAAAGCTTTAATACTAGATGAGAAAATAGAGCAGTGACTAAAACCAATTTTGTCTAATAAGGCGATACTGCAAAGCAGATACAATCTAACAAAATATAGCATAAGAAAATATTGGTAAATTTTCTTAATCATAACTGGTCAATTTCAAAATGATGTATATACAACGAATGATGATATAACCTGGAGCTTCAGCATCAAGTACAGTAGACATGACCCTGCTAGAATTCACATCCTGCAACGGGCCCCACTCCGTCCATGCACTCTCTCCAAAATGCAGGTCTGCAAACAGAACAATGTTGAAGGGCGCACCTGCTCGCATCTGTGCATCATTTTCTGGTGTCTCTCCAACAGTCATGAGGGATTGTAAGTATAGATACAGATTAATCAATGATAAGGCATTCCAATGATTCAATAACTTGGCCATAATCAAAGAGTGAATGAGTAGAAATTTGTTGCTGCTGCTGTTTGTTTTGACTTTTGAGGATTATTAGTTGGTTGGTTACTTGGTTTTAACGTTATTAGTTGGTCGGTTACTTGGTTTTAACGGAATCATTTTTCTTGCAAGTTCAGAGTATATTCTTGGTGGTTGTCCAAAATGATAAAAATTACTAAACAAGCTTTCATTTTATTATATTGTCTTTTACTGGGGTTTCTTGTCGGTTGTTGAGGTTAGTAATAGAAGTTGGAATATCCTTATCATCTAGCTCAAGTCTCATAAGGTAAGCAAAATAGACAAAGATAAGGGAATCACAATTGCACACTTCTTCAATCACAACACTTTTCACAGAATGTTCTTTTACAGTACAATAGGTATGTAGCAGATGATATACTATGGTTTATGCAGCAGTAACACACTAAGCTGCATAATGAATGAAAGAATGTTTATAGAACATAATGAATAAAAGAGACCCTTTTTCTTACAAGTACTGAGATTCATGGACTGTCTGGAAAAGGAGTAATGTCCCGGAATACCTGCAATCTGTTTATCCTCATCATCCCAGTCACAGAGTTATTGAACTTCAAACCCTTGTTTGGCAGTGGGGAAGAATAAAAATGAACTTTTGGTTCTGGGCTCAGCTGCTGATCGAAGCATAAAGAACGCCTAGCTTTTAGATTTCTTGATGGTAAAGCAGCATTTCTGGATGCTGCATATCCATCCTTGAGTTCAAATGAGTCTTCAAGCTTTTGGCTTAAGTAGTCTATCTGGTTCTGTGCACAAGAACTTGGATAAATTATGTTGGAGTTCAGATTTTCATCTTGCTCTTCGTTTTCTTCTGCCTCAACCATGTCTGCCCAACTCTTTTTATCCTTAGTTGTAATGCAATCCAGGCTTGACTTAGGTTTTTCTGCAATAGATTGTTGCAGAATATCTGAATTATTATCAATGCTCTGATTGCCAACGGAAGTAATTAATCCCTCTACAGTATTACCAACAACCACGCTGGGTCCTGCAGGCAATTTCTTCTGGTCATTACCATGTCTACAAGTATTCATTTTCTGCATTTCATCCAAAATATACTGTGAACCAGATTCGATCACCATATTTTTTGTTAAAGCAAACCCATCAGTTTTCCAACACGTACTTTTCATGTCTCCGTCTACTGCTGTTTGCAGAGGTTGTTTCACTGGTTCATCTTTCACCTGATCAATATCTTCCCATGATCTCCTTGTCCAGTTTTCACAAGTGGGTGAAGGTGAACCATTTTTAGAGTTTGGCAATCCAATTTTTGATTCATCCTTCGTTGGAACTAGCAGTTTTCTTTTAACAAAGGGGATGGCCTGTGCTTGGTCACTTTCACTGGGTATAGCTTGCTCAAATGTCAGTTTGCGGATTGAACTTCCAACTGGTTTCTCTCTGCATTTTCCCACACTCTGATCCTCCATATTATGCTCACGTGAAGATGATCTTCTTGGCTGAGTAAATAGAACAGTACTGTAAGTGTGTAGAGTTTTCTCAGATGACTGATTGATATTTGAACTTCCAATTGGTCCCCATCTGTCTTTCCTCTGTTCCCCATCACTGAACTCCCTAAATGGTCTTCTTGGTTGTGTAAATAGAACTTCAAGATTCCTTCTAACGGCAGCTGGAGAAACATGTGTTTCCTGGTGTGCAAAACTTACTCCTATTTCCGGTGAGCTACCACAATTTTTCTTCATTGTACTGGAAAAACCAGATTTTCCATACGGATTTCCAAGATAAGAACCTTTCCTCCTATTATCAACAAACATAGGTGGAGAGAATTGAGAAGCTGCCCTTGGTCCAGATGACATAAATTTCAAACTCCCCTTCTCATATCCAAGGAAACTGTGCTTATTCTCATGATGGTTTCTGGAATAGACTATTCTATCCTGTTCATTTAGTAGTACTGTTTCCTTATCACGTCCATTTTCCAGGCTTCTGCAGACACTGAAAGTTGACAGATGATGATTTTGACCTTCACTGGTTGAGCAAGTAACTTTAGGATTTGCGTTTCCATCAGCAGGCAATGCAAAAGGTCTTTGGTTTTTCTGATCATCACCTACTTCCAGCTCAGTTGGTTTTAACACTGATGGTGACTCTAATTCAGCCAGCATTTGAACGGCACGTTCAAAGGATCTAGTATAGGAACTATCCATTTTTCCATTTCCAGCTGAAACTTTTACCGCCTGAAGCAGAGATTTGGCTTCTGTCATCCTGTTCATGTGCATCAAACAGATAGCGAGATTGCATTGCTTGTTCTTGTCCACACCTAGAGACAGAGCTTTCCTGTGATAAATGTTGGAGTTCAAGGGTAAGGTACAACCATACATATATAGCTAAAAAATTTTCTGTCAACGAAAGGATTTACCTGTAATACTGTTCAGTCATTTGAAAATTGTTTTGCTGCATATATGCCCATGCCAAGTTCCCAAGTATTCTGCATTGTTAGGTGTACAAAATTAGATAAATGTAACAAAATATTCAGTGAAAATAAGCAAGAAGAAAGGGAATTACAAGTAGAAGCAAAATTGACCTTGATCTCTCTTGTTCGATAGTTATTTGAATCTTCTTCCCTTGTGATCTTGCCATCTTTGTCTTTGCTCCACCGAAAGCTATTCCTTCTTCAATGTTCTTCAGTTTGTTTTGAAGCAATTCAATCTCTTCTTCAATCCTCCCAGACCTCTGCAAAAACAGCATAACAATAATAAACTAGTGGATCTACACAAAGAGCTGCTTGAAAAGCTACAGAAGAACAATAACATCAACATAACAGCATCACTGAAGTGATTGATTCAGCTGTATACCGTGAGATTTGACCACACTAGTTAAACATAAACAAGAAATCAGGAACACAATATTAAATCCATGCTTTACAGCTCCATAATACCCCTTAAATCTGCTTGTGGATAAGCAAAATTAATCTGACAACTGTCTATTTACACTCCGCTTGTAAGATATATTCCTTTCTCCAAAGCTAGTACCTTATTCTTGAAATAAATTAATAAAACATGGATCCTTTCATCAGAGAAATAGAAAAGACATTGAAATAATGAAGCCAGTGGAAACTCAGAAATTGGGCACATTTGGCCTTAAAAGAGAATTCTCTCTTCGCGACCAGTTTCCAAAAAATTAAGAAAAATCTTCTTGAATTGAAGAAATAAAAAAGTTTCAATTGCTCCACATTTTCAATACAACACTTTTGTTGTAGAATCTTAACAATTTCTCTCACTCGCACTCTGAAGAAGCATGGATATATAACAGTACTTGACTCTGTTAATACATTCTCAATTAGTTGTACGAAATTATAAAATGCAACTATATCATCAAATGAGATTAATACGTTATCACCTACATTTCAACCCTTCCTATAGTGTATTAGGTTATTCAAGACGCCCATAGACATTAAATGATAAAAATGCAAGAACAAGTACTCATATTAGACCATTCATATCCGTATCTCATGTTTTCAAAACAAACTATCTCAAGATCAGCAAATTATTAGGAGTGACTGGAGAAATATAAGCAAATTATCAAAAGAGAATTTACTTTGTAAAGTTCAATTAGGACATTGTCAAGTGACTCCTGAGAATCATAAGGGCAAAGATGACGAAAAGACTTGACCGCCTCAATTGCCTCATCTGATCGATCCAATTGTTTCATCACAACAGCCATGTCTTTCAAGGCACTGTCAACTCGGTCCCCAGTGTTAATAGCAGCCCAGAACAAGGAAACAGCCCTGCTTGGATCTTTGTCTATCAACTGTATTTCAAAAATTCAAAAATTACAAAAGATACGAACAGAAGCAGATTTCCACTGAAGAATTCTAAAACCCTTAATCTTGAACATTTATACATTCTGCTCTTCTTGATGTTAAGCTTAACAACCCAAAAGTCAAATTTTCATTTATAAGTCAAATGCAGCAAACATAAAAGTTCACAATTCATTTGTTCTTGTTATCTTGGAATTTTCCTTCAAAAAGACTTAATGCATATGGGCAGGAATCAAAAACAAGAAAGTGCCCCCTAACCCCATGTTCCTTTTAATAACATTCAAGAGCCAAATTGTTGCCACAAATTAACAAATAAACATGAACAAGAAATTTATGCACAAATTAATCAAAAAAATAAATAAGTAAAAGGAAGACTTTTCACCTGGATATGTTTGGCCCTGACATAAGGAGAATCACCGGAAGGCACTTTGTGAATGACATGAAAGATATCACCTTTGATGTTATTCACCGGTGTTGACATTCTCTTCCTCTCCGACAACGGCGACGGCAAGGACCTTTGTTTCCTCCACGTAGGCGGCGGCGTCGAGAAATTCTTGTCAACGTGGGTCCACATGCTTGGCTTCTTTGACAGAGAAAATGATCCACTGCCTTTTTTCCCGGGAGAATCTTGAAACCCTTTTATTGAAATTAATCACATTAAAGGCCGATAGAGTGAGCGAGAAAGGAAAGGAATAGGGATGTGTTTGTTTCTAGGGAAAATGTTGAGACCCTTTTCTTGAATACCCGAGAAAGCTTTTGGGGATCAATGGGGAAGTGGGGTTAATTTCATGTGGTAAGAAAACCACTTTTCTGTTGCAAGAGAAAACAATAATTTTTCTTGGAAAGTGAAAGAAAGTGGAGAGAGTGATGATGATCTTTGAATGAGGAGGTGTGAGTTGTGAAGGAAGAAGACAAAGTAGCCGTTTATATAATTACTAGCCGTTGCCCGTTCGGGGGCGTTTCGTTAATACGGCCACAGGTGTGATTCGCACGTGCTTCATGCATTAATTTAACCCGGAAGCTCCAACCCGGGAAATTACTATCCCGGTTGGGGAACCCGGATCCGAGCTGCTAGGGTTTTAGGCAATTACAGTACAATTCATTCCAAAACAGAAACAAAAACCTTAACAAGCCAATTACTTAAGCTTCTCTGCAACTGCAACTTAAATTATTTAAAATTTGGGTAAATTTTACGAATAATTCATAATAAATTCAATTTCATTTAATTAATACTCGCTCATTTGATTTCTAACAATTGATTTTATATCAATTTTTTTGCAGATTAAAAAAAAAGGTAATTTTGAAGGATGATAGCAGCAGTTTCGTGGGTTCCCAAAGGGGCTTCGAAGGCCGTGCCTGAAGAGGCTGAGCCTCCATCGAAGGAAGAAATTGAAGAGATTATAAACAGCGGCGCTTTGGAACGTGAAATGTGAGTTTTTTTTTAAAAAAAAAATTTAATTTTAATGTTGTTTCTTCACATTCATCTTCGTATTTATTGATTGCTTCTGTTTTGTGTATGATGGAATTAGTTGATCTAGAAACATAATTAGGAGAGAAATTAGAGATTGGCAGCTTATTTTAGCTAGAGATGTTGTTTTAGCTTCAGTAAAAGGATACATTGGTTTCATAAGTAAAGTTCATATTTCCGGAAACTCATAGCAATAATCATCAGTTTTTAACCTTATTCTCTTGAGAGGGATTATGTTGGCCTAATCTTGACATTCGCAGGGCTATAATGGATTATTATTTTTTATTTTATTTTAGGGAAAACTGAATATGTAAACATGAGGTATTAATTAATTAATTAATTTATTTATTTATTTTTGCATTAAGGATCGAGATAAAATGTTGCCAAAAGTAAACAAAGTTATTATAATAATACTATATAGCTTAGATGATGCTTTATTCTTTTCCATAGGATGACATAGACTTGCACAATGGATACATATATTGATCACTTGTTTGTGATCAAAAGATTTTTAAGAATATTTCTTTAATTAATATTTCGTCGAATTGTATAATCATGAATTAAATTGAACAGTAAAGTATGAATGGTGGTCAAAAAATAGATTTTGGCAGTGGAATGATTGGTTAAGGTTACTGTGATTATTTTCATTTGTTCAGTGAAGATGATCGTAGTGAGGATGATGATGAAGATATGGAGGTTGAGGATGAGGCCAAGCACTCCGATGAAGTCTCCCATGCGGTAGCTGTCGCAAGTGCACTTGGAAAAACTTCCAAAAGCAAGAATTCAGGGACTAAATTTGATGATATTACTGATGGCTTGAAGGAACTTGACATGGACCACTATGATGATGAAGATGATGGTAGCTTCAACTGGCAGTTCTTTGATATCTATTCTTTTATTTCCTTTGTTTTATTTCATTTTGAAAAGAGGGGTGGTAATTCATATGCCTGTTAAGTTGGAGGGATGGTTTGTGGTGCTTAAGATGTCGAAGAAGAATAGCCATTGTGTGAATTCAAGGCTTGAAGAAATACTAAGACTATATCACAGTTGTTTTCCTTGCCATAAAATATCCAATGCATTAAATACTTCATCTACCTGGTTGATTTCAGGAGTTGAGATATTTGGCAAGGGGCTGGGGGACCTGTACTATGCAAGTAATCAGATGGATCCCTATCTAAAGGATAAAGATGTAAGCACGACAACTTTCTTTGATGTGATTGGCTCCCGCTACTTATTTGGCTTCTGATGCAACTATAACTTCCTTTCAGGATGAGGATTCTGAAGATCTTGAGGATATGACCATTAATCCAAATGATGCAGTCATTGTTTGTGCACGTAATGAGGACGATGTCAGTCATCTTGAGGCACGTGATGCATATACACTCTCCTCCCTCTCGTATGCACATTCACACTTACTGAACATGCAAAAACTCCTGAATTATTTGTTTTTAAGCAGGTCTATATACTTGAGGAATCAGATGATGGTGATCCAAACCTGTATGTTCACCATCATATCATCATTCCAGCATTTCCCCTTTGCATGTCATGGCTTGATTGCCCACTAAAAGATGGAGAAAAAGGTTAGACATTTGTACCTTCTAGCTGGTATTTCTGTTGCACGAGCTTAATGTATTCAACTGCAGTAATGCTCGTGACCAGACAGAGATGGGAAATTTAAAAAAAAAAAAATCTTAGTCAATTTATTAAACTCTTTTTTCTTTTAATTGTAATCATGTTAGGATCCAACCACCCTTGGGCAAAAGGTAGTTTGTTTGTAGGATCGAGGATTTCTGGATATCAGAAAATAGTACATTTTTAGGTTGCTCTTTCTGATCTACCAGGCAGAGAAGGAAACATGTCATTTCCCTCAAATAATTACTTTGTTGCTTTTTTTTTTCATCTTTTCAATTTTGGTGATGGGTTGAGAATGGTGAGGATAATACCATTGATGGTATGCTAACTAGGAGAAGAATCTTACAATGTTATATTTTAGCTTTCTCTTTGAGTGAACTCCAATTATTCATGAGGATTATGTCAGGAAGCATTGCAATATTAGCAATTTTTGTTTTCTACTCAGATTTATTGTTTCATTGCGTGTTGGAATTGATTTGCTAATGAATTGTTTCATATGTTGGCAGGCAATTTTATGGCTGTTGGCTCCATGGAACCTGCCATTGAGATATGGGACCTTGACGTTGTATGTGGATTGTGGATATCATCATATCATGAGTTTATAGTTTGACTAAATTATTAATAGGGAGATTATTTCAAAATCTCTTATCATCTTCACTGTTCTCAGATTGATGAAGTACAACCGCACATTATATTGGGTGGCGTTGATGAGGAGAAGAAGAAAAAGAAGAGTAAGAAAGGAAAGAAGGTTGGCTGCTACTAATTTCATTCTGTGTTTAATGCTCTTCAAACATTCAATTTGAAGCATATCCTTTTGTTACATCTACTGTGCCTGTGTGGAGGTCTTCATTAAGATGACTTTCAAACTTGCAATTTATTGATTGTGTTCTGACCTGCATTTTGCTTTTTCTGATTATGTTATTTTGACGTTTCTATGCAGATTTCAGCTTGACTAATTTTTTTATAAATGCTTGCTACTTGCTTTGCATGCAGTCGTCAATTAAATATAAAGAGGGTAGTCATACTGATTCAGTGCTTGGTCTTGCTTGGAACAAGGAGTTCAGGTTTGTTCAATGTTCATAGTATATACTGTTCTTTTGCTTGTCACCGCCTTCATGCACTGGTGCTTGTTATTGTTCTTAAATCTTTTTTTCTCCCCTCCTAATCCAATAAAACCAGGAATATCCTTGCTAGTGCAAGTGCTGACAAACAAGTTAAGATATGGGACGTGGCTGCAGGAAAATGTAATCTCACCTTGGAGCATCATACAGATAAGGCAGGGTTTTACTCTTGCACCATGATAGATCATTAATTATTACAAAATGATCTAGGATTACATTCGGCTAACTTTACGTTACTTGTATTATTAAATTTGCCCAAGTTTCAGTTTCCTACTATTCCTTTCAGGTTCAAGCGGTTGCATGGAACCATCATTCACCCCAAATTCTTCTTAGTGGATCTTTTGATCGTTCAGTAGTCATGGTAATTAATTTGTTATATATTTATATATATAATGATTATATGTAAATCCTTCATAGAGAGCTAATAATTCAGGAATTTAAGGTTTTGTCGAGTTAATAATTTGTTTTCAAATTTGAAGATATTATGCTGATGTCTTTTCCATTGATATGCATTGCAGAAGGATGCAAGGATATCTACACATTCTGGTTTCAAGTGGCCTGTTGCAGCTGATGTAGAAAGCTTGGCATGGGATCCACACACTGAGCATTCATTCCTGGTTTGTACTTTAACCTTTTATTTGGGCCATCCTCTTGTAATTTGTTTCTAGCGTGCACTTCTAGGAGTGTGTGTACCTATGTGTGTGTGCTCGGTGAAATAATGTCTCATAAGTCTAGATTCTGGTATATTTATCTTTTAATTGGAGAGGCAATAAAATTTAATTAATTTCATTTACTTGTCTTCTTAGGTGAGTCTTGAAGATGGTACAATCAAGGGTTTTGATATTCGAACGGCGAAATCTGATCCAGATTCTACATCACAACAATCAAGTTTTACCCTTCATGCACATGACAAAGCTGTTTGCACCATATCTTATAATCCATTAGTACCCAATGTACATTTTTATCCTTTTCTCACTTTTTTTTTTGGGCTCAAAATTTTTCTTATTTATTCATTATAATAATTACACTTATGATTTTCTGCAGCTTCTTGCAACTGGATCTACAGATAAAATGGTAAGTTCTTTCCTATTTTTCTGGCAGTCATGGACCTGTTACACCTGTCTGTATGTGAAAGGTTTCTATGGTTTCATTGAGCTCTTCATTTGGTGCAGGTGAAACTTTGGGATTTGTCAAACAACCAACCATCGTGTATTGCATCCCGAAACCCTAAAGCAGTAAGTGATTCACATGTGTATTATTATTATTTTTTTCCCTTAAAACCTTGTGAGTTACAAATGCATTCTGTAAACTCATGATTAAGTGGAAACAATTTGAAATGAATTCTGACACTTGTTTTGAAATTTTTTTAGGGAGCTGTTTTTTCGGTGGCCTTCTCGGAGGATAGTCCCTTTGTACTAGCTATTGGAGGCTCCAAAGGGAAATTGGAAGTGAGTGCGAAAATCCTACAAATGCTTTCAATTTTAGAACTTTTTTTTTTTTAATATGGTTACATTATGATGAATGAAATTCCTGCAAATTTTCAGATATGGGATACATTATCCGATGCGGGAATCTCCAGTAGATTTAGCAAGTACAGCAAGCCAAACAAACCTCAGTCTGTTTTTTGACATGATCAAATGAACAATCAGGTTCACTGGTGCCTGCATAATTTTTTAGTTTATATAACAGTGCAAATGTTTTGTTTGTTTCTTTAGTTTCTGTAATGCATGTTTGAAAGTCAAAAGCAGAAATACATGGAAAATCAAAAACAGATTTTGTCATCAATGTAATAGAAAATGGCTTAATTTTCTTGTTCTTTTTTTTTTTTTTTAATTTGAAATTCTTAGCATTTCTTTTTATGATAATTCTTCTGCTTAATGGGATTAAATCAATTTTGGTCATGGGGCATGCGTTGACATGTGACCCGTCTTCATCATAAAAAGTTTTTTTTTTCTTTTAATCAAAAGCTTATGTCAAAAAATTCATCTCAAATGCGATAGTAGCGTTATTGATTAATTGGCAAATGGTGGTTTATTATCTTAAAATAAATTTGTTGTATTTCTTACTTTAACATGATGAGTTGATCCGCTTATTCCAAATGAAATTTTAATAATAAAATTTGAGAATATATCACTAGTGTGTTTATTTATTTATTTTCTTTAATGCTGTATCAATTCAAGGTTACAAAAGTGCACACGAACCAAAACTTTTTTATTTATTTATTTTAAATCTCCAAAAATAAAGGTGAAATTTCTAGTAAGCTTTCTTGGTATGATGGAAAGGCAAGTTCCAACTCTAAGCAAAGACTCTGTCTTACATTCCCTCTCTCCTCTTCTCCTAGAAGAAAGTAAGTCATGCTTGTGGTCCACTCAAAGGTTGAATAAAAAAGATTGTATATATGTAACTCAATTTTTTTTTTTAATTAAGAGAGTGGGCGCATAAATTTTAAATTAACTTTTAGTCCTTAATATTTCATTATAATATATATACATAGATATATATAGATCTATCTTATCAACCTAGTCACCCCTTCATTATTGAATTTAATTGCACTTTTTAACTCTGTGATAAGAGTGTTTTATAATTGAAATTTTTAATAAGAAGACCTTTTCATTTTTTTTTCATATTGTAAAAGTAACAAGAATTAGAAGTGTTAAGCTTGTTATCATCTTAGTGTCAAGTTATTTTTCCTTAGAATCTCTCCTATAGTATTGTCGCCGCAGTAGTGTTTAACTATTAAATTCGGAATGGATTAGTGTGGTTACTCTTTGCCTAAGATACAAGAATATCTAATCATAAACAAAGAAAGGCATGCGAGAAAGGTATATTGCCTAGCAATGGCTAGTTTAAAAAAAAAAAAAAGATTCGGGCTATATCTTTTAGGACTCCTCTTTCTTCAACTTTTCTCAATCACACATAAATTAAATAATTACTAGAATAAAATTTTGAAAATAAATTTAAGATGTTATCAAAATTGTTAGAAAAGTATCTTTTTCTAATAGATAGAATTACTTTTTATTTATTAAAATTAATGATCCATTTAATAATTTTCGTTACAAAAAGCATATTCCAAAAGTGTTAAAAAGATTGAAAAAGAAATATTATCCAATAGTTTGCCAAACTGATCTGTCAATTATCCACAATTTTATCTCAATATATACCACATTTGCCAGGACCAATGACCAAAATTAATCGGTCGGTAAAGGGTAGATTGGTCAATAAACAAGAATTGGGCCGCAAGGAATTGTCAATGTGAGTACTGAGTAGCGGCTTGCTTTCTTTTTCTAGACGATTTTAATTTTTAACTAACAAAATATCAAACAGCAACACGACACAGTTTTTTCGCAAAGTGATTTTAATTCGTTAATGAAGGGTAATTTCGTCATTCCGACTCGTACTTTCCACCATCAGGTCAAGAGTCAGGACAGTCGCGTCGTGCGGCCGGCTCACCTACAGAGATTGGGTTACTTGGTCAAAATTGGTCTACCTATCCCATCACTCGCGCGTGCAACATACACTCCCAAACCTCCTTGCTATTTAAAAGAGAAATTAAGTAGTTTAGATAATATTCAATAAATAGTAATTTAAAATATCTTTCGATCCCAACTAAAGAAACAAAAGACAAAGGGTTTGAATTAAGAAAGAAAAAAAAATTGTAGGTAACGCGGTAATGCTTAGTTGAATTCATGCAACTTTAAGGATTTCTTTTTTTAGTTTAACAGGAATATTTGCTTATTAAATAATAATTTTATTTTTTTATCAAAAATAAACCTTTCATTACAAAGCAAAACAATAGAGAACACATCGTAACAATAATCAGTAGCGAATGTAGCATGTGATCCAGTAACGGACCCAGATAATTAAATTAGGAGGACTTAGTTCAAAAAAATTTATTTAATTTAGGTTTTTTTAAATATTTACTAGACCACATTTTAAGTCTTATAAACTTAAAATTTATTAATGTCTTTTAAATTTTAAATAATAATTGTAATAAATTATTTATTTTACATGCGTGAAAGTATCTTTTTTTTTAAGTGATTTTTATAAAATATTTAAAAAATAAAATAATCTTTTTATAGGGATTTGAACCAATACTCAAACTATCAAATAACACATTTACTATTGAACTACAAATCTTTTATAATATAAAAAATGTGTCTAAATTCTTTTTATTTAATTATTCAAAAAGGGTTTGTGGTACATTTTAAAAGAAAAATTAATGTCCGCCTATGATGTGATCTGCAGGAGCTCAAATCCCGTTGGTAAAAAAAAAAAAAAATCTTAGAATAAAGGAAAAAAAATTTGGGCTTTAAATTAATCTTTATTAAATCTATTAAAATAGCCACTATAAATTTATAAATCCATAAAATTTAAACTTTATCTTTTACGCATTACAAAAACCTACATTTTAATTAGAAATAGTGATAGCCAAAAGCCTTTATTTCAATTAGAAATAATGATAGTCCACTACTCAAAACTTTTTTCTATTCCCAAAAGTAGGATTAATTCTTCTAGTTTCTATAATAATAGTAGAGCAGATGTTTTCAATAATGAAATTTGTGAAGAATTATTTTTGGAATCTGATAGGATGAATAACTGTTTAGTTGTTTATATATGAAATGATAAATTTAATAATATTGATAATTAAGCTATTGCATAGCATTTTACAAATATGAAAATGAGTTAAGAACCATTATAAATGTATTAGCAAGTATCTTATATATTCAAAGTTTTAGTTTTTATATTATGTTATTATTTAATTTAACCCTATTAAATTATTTTTCTGGATTCGCCACTGACGAGAACAAAAATTTAATGCTAGAATAGGTTCAAATATAATAATTAGAATTACCTAAACCCCAAACATAATTTGTGATTTAATAAATATTTAATCTCCTTCAATTTCCAATATTTATAAACTTAAAACCTGATACAACCCCGTCATTAATTTATTGCTTTACAATAACAAAATGTAGAAAAATGATTAATTTAAAAAACTTAGGAATAATAATAAAAAGGTGAAGTGAAGTGAAGGAAGGGGCACAGCACGCTCGAGATAAGAGCGTAGGACACGACAAACTTCACCGCCTCTGACGCAATGTCTTTATCATCGCAAAAGAAGAGTCCGGGCTCAGGACCACTGTACAAATAAATAATGTACAATTCTGTAATTAGACCCAAAACGAGGGCTATAAATACTAAAGTAGAGATTTGGTTTCCTTCTTTCTTTCATTCCGTTTTCGATAAGAATTTGGAAACGAAAACGAAAACAGAAAAACAAAAAAATAAAATAAAATATTTTTAAGAAGTTACCTTGTTGGAGATGATCACCTAGAAATCTCCTCAAATTTCGGCGATTACTTGAACAATCAAAACCATTTTCTTGACCAAATCTTTTGTATCTATCCACTCATCTTTTTCACAGACCTGCAACTCTTTCTTCTTGTATTTGCTGCTTTTTGGCTTTATTATATAAAAAAAAATAGATAAATAAACAAAGCAAAAGGCATAAGCAGTGAATTTGTCTCTACTTAATTAGTTTTGCCCGTCAGAACAGTCCTGTAATGGATAACTGGAGGGCGCCAAAAGGTGAATTTTACCATCATCATCATCATCAACAACAAGAAGTTCAGGGCACACAAACAAGATCACACAACAGAAAGCCTCCTCATCATAGTATGTTTTAATTAATTAATTAATTTCTTCCAACGATTTTATGTTTTCTTTAATGCGTTTTTTGTTTTATCAACTGGGTTCTGTTTAGATTTTATTTATTGTTGCCTCTTTTTCTTTTTCATTTTCATTTTTAATGATGGTTTCTTTAAGATGCGTTTCTACTTCTCTGTTTTGTGAAGAAAGAAATAAAAAAATAAAAAAAT
The DNA here is from genome assembly GCA_030449075.1 of Murraya paniculata. NCBI lineage: Eukaryota > Viridiplantae > Streptophyta > Magnoliopsida > Sapindales > Rutaceae > Murraya > Murraya paniculata. Next base: position 90,502 of record JAEVFN010000090.1, on the reverse strand, counting down.
GGTGATTTGGGTTATAAAATTAAAGCGTATATGCTTAAGTTTACATATGAATTATGAAAGATGTATAATTTTGCTATGTGCCTAGCTTTTGTCTGCTTGTTATGGAAGTCAAATATGGGAAATATTTTGGAGTACCAAATTTGTGTGATGAATTATTTTGGAAACTTGACAGGTTACTTAGTTTAGGATGTGAAATGCCTGAATCGGCCATGTTGTAGTCTCCAAGGAATTTTTCTATATTTGTTTAGCCTATTGTTCTTATTAGTCTTCACTTTGTTTTCTGCTTGTTATTTTCATATGCATTTTAGCTATATTTGGCATAATTTTTGAGGACTTGTTTCTTATGGTCGCGTGTTCAATATCTTTTCCTTCTAGGTAAATGTGGCTTTTAGTTTCTTTTGATCCAGCAGTGATACTTTGTCCCGGTATTTTGCCTAGCAAGACAAACCAAAAGGCCCCATTTTTGGATTTGGCTTGCCCAGCAATTTTCTGGGGCAAAATAGCTTGTTGTACTTGATCAATTGGAGACCCCGGCATGCAAGAATTTACTGAATTTTACAATTTTTTATTTCCTTTTCACCGCAGCTAGTTGGCAGCCTACTGTACCTTCATGGGAGAAAAAGTTCTGCACTTCAGTTGGTTCCGTTCCATGGGGAAAGCTTTTAGAAACCAAGAGGTTTATGTACCTTTACGAAAATGTTGTTCAATGGAATGACTCTGCTGTTGAAGAGGCATTCCACAATGCTAAAACCCGGTTTTGGGCAAAGATAAATGACCTTCCCTGCGACATATCATTGCCTGATCCTGATGTTTATATTGATGAAATTGATTGGAACTCTGACATTGACCCTGAGCTGCTTTTGGACTTGGAACGGGAACCAAAAGCTACAGAAGAGGTTGATAAAGATAAGAAGGTTGTGAATCTTAATAGTGCTCTCCTCTTGAATCAGTCATTTTCTTGCACTGGATGGGGGGATGCGGAGCAGAATTCCAAAAAAGGCACTGACTTTTGTGTGGCTCCTAATCATGGAGACTCTGCCCAGAATGCCACTACTGGTAATTGTGAAAATCCTTGGGAGCGTAATGGCAATGAAGCAAGAAAAGATGATGGATGGGGTAATTGTTGGAACAACTCATGTGAATGGAATCAGCATGATAACAGTTATAACGGGTGGGAGAATAGTTATAATGACTCGAGTAATGTGAATCACAGAAGTGTTGGAGATTGGGGAATATGTGATGGGTATAGCAGGAAGAGAGGAGGCACGGGTTGGAACATGTCAAGGTACAAAACATCAAGATTCCATGGTGATGACCACAATCGTATGGATCGTAGATGGAGGAGTAGAAGAGGATATAAGAGGTCTAATTTTGTTTGTGAGAGACCATTTCCGGATGGAAAACATTCTCCAAGCCAGTGGAACTCAATGAATTCTTGTGGTCCAATTAGCCACAATGGATTTGGCAAATCAGGAATCTCATGGGGTTGGGAGAAACAAGTTTTGTAAGCAGTTAAGTATATAATACAGTATAGGTAGTATGGTTATCATTAAATTCATTTATTGCCCTGTCTCGCAAGTATATAATACAGATGAAACCAATTTGTGAAAGCACTGGTCGTGCTTGCACCGTATTTAGTTTGCTTGGTAGACTCATCAATGTTTTGAAGACTGTTTGATGTATTGGAGGATGTGCATTGTTGTAGTGCTGGGTATCTATGTTGAGTTTGTTCGCTGGCTTGGAAGTCTTGAAAGAGTTGAGAGGATCAACCCTCATCAAGATGATTGAGGTTTTTGGATGAGTCTGGAAGGTTTGATGTGTTACATAATTTTGATCAAACAATAATATGAGGTTCTCTTTCAGTAATTCCCATATTCTCTTTACTGCTTAGCAGTTAGTGTTTTGATGAATTTAGTTAACTGTGTTGCTTGCTTGCTGCAAACTCCTCTGTTGCATGTAGTCAACGTACACAAATAATGTTGGTGTAAGAATCAAATAACATTGGTATAAAATCAAATAATATTGGGCAGCATAGAGGTGAAAGGAATATCACAAAGAGCTTTAAAAGCGTGTGGGTTATTTTGTCTTTTATCTAGAATTGAATACAACTTAGTATCACCAATTTAAATGTATCAGGTTATTTTTCTTTCCATCGCGAGATTAATTGTGAGAAATTTGCATTAATAGAGAAAGTGAAAACTATTTGATTTATTTATCTGGAAAAAAAAATTCAAACTGAATGCCATAATTTTACTTATAAAAGCTACTTTTATGTTATAAAAGACTCTTATCAATCTTATATAATAAGTGGTACGTATATAAAGTTTTATCCCCTTTTTTATTAAATATTATTTAAGCAAAAAAGTCACACACAATTTCGTTCAAGGAAAAAAAAAAAAAACACACACACAGAGACATCAAATAATGTAATTTTTTTTTAAATATAGCCCAATGGCAACTAATTACTCTCCAGCCTTATCTTGTTCGTAATTAAATTTGTATATTTTTTTTTGTGAGTAGTATTTTCTTAGAAATGTTAAAAAAAATGAAATGTTTATACAAGATTAAATACAAAGTTAAAATTTCAAATGATGCGTCATTAATTAATGACTGGTATGTATTAAGCAATACTTGACCTTTTTTACTACAATTAATGAGATAATTTCATAGTATTGATGAGGTAATTTCTCGGTGTTAATATATAAATAACTTATTAAGTACTTTGTGATTTTGAAATACAAAATTTATTTAAAAAAAGCTTTGTAAGTATACATTACTCTTTTTTCACACCTGAAATCATTTTCTTAAAAAAAAAAAGAAAAGAAAAAAATCTAAGATCATCGAAGTTAAATTTCACCAAATGGCCACTAAATTTTTGTAATATATCACGTGCACACATTTAGAAAGAAAATATATGTCCAAATAGACAATTGTACAGTCATGAAAAATTGAAAACTGATATATTCATTTAGATTTATACATAATATTTTGAAAATTAACGAGTTTTTTCATTGAGAAAAAGATTTTGACGTTTTTATGATATCATGATCGGTAACTGTCGCATAAAAAATAATATATAATTAATCATTGATCATGCACTACTGCTAATGTACTCGAAGCAAAAATAGCTCAGTTTAGTGTTCAATCCAAAATTAAAAGGTTATTATGGTTACAAATATTAAGGCTAGTGGGGTAAATAAAAGTTTAAACTCTTTTTTTAATAATTTTTTAAAATTTTTTTTAAACAATAAAGAAATTTCTTTTACAGATTAATGTTTTTCAAATTTATATGTGTCTTGCTTAACTCGTTCAAAGAGAAAGGATTCAAATTGTCAGAAAACGAACCAGTGAAGTGAATCTCCGTTCGTCTTCTATTGTCACAGTTTAAGGTAAACGTTTTTTTTTTTTTTTTTGTAATATAACTCGGTTTCTGAAGTCAATAATCGAGATTTAGGGTTTTAGAGACTCTGCTTTATGTCTTGTAGGAAATTAACTGAGAACTGGAAGTTCTTTGCAAGGAAACTAATGCCTGAACTAGTTCTGATTTTAGGGTTTTGATTTCACTTGCATATTTTCTTGTTCGTACGCGCTCTCTTGTGCATCGTCTGTTTGATGCTTTGTTCCTGTCTTTGCCAAAGCTTGTATTCGTTCTGGCATTGCTGTTTTCCAATTGAAAATGCTGTTGGTTTTAAACTTAGGAAATTGAGCTGCAATAACTGACTACCCATTTTTTATTTTACATTTTTCCAGTCATTTGGGTTTGATTTTACCAGTATTTGATACACGCGTGCACACGTACTTTTCTACTTTAACTTATTAGTTCTTTTGGTTAGGTCTCATGGCGGCTGAAGAGGAAAGCCCCGCATCAACTTCACTGCCAGTGTCTTCTGCTGCGGTCCCTGATAGTCAAACACTGATCTCTACTATTGAAGCAACTCCACCTCAATCGGTTCAGCCTATTATTCCGCCAGTTATCCCACCTACGGTTGCGTCAGTTGTGCCTCCTATTGCTCCGATACCTACAATTCCACCTCCTCAAGCTCCTGCTCCATTAGCACCACTTCCTGTACCCCCCCCTGTGTTTAAGCCTCCAGTGCCAGCACAAAATGGGGAAGTCAGAACTAGCGACTCCGAGTCTGACCGTGATGAATCTGGGCCAACCCGGGCTTCTGCAGTTGAATATGAGATTTCAGAAGAGAGCAGACAGGTGAGGGAGCGACAGGAAAAGGCAAAGCAAGATCTGCTTATGAAACGGCGTGCTGCTGTGCTAGCAGTGCCCACTAATGATATGGCTGTCCGTGCTCGACTTCGTCGGCTTGGGGAGCCCATAACATTTTTTGGAGAACGAGAGATGGAAAGGCGGGACAGGTTGCGGATGCTCATGGCAAAGCTGGATTCTGAAGGGCAGTTAGATAGGCTGATGAAAGCTCATGATGAGGAGGAGGCTGCAGCAACTGCTACTGCGGCAGATGTTGAGGATGAAATGCTCGAGTACCCCTTCTATACTGAGGGGTCAAAGGCTCTCTTGGATGCCAGAATAGATATTGCTAAGTATTCTATCGTGAAGGCAGCAAAGCGCCTACAACAAGCGCAGAGGAGAAGGGATAATCCTGATGAATCTATTGATGAGGAAATTGATTACGCTCTTAAAAAGGCGGAGAGTTTGTACCTTGATTGCACGGAGTCTGGCGATGATCGGCCACTCTCTGGTTGTTCCTTCTCACATGATGGAAACCTGCTTGCTACCAGGTATCTCTTTCCCTCTGTTCCCCAGCATATTTATATTACATTCCTCCAGCCATCAACAACTTTGCAATGTTGAGGTCAGGCTTGTCATGTTAAGCAATGTATTATTTCTACATGAAGCGCTCACTTTTAAAAGAGCCAATTTGTGGCATCAGGAACCCACTCAGGAGCCCACTTTTCTTGGTTCTTGGCATGAGAAGTGGCCTCTGATTATTTCTATTTCTTACATTATTTTAACATTGCAATTTCTAAATAAGTCGCCAACTATTGGGTGTATGCTGTGGTTGATAATTTACACATCTGGATATCAAGAAAATCAGAGAGCCTGGACCTAAAAAATTGACATGCGCACACACAAGAACCGTGATTCTCATTGATTATTATTATTATTATTATTATTTTGTCTATAAATAAAGCATGCAACTCTAAAAAATAACCCATTAAACTCTCCCAACTACTTGGCTAAAGAATCTGGAATACTGCCATGTGCTTCTAGTTAAGAAAACAGTTTCTATTCTGTATTTGAAAGATTGCACATGATGAATCTGTTGATCTAGTTAATACCTTTCTCTTCTTTTGGGTTAGAGTATACATATTCAAGTTACTTATCAGAAGTTCAGCTGAAAATTGCAACTTACATTTGGTATTGATTATGACTTTATATATCAGCACAGAAAGAGTCCGCTACAATGCCTTTTTTTTTTGTTTTGACATTGAGTCCACTACAATGCTATTTGAGAGTAATTTGAGGTCTTTCCTCGTTTTTCTTTTGTTAGCTCCTTGAGTGGAGTTGTTAAGATATGGAGCATGCCAAGATTGCAAAAGTGCTCTGCCTTGAAGGGACACACAGAACGCGCCACTGATGTTACATTTTCGCCTGTGAGCAATCATGTAGCTACCTCTTCTGCTGACCGGACAGCAAGGTTGTGGAACCCTGATGGATCTCTCCTGAATACTTTTCAAGGCCATCTGGACCGTCTTGCTCGAATAGCCTTCCATCCATCAGGGAAATACCTGGGGACAACCAGCTTCGACAAGACATGGAGACTGTGGGATGTAGATACCGGAGTAGAGTTGCTTCTTCAAGAAGGGCATAGTAGAAGTGTCTATGGGATTGCCTTCCACCCTGATGGATCTTTGGCAGCTTCTTGCGGACTAGATGCTTTGGCACGTGTTTGGGACCTCCGTACAGGGAGAAGTATTCTTGCCTTGGAAGGCCACGTGAAGCCAGTGAGACTTCACTCGTTTTCAGTTCCTTCTCTTTTATAACGTAATCATGATTTTATTTCATTTTATGCTATTGGTTAGAAATATATTCCTGATTGAGATGTATCTGTGCTCTCCTTTTCAGGTACTTGGTATCAGTTTTTCACCTAATGGATACCATCTAGCAACTGGTGGTGAGGATAATACTTGTCGAATATGGGACTTAAGGAAGAGAAAATCTTTATACATCATACCAGCACACTCGAATCTCATATCACAACTGAAGTTTGAGCCACAAGAAGGATACTTCTTGGTGTCAGGGTCGTATGACATGACAGTGAAGGTGCATTTGTCTTATGACATAGTTATTATTTTTTAAGAAAATGGATTATTTGAATTATAAGTTCTTCGTTTATGCCTAATTTAATCTTATATATTTCCTTTCCAGATTTGGTCTAGCAGAGATTTTAAGCTTGTAAAATCCTTGTCAGGACATGAGGCTAAAGTTACTTCCTTGGATATTCATCCAGGTATCTTCTCTAGCTGTGAAAATTTAAGTGTATACGTACCTTTACCTATGGTCTTTTCCGCTATTTTCTTTTCTTTATTGATGGATCAATCAGCATGGTTGAGAGATCTTGTGCTGCAATACACCGGTGTCACACATGTTTACTTTTTGAAGCATGAATTGTCTGTCTATGATGTATTTGTTCTATGACATATCTTTAACTAAAATTTGCTGTTATATCTTATTGATTGAAGCTGGTATGATTGCGTTTTGATGGACAAATCATTTAGAAATGATCATGAGTTACTGGCATGACTAGTGCTAAAGGTTTTCATACAGCATAGAATACAAGTTTTATTCATTTCTTTCTCAATCAAAGATCATTTTTATTACTCTCCTTTTCATTTCGTTTTCCTCTTCAACTATTCCATGATACCATAACTCTTCCTTTCTTTCTCCTCCTTTCTTCTGTGGTGCAGCATTCATCTTTTAATTTTTAATTAATTATTCTTTTTAACCCATTGAGTAGTTTTCGGGCGTATTTTGTATATCAGCACATCCTTGAAAATTACTGATTTCTGGTAGTGTGATGAAAATTGAGTTTCAACATATGGTTTGACACATCCATCCTAGTAAGTGTATTTGTTATCGCAAAAATGTATTGTCATTACTGAGGAAAATTTAAAAATTAAAAGAAGCAATTACTAGGTGTTAATATATTTTAGATTTTTTTAGGAACCCTGCAAGGAAATTTACTTATGATTGATCAATGAGTACATATCTAAAATATGGATGTATCCTCTGAGAATATAGAATTTTTGCATCTAAATTTTATGGATGTGGATGGGTGTCAAGCTTGTGATCTGCTTTCAGTTGAGTTCTATAAGTTGTGTCCGGGTTGTTATGATGGTAGAAGCCTGTTAAATTATGAAAATTAAACATTACATGGGTACTTGAAAATCTTATTTAAACAATAACATTCAGATCAATTAAGTTTTGCAATCGTTGATATAAATTTTCTAATGACAAATTTTATCTAAGATCATGTCTCAACCCAGTTTATTGACTGTTGCTTGGTGTGTAACAAACATTTTTTTGTTCTAGTGGTAAAAGCTGGTTTAAAACCTTGGATTTGTCATGCACTACAAAAATTTGTCTTTTGGCTGTGATGGAGACGTCATTCTCAATTTATGCTTCTAATTTCTAGAATTATTTTTCTTTTGTATTGGAGTATGTGATATTTTTACGCAGTATTAAGAGTTGGTGCAGTTGCAAATTAGCTTTATTTTAGCGTGGCTAGTCAATGTTGTACATTTTGTGCCTCAGTCAATAAAGCAGTCTTTCTGAATCCATGTTATTTGATTGCAGATGAACAATCTATTGTAACCGTCTCACATGATAGATGGATTAAGCTATGGTCAACCAGAAACAGAGGAGACGAGCATGCGATGGATGTTGACTAAGTTCCTGTTGTCTTTAACCTTGTGATTCCTCATTTTGTCATCTGTCAGGTTTGAGATCATTTCTTTGACGGCACTATACCTAACCATGGTCTTTAGATGGATGTTGACTAAGTTCCTGTTGTCTTTAACCTTGTGATTCCTCATTTTGTCATCTGTCAGGTTGGAGATCATTTCTTTGACGGCACTATACCTAACCATGGTCTTTAGGTGAGACGTCGATGCTTACTGCAACTGAAACGGTCTTTCTCGCCTTTTTTTTCCCCGAGCACATTTACTTCTTACCGTTCCTCATTACTTCTATTGTTTGTATATTTCAAAATATTATTGAAGTTGTTTGTAGTCGATCTTGAATGCGAGACAGCATAACCAGGGGACATTTTCAGTGCAGTTCTAAATATTCATTACAATAGTTAAAACAAGATTAGGGTTGATGGAATGATGCTAAAACCATTTTGTGGCTTTAGTATATCCGAGTGATTCATAACGGTATTGCTGAATGATTTCTTATCCATAACAATAATGATGAAATGATATAGCTACATTATTGGAAAATACATGCCTAATACAAATTGCTAAACTAAATTAATTGTGTATTCAGTATTTGCAACCATTATTTGTTGAGCTGAATGGTTAACATCATACCAAAATTTTGAATTAGCAGAATCTATCCTAGGGAAAATATTAATCTCAATAATTAAGGTTAAAAACAAAGAAAGTACAGAGCAGTATGAACAAAGAGGGAAGAGTACTTGGATTAAGATGTTTCCTGCAACATTATCTCCATGTACACCATGATCATGCTATGGATTTTGCAATAAGTTCGCAAATTTTAGCAGTAAACACATAATCTTTCCAAGCTGCTCCCGGCATCAGTCTGGAAACTGTAATTGCTAAAACACTCCACAAAAACTAATAAGATGCTGCGTCATCTCTGGGGATGTCAAAATGGCAATCACAGGTCTCCATGTCTCAACCGAAAAGTTTAGTTTGGCTGTAAGATTAATCTTTGTGTAGAGAAACAAAATCTCATGGTACGGCATACCCCGCTAATTTAGCAAAAGTTCCCCGATGATAACCAAAGTGTTAAACCAAGATATTTCCTTGGATCCTGCTGCTTCATTTATACCAACCAGTGAGGAAGTACCTTAGCACAAAACATAAGCAGCATGCAATAGCCTGTTGAAACATAAATACATTTATGAATACGAGCGATCATAATGAACATACAAGTGACTAACGCAACAGATCAGCACAAACAGAATACACGTGCACAGACAACATGATTTAAGAAGATGACAATCCCATCTTGAATGAAGCATTTGTGGCTCAATCAGATTTTTTGTCTAATTCAAGTTTGTACTATATATGTTAATGATGCCTAGGGATGTAATATCGAGTAAAATCAGTCGGCTCCGTTATTATAAATTTTAACTAGCAAAAAATCATTATATTCAAATGTCTGGAAGGCATGTCTGAATTACAAAGGAAAAGTTAGTTGGTCCACAAACATTTCCATATATTGCATAGACACACATCATTCCTTTAACATGTAGCCTTGGAACTGTGGATTGCAAACCACCAAATCAAGTAGCAGAAGAAATCACTAAACTAGGCACTACAGATGTACAATGCAGAAGAGGTAACTGGACATAAAAAGGATCAATTCACCTGAAAAACAAGAAGTGCTGCACAAAGTGACTCTTCTGACATCTTGCCAAACAGTCTTAGCAAAAAGTTGACAAGTGTTCCGTCATTTGTTCCAGTCAGCAGTCCAGTCTGGGGGTTGAACCTGAAAAGTAACAGCATGAAATATAAAAGAGTACTGTAAGAAGCCAAGAATAGTTCTTTTGAGTGTAATATTCAAGCAAGAGTTAACAGAAAACTACCTAGGCAGACGATGCCGCGGGCATTTGACAAAGCCAAAAAGCTGATGAAAAAGAACAGCAAATTAGATTCCTTTCGTATCTAGAATAAGGTAGACTAGGATCATGATATGTGCTTGTGTGAGAGGATTTATTAGACATGCCTGGGGAACTGAGAGTAGAAAGTTCAACACTTGCGGTAGAAAGAAAATCAGGAGTGTCTCGCTATTACATGGGAAAAGTAAAGAAATCAATCACCACATAATCATAAGCATTGTATACATACAGATAAAAGATTAAAGAACAAGAACATTAATCGTAGAAGGAGACTCATACAGCAGAATCTCACAATGGGAGAGGACGCTTTGAATTGTTAATTGTTGACGAATTACCAGCACAATTTACAAGGTATCAAATGAGTATGAGATTACATAATGTGTACAAAATTCTATTCAAAGTAACAACTCACGTAGGTTCAGGGAACAACAAAATAGTTTTCTGAACAGTTCTCTCAAATTAAATTATAAGGAAAAAGACTTTTATGCCAGGTCAAAATGTTCTTTAGTCAAGATTCAAAATGTTCTCCAGTACAGCTTAGTTCCATTCCATCACCGCATTCGAAGTCTATGTTTGATTAAAGATTACACATATATAAATGTGCATGCCCATGCAAGAACATGTATTTATTCCATCTTATACTATTTACAAAAAACAAAAATTTCTAAGGTCCAACATCACTTTAGCAAAAGAAATTCTAAGTTTTCGAGGGAACCTTAAGAATCTAATCACGTTAAAAAATTTTTTTCCCTAAATATTACTAAGTTTATTTGTATTCATTTGTATGATGACTAATAAACAGTGGAAGGAATGGAGATATCTTAGCAGACATACCTAAAATGACCCAGAATTCCCACTACAGCCATAGTCATTCCAGCAAAGTACGTGTAAGTATCTCCAACAAAAACAGAAGAAGGATACCTAAAGGAGCCAACAACAAAGAAACATTAAAGACTTTTATACATTAAGACAGAACTAGTAAAAGGAAAACACTCTCCTTACCAGTTATAAGAAAATAAAGCCAAGGAAGTGGCCAATAAGGGTTGAACAAGATAAATAGAGAAGGCATGGGCCTGTTTATACTCAGAATCCAGAGATGCTCCAATTTGCATGATATTATGTAACAATATCTGTAATTTGCTTTGTGTCAGATTCCATATGTAATTGGCTTAAAACTATATTACCAGATTTATGCTTACAGCAGATGCGATAACAACAGTTTGACCAACTTCAAGGCCATTCAGACCAGCATGGATATTTATGGAGTTTGTGCAAAATACAGCCAAAAGAAACATATAAAGTTTATATATCCAACCTGTTCCATCAAAAAAATTATTGTAAGTTTCAGCTAGAAACCAAATGGTATTACGTAAAGTAAATATATAATAGACACCAAGATGACAATCTACCTCCCGAATGAAGAAAAAAGAATAAGATCATGACGATGAAGCTAGGCAGACCACATCCAGGTGCTAAAATACCAACTAAACTATATTTCTACACTAAATTTTTGCATTAGATATTAATGAACCCATGAAAACAAGCATCCATATTCAAGATTCAAGTGCGTTTTGTGAAGATCAAGAGCTGCAACAAATGCCATATTGGAATTGCAAAGTAATTTTTCATTCTAATAAGGTCATAGCAACTCTCAAAACTGAGATCATACCTAGATCCAAAATCTCAAGCCCAACATAAGGAACAAGAGGCTTTGGTATAATAATAGAAGTATGTCCAGCATATGCCATCAACAAGGGAAGAGCAGCAAATGATGGCAGTATTAATTTCCTGCTCTTCACAGGTACAACAAAGCACAAATAAAAGGCATGATGTGAGAAACAAATACTTCGAACGAAGTATTAGCCTTCAAAATGTTTTTCAAATCTTAGGAAAAGACTGAATACTACTCACACTCTCCAAGGCACATCAAGGACATCATCTACAAATCCAAGCAAAAGCATGAAGCAGATGGATGCTAATGCTGCATTGTACTCGACAAGCCACTACATGAAGGAAATAGTAAAAACCTTAATCTCATCAGCTCAGAATATGCACACGATTATATACGTGGACTTGCAATTGCAGTTTCCATGATTTGAGTCTAGTGTTAAGCAAAAGATGAGCTTGATTAAATAAGTTATTAAAAAATCAACTATGTTATGACTGAAAATACGAAACACAAAAACTAATGCCCCAAAAAGGGGAACCAATGTAAGAAATGGTATTTTCTGAAAATGACTGCTTATGTAATGTAAAATTTAACATAAAAAAGCTTAGTTTCATCAAGCATTATCCTTCGTATTTTTCTATTTAGGCTCGTGAGCACGCTGAAGGTCAACATCTACATACCTACCTTTCCTGTGGGAGACTACTTTTTCATTTTAATTTATATCTTTTGAGATTTGACCAGCTAGTAAGGAAAATAACAATAAATCACTTGAGCCAGTGACCATTACAAGTTAGTCAAACCTTTAGTGGATAAGTGATTATGAAAACTTAATTCAAACCTATGAAATGGAAACTAAGTTTGGTTAGCTACACAAATCCTGTGGTGGAGCTATGATCATGATATCCAATAGATCATAAACCATGGTGTCTTTTCTACCTCATTCAATAATCTATTTATCCTTCCTCTTGTCTTTCCAGCTACTTCAATCTCTTTGTCTTGAAAGATGTTACTATTGCTACAACTAGCCTTCCCTAACACAAGAAAACCATCTTAGCTTCTCTTATAGTTGTCATTGATACTACTGCTTATGCCTCCTCAAAGCATATAAATGCTTTCTTAGTTTCCCAAATAGCCATATAAACATCCATTCCACCTATATCAACATATAAGCATCTACCTCCACGACCTGCTTCTGAACCACAAGACGTAGTTGACAATCTAGTTGGTTTAATAAGCTTCTCTCAGTGTATGAAAGGTTAAGATTGATCGATTACATTATGCAAGCAGCTCTCTGCTAATCAATGCTGCTTAAACTGTGTATAATCCACAAAAACAAAAAATGATCCATAAAAACAAAAAATTAACCTCTGCAATAATTCCTAATAAATCATTTTTAGCAATCCCTAGTTTCTCCACAATGGCGATCTATGTAATCTATGAACATTATCATCCCAATATTCATAAAGCCTTCTATGAAGATCTGACTTTGGAATATTTAAATGGCCATTTAGGAGTCTTAGGATTATATTCATTTATCATAATAAACAAAATCAGTATAGAGCCAATAAAACCTACAACCATCAAAATAACTTCTTCCTTAGAAATGATACTTGAATTGGACAAGAAACTGATGAAAATATGAGCTAGAAAGTGTTGAGTCATTCTGGACTTACATTTGAATCTGCTGTGAAGTTAAAATACTGAAATAAGATTGCCAAAACCAAAAAGACAGCCCCAACAACAATACCCAACGACTCTGGCCTGCAGTCCGTAAAATAAGATTATGAACTAAATTCTGACAAAATAAGATAGTGAAATGAGAAAACCAATTCACAGATCAATGTATCCCAAAAGAATGGTAACCGAAAAAAGAAACAAGCTTGCACACTCATTTGCTTCAACAACATCATGGCAAATTGAAGACCTCACTTAAGCTCGTAACTAAAATGGAAGCAAGCACTCACATTGAACAAAATAATATTCAGTCTATGAACTCAAATTGAATCAATCAAGATCACATCTAGGAATTAAAGAACATGCATTTTAGCAATTTGATCAAGAACCAAATCTGGCACAAAACCGCTACGGAATTTGGAAAAAATAAACCCGACCCATTTCATTAACTTCACCAAATCGCAAAACTAATGCATATCCACTTCACAAAATGACTCAAAAGCCAAAACCCAAATGAACTGAAAAAAGAAAATAAATAAAAACTCACACTTTAATGGTGCCTTGAGGCGTGCCCTTCTTATTGATATCATAACCAAACAGGTTTCTTCTCAAGACGTATCTGGAAGCAACCGGTATCATCTTCTGGGTGATAAAGAATCCAGCGAGGCTGAGGCCGGCATTGATGAGAATGGATTTCTGGAGCTCAGATTCAATCTTGTAGTGGTAAAATAACAAGTAAAAGTACGGGATTGAAAAGAAAAGACAGAGCTTGAATATTAGACCCGATTTTGGTGAAGCGATTGGCGGGTCAGCATGTTCTTGGCTTGTCGGAGTTTCGGATTTTGATGTATCAGTTGCTGTTGCTGTTGAAGAAGCTCTCTTGCGAGCTGCCATGCTGAAACTCTGCTTCGCGCAAATTTTATTCTCAATTCCTGGACTTTGCCTTGAAAGCGGATTAGATTTACTTTCTATTTTATGCTTAAAATTGGCTTTGCTCTTCGTTACTACGTGTAGAAACGAATTGTGTCTCTCTATTAGAGTCATTGTACCAATGAAATTTTGCCAGCTGGTAGGTTGAGACACGTGGAATTTACTCCCTCTGAGTCTCAATATTATAAATTATGCCATCTGATTTAAAAACTTTTCAAATTTGTCCTCGCGATTAAAGCATAAAAGCACACACGAATTAGAAGCACGTTAACAAATATTGAACTTCAAAATGTAAGCAAGAAATCAATTAGAAACAATTTTTTCAGATTACATGTTCACCAATTTGAGGCTAAGAAAATTTTCAATCAATATATAATAATGCTTGGCCCGGCCATGCATCTCCTCATCTTCTTCTTCTTGCTTCTACATCCATGCATGCAAGTGTCACATGATGCCCGTATCAGTAATCTGTAATTTCAGTTTACTTAGCCTTGTTGTGAGGCAATGTTGGTGATGGTGACGGAGTTGGAGTCGCTGCTTGTGTGAATTGTTTCAATTCGGGAATATCAGGATTCTTTTCTAATGCTTCAAAGAACTGTGGCAAGGGGCTCTGTGCAAGTGCTTTTAAGGCTGGTGACAATGGTGGATCAGCTGCTCCAATATTAGGTTTTTTTCCTATTGTTGCATATCAAAATCACAGAAGAGGATTTATCAAAAAAAAAAAAAAACACACACACACACACACAGAAGAGGAAACAAGAGTCATGAATACCCACATATATATGTGTGCGCGTGGGTAAAATAAATGGGACACTTTTTTCTCTATAGTTTTCAGCTTTTACTCGTCGTCCTCCTACAGATCTCATGTATAATACCTTATTAATTCATTGATGTACCAAAAAAAAAAAAAAAAAACGAAGGAAAAAATGAAAAAAAATGATTATTTTTTACTAAGGTGAGTTCTTTCTTTAATAAGTTTTGTCATCGCGGGTGGAAGCAGGGTGGTATAATAGTCGTATAAGGTAATTGATAAAAGCAAAAAGTTGCCGGAAAAAAGAAAATTTAGAATACATCAAAGGTACTATATCAGTCATACAATAAGTAAATGATGCTACGACATGTGTGTATTTATTTTGAAAATCTATCATGCAAGTAATGTTTGTATTAAATCTAATTACACGTGTCATATATGTATTAATTAATTGTAATACATCAATTAATTGTAATACATCAGAGGTATTCTAGAATTTGTCATCGGAAATATATGTTATTGATCTCTACGAAGTTTCAAGGGTAAATAAATGTTCTTTTAGTCTCTACTTAAATAGTATTTGTGCATTTTAAAGAATTATCCAAAAAATGTCCATCGTTCATATATACATGTTTCCGACGAAATTCATTTAATTATCTTTTATTTTTTATCTACTGCATACCATGTTTGTTTTGAATTTTCAGAAATACTGTTTTACTTTTAAAAAGTCAAATTCAACCATTAGGAGAGTACCAGCATGTGTATACTTTAGATCATTTTTAGAACAATACAAGAACTAATTGGGTATAGACTAAAAGACCATTTATCTTAAATTTCACTCTTAGAAATGCAAAGAAATAAGGATGTGGAATGAGACACTTGTGCAAAGAAATAAAGATGAGAAAATGAACTTACTGCTCAGGAAACCTCTCTCAAGGCAGTCACCGCCAAGTGAAGGCATGCATCTCATGTTGCACCAAATGAGGCATGTCCACGCATCTTTTCTAAAACCGTATTTACAATAATGGAGACATTCATTGTATTTCCGATTGCCTTCCGCCATTCGGACCTCATTGCTCATCACAACCATAATTAGTACTGCTGCAAAAATGCACCAAACTGAGCCTATTTTCATGTAATAACAAGCCATTTCTGATCTCTTTCTAACTTTCTCTTGTTAAAATTCTGGATCAATCTATTATATTGGTTGTTCGTGCTTAATATGTCATCTATGAAGCTATATATACATGTTTACAAAGGGGCTAATTTTAGTTGTCAAAGAGTCAAGTTGGTCCTGTTGTGATTACAGCTTGTATATGTAGGTTTTTTTTTTTTCCCAAAATTCTGCCGTGGTTGTTTTATCTAATAATCGCTCAATTTTTTTTTCTTAGCAATTAATGGTTCAAAAATAGAAATTGAGTATAATTCCTCCACAAATTATATTAAAGTAATCCTTTAGTTTACGTAATATTTAATTTTACGAGTAGACATTGACGACTACGGTCAATAAAGTGCGGTAACAAGGTGGAATCCTCAGGAATTGCAGGAAATTAAGAAAATCTAGTCAGTTTGTATATGGATTAATTTTTAGTTTATATATAGAATAATTTTCAACCCCAACGTAGCTCATAAAAATCAACTATGGTAATTATATATGCAGTAAAATCAATATATGCTTAGTTAGTCCACAATTTCCTACAATTCAATAATAGTGCTCCTCTTTGACCAGTAGGAAGGAACGCTAGACCAGCAGCTAAATTAACAATGAATGTGTTATGATAGGGATTCCACAGCAGGCTCGCTCAATAAAGAATTGAAGTAGAAAGGGAATCCTAATCCCAAACCAAAAGAAAAGTCCAATATCCCTTTTTCGAGCGTAAGCGTATAAAAAGAGGTCGAATTGCAACAGAATTTTTATATGTTTATGTTACTTTTTTATTTACTCGTTATATATATGTCAATTTATTTTGAATGCAATTAATTATAAGTCAATGTATTGAAACTATCCGCCCCGAACTCCTAAGATGAGTTTATCTAGTCTCATCAAAATTGGACTATTAATAAGCTAATTAGAAACGATCAGCTCTATAAATATTACACTTCCAACCTGCTAATTAAAATATTACCTAAGATATCTCTAAAGTATTAAAAGATTATATTATAACAAATGTTAACATACATTAGGCTATTCTTAATCTCAATATATATATATATATATATATATATATATATATATATATATATATATATATAACAAAATTATACAATCCCAAAAAAATAAGATGAATCAAAATGCCCTAACAAAATCATTTATATCTTATAGTACCATCACACGACCATAGTTCAAAATATCTATAGTCGCTGGATCACCTAGAGTACCTGCAACCTCCTGTAAGAGGGGGAGGGGATATAATAAAACGATGTAAGTATAAAACTTAGTGAGCTCAGTGAGTGGATAATAGTTTTTTGAAAATAAACTTATTGTAAAATAATTATATCATTTTTATATACAATTTTATCAAACTATATGTAAGAAACATGAGTAAATTATTCAATCTTTAAATCGAGTAACTGACATTCAAAAGAATACATAAAGAGGTATGTAATAATCATAGAAATCATATTACAATATAAGATACATAAATATGAATCTATCACTAAATAAGTACCGAGGAGAATAATCTTGTTGTACCCAAACCTCAAACGGACGGGCAATGACGTGCTATTATGGTATTGTCATGCCCTAGAGCTGCAAAGGATAGACCAATGAAATGCCATCTCATATATCTCATCATATCTCTGCATGCATAAACTAGTCCTCAAGGGACAAAAGCACCCAAACACATGGCCCAAAGCCTCTGTGTGTACTCGGACGACTCCAAAGGCCTGTTTCTCATCTGTATCTCAGTAACTATATCTATGTTATCATTATAGTGCATACATAAGCCCCCAAAAGGCAAAAGTGTCCAAATGCGTGGCCCAAACAAACGGGCTCCAAAGGCCTCTCATCTCATCTGTTCACTGTAACTGGAGGGAAATGGTGCTGTCTAATGATTTTTCAAAGAACGTTTCATACACATGTACATAAACATAAAATCACCCTTTAAATCTCATTTCCTTTCCATTTAACATACTTTAAATGTATTTTCTTTTCTTTAAAATACTATCATGCATTACTGCAAGCTGATACGAAAACCAATAATCATACACTTTTTAATAACAAATCAATACGTAAATAAAACTCATTTCTAAGAAAACAATATTAAATAGAAGCATTAAACACTTATTTCATAAACATGCTTTACCATACTTTAAAATCATAATAACTATAAAAATAGGTTTTGTATATTCCACTCACAGTGACGATGCTCAACCCAGCTATTGTCTATATTCGGCAGTTGGCTCTCGCTTGTGGTTACTCTTAAATCAAGGAAACAACATAGTTACTTTATATAAATGTGAAATATGACTAAATCTATGAATAAAGCTCGAAACAAATATCTGTCTATAATATACAACTCCCATGTCGATAAAATTACCAAAATACCATTGCATCCGTAAATTATTAAAATACTATGAAATTGTAAATTACCAAATTATCATCAGAATCGTAATTACCAACATATCCTTAATTTCTAAGATTACGAAAATATTCACGAGGTCAGAAATTATAAAATTACCCTCAAAATGTGAAATTACCAAAATGTCCATGCCAGTCAATGGGGACTGAAAGTCAACCTACGGTGATTGGGATGGTTGGGTTGGAAAGTATAGACCACGCAGAGTCTAACGGTGGTGGCAATGAGTTTTGACGAGTGGCAGCAGCACTGTCGAGCTCCCACGACCTTCAAACTCCAACGGCTGATCGACAGCAAATCGACAGCTTTTGGTGGCTGTGGATGGTCGAAAATTCAAGAGGGAGTCATGGAGAACAAAATTCAAGCAGTCACGTATTTGAAAATCGGCTCAATCAGCGGCGATCGTGGCAGTTTTACCACGCATAATTGCGGCTTCATTTGATGGCTCTCCAATTGTTTTCCGGCAGTAATGATGGTAGGGAAATGATTAGCGACTCAAGAGCTTTCGATTGGTACCTTCAGCTACTGGTGGGGTTGCCAAAAATGAAAACGGTGGCCGGGTCGGGTTTGCCGGTTCGTGTCGAGTTTCGGGTTAGGTTTTGATAGCTTCCTTTTTCTCTCTCAAGTGTGCTATCTATCCTACCAAAACAAATTTTGCTTCCCTTATTCCTTTTCAGCTACAAATCAGTGCCGTTTTCTAATTAACTGCCCTCTTTTTTTTTTTTAACTTAGTACAAGTTGAGCTAATGATAAACTTGAGTATTATATTAAAAGCTGGCAATGTGGGTCATTGAATCGCATTTTCTTTGTCTTGATTTCATATTACGATAAATTTAAACTAGTCCAAACGTAACCCGTTTGATAACCCTGTCAATATTTGACAACCCACACCAATTTATTTATGTTGAGTAATAAGTCTAACCACTTTCAAAACTTAAGTCAAAGGGGAAAGATAAAATAATGCACTTAATTAAAAAGAAAGTGTGTATGTTACAGTCCTACTCATTTATAAAAATTTCGTCCTCGAAATTTATACACTTGATGAGAAAAGGTGGGGATACTGAGCTCGCATTAAGTCATCGTGTTCCCAAGTAACCTTTTCCTTTGTGTGATTCCTCCATAGCACTTTTACTAGAGGAATGGTTTTAGAACGTAGGACTTAATGTTTCCCTTCTAGTCTCCATTGGTTCCTCTTCGTAAATCAAGTTTTCCTTCAACTGAATTGGTTGTTTCGATAACACAGGGCTGTGATCATATATGTACTTTTGGAGCCTTTAGACATGAAACACATCGTGGATTCTAGATAACTAAGGTGGAGCTAATCGATAATCTAACGAACCAATGCACTCTACAATCTCATACGGCCCAATGTAGCATGGCCTTAGCTTCCCGCATTCCCAAATCAAAGTACCCATTTCCAAGGTTATGCGTATAAAAACACTATCACCAACTTCGAATTTGAGTTCTCTCATATGCTTGTTTGCATAGCCCTTTTGTCTATCTTGGGTCACCTTTAATCTATCCCGAATCAGTTGTATCTTCTCGTTAGTATCCTGAACTAATTCTAAACCCAAATAACCTCCGCTCACCAACTTCATCCCAACACACTGGAGCTCTGCATTTTCTATCATACAAAGCCTCATATAATGCCATCTCGATACTAGTTTGATAACTATTGTTGTAAGCAAATTCCATCAAACATAAATAATTGTCCCAATTACCTTTAAACTCCATAACACAAGCACGCAACGTATTCTCCAGGGTTTGAAAGTATGCTCTAGTTGATCATTAGTTTGTGGATAAAAAGCCATACTAAAGTTCAACCTGGTATCTAAAATATTCTGCAAACTAGTCCATAACTTAGAAGTGAAGTGGGAATCTCTATTTTACACAATGGACATAGGTACTCCATGAAGTCAAACTATCCAGCCACATAAATACTCTCCAACTTATCCATCGAATATGTGATTTTAAATGGTAAAAAGTGAGTAGATTTTGTAAGTCGATCAACAACCATCCAAACACTATCATATCCGTTTTGACTACGTGGAAGTCCCGTGACCAGGCCCACGGTAATGTGCTCCCACTTTCATTCACAAATTATGTGGAACAGTTTCGGAAGAGATTATGGATCCTATGGGGGATTTCCTTAAACCTTTCAAGAAACAATTTAACAGGACTAATCCCTATAAACATTGGTGAGTTAACATCATTTGAATACCTTGATATGTCTGAAAATCAGTTTTTAGGAAGCATTCCTTCTAGCCCTTCTCAGTTAAGTGGTCTTAGTGTCTTGGACCTGTTGGACAAGAAAAATCCCATTAGGCCCTCAGCTCCAAAGCTTCAATTCTTCAGTATGTGCTGGGAATCTTCAACTTTGTGGGCTTTCACTTCCAAACACGTGTTCGGATGAACAATAAACTCCAAGTCCAGATAGAGATGATGATGCAAACGCTCCAAAAGATGAGGATGATCAGTTTATAACTCTCGGCTATGACGTGGGTGTGACTCTTGGTTTCTTTGTTGGATTTTGGGGAGTCTGCGAAACTTTAATGTTGTGTAGTTCGTTAAGATTCCAAAATTTTACATTGAGGTAACTCAAATATTTTATTTGAAATTGAAGACAATTAGACCAAGAAGTTCTAATTTGAAATTGTGATACGCTTGCTCATCCATAATGGCATCATCATGGCGCTAAAATCAGCGAATCAATGTTCGTTTATTTCCATTAAGAAAAGTCCTTATAAATTCACAAGCAAGCACATACAATTCATTAGCTATAAAATGTAAAATTTTAATTTTCAATCATCCAATTTTATTTAATACAAAAAATCTCTAAAAGATTCCCTCCTCATTAGCATGTTCATAGACGCATTTTCCGACAGCTGCAAAATGAAACATGGAAATCGTATACATTGCATCTTCACATTCTTGGTTTTGATAAATAGAATGCAAGATTCAAGTACAAGATTATAGATAATAATTTAGCGGCAAAAAGGGAAATTTTCAAGCTTACAAGGATCCCGAGAGATAATCAAACCACTCTGCATGAAAACATAAGCATTGCAGTTTGCAGACCTAAATTGGCTCAACAGTCAACAATAGTATCACAGCCTAAAAATACGTAAGTAAATTAAAATGAAACTGCATTAGTCTTAATCGTCTCAATGCAATTGAGCCACGTATTAAAAATTTGTAATATAAATTTAACAATCTCACAAATTTCGTTCAAGACCAAGATTAATATATTTATCAAATTTTTGTTTGTGCTTGTGTCATTGCGACATATAGACACGTGTAACACGTCTACTTCACATGCCATGCAAAATCATATATATAGATATATATATATTGATGAAATTTCCTATGCCGGTTCCCTAAAAACAGAAGGATTCCTAGTGAGGTTTCCTAATCTATATTGGTGTTATTCCTCTTACGAACAGGAAACTCAAGCTCATAAGGAACCGAGATTTCCTGTTTAATTTACTACTACAAATACATAGCAGTAGCAAGAGATTAATTGCTTATACAAAATCAAAAATTAGTTTCTGCCTTCAAACCACCCGAAACAAATCCATGAAGACAATCTTTTTGATTGCGCTTGCGCTTTTTACTTTGTTGCTTTCTTCATCTTCTTCATTCGCTCAAACAACTCAAACATGTACTGATTACCGTTTCACCGCCCACAACAATAAATACGGTGCGTGCGTTGATTTGCAAGCTTTGAATTCGTCTCTCCACTGGAGCTATGACGAAGCAACCGGCTCTGTCGACTTGGCCTATCGTCATGTAGGCATGCAACCAACCGGATGGGTTGCGTGGGCTATAAACCCTACCGGTCAAGGCATGGTCGGCTCTCAATCTCTTGTCGCCTACCGTAACCCTAACGGAATCTTGAAAGCATACACATCGCCGGTGATGAGTTATGGCACCGAGTTACAAGAGGGAAACTTGAGCTTTCAGGTTCCCAAGATTTCAGCAGACTTTTCCAATAACGAGATGATAATATACGCAACAATAGTGCTTCCAAAGAACATGACCACAGTGAGCCACGTGTGGCAAGAAGGTCCTGTGCGTGGTGACAATCACCTTGGCATGCATCCTCTAGGAGGCGACAATGTCAAATCAATGGGTACTTTGGATCTTCTTTCCGGGAAAGTTACGGCAATCAAAGGAGGAACCTCGAGTACTCTCCAATTCAAGCACGTTCATGGAATCATAAACGCCGTTAGTTGGGGCTTCTTGATGCCGGTGGGTGCTATCACTGCCAGGTACATGAAGGTCTTCAAATCGGCTGATCCTGCTTGGTTTTATGCTCACATCATATGCCAATCCTCGGCTTACTTACTTGGTGTTGCCGGAGCGGGGACAGGAATTTACCTTGGCAACAAATCTCATGGCATTCAACATTCTACTCACAGGACTATTGGGATACTACTTCTTGTTCTTGGCTTCATTCAGGTTCTTGCCTTGAAACTGAGACCAAAGAAGGAGCACAAGTACAGAATTTGGTGGAACATTTACCACCATTCGGTTGGATACTCCATCATTATATTAAGCATCTTCAACATCTTTGAGGGTTTTCATATTTTGAACCCTTTGAAGATTTGGCGCTTGGTGTACGCTTGTGTTCTTATTGTCTTGGGAGCCATTGCCGTTATTTTGGAAGTAGTAACTTGGGTCATTGTTATAAGGCGGCGGAGAAAGATTGAGAATCCTGCGAGCAATGTCACGGCAGCAGCATGAAGTCTTAGAGTAGTAGTAGATTAAGATTTACTGATTTTTTCCGTAATTTTGTTTAAATTTTCCCACTTCAATTAGCGAAATCAAAGCATTATTAATTTTTTTTTGTTTGTGCAAATTAATTTCTGCGTCATTGCATGTAACATTAGCTCGTATATTATGACTAGCACACATGTGGGATTTTCGTTAAATGTCGGGTAATCAATTAGAGAAAAAGGCACATTAGATTATTCTGTTTGTTTAATTGTTTTATCCCGTGAAATTAGTCTTAGCTAATTACATGGATGTCCACTTTAACCGACGCTAGTTCCACAGTACGAGGAATTTTTTTAAGGGGATAGATCTTTGTCAATGGAAGCTATCGTACGAGTTCAATTAGATGTTTAAATGTCCTTAGAATACGTAATTGTGGAGGGTAATCTCTAAATTAATTAAGCTTCTTAACAACATTAATCTCAAATTGAAAAGCTGGAAATTATATAATAACATGCCTTTGTAGTAGTTAAATTCTTAATTTTGATACAACGCATTCTACATAACCATCTTATATTGGATAAATAATTAAAATACTAGGTACAATATATTTTTCTTTCATTTTTTACAACTAATCAAATACAAATCTCCATGATCAGTCATCTCTTACATCTTGCTCTTGTTTTCTTATAACTTCTTTACGCTTTTCAATTTTTTTCATTCCCATATGTTTTGAAGGCAGCAATTAGCATCCCGTGCTGTTCATACCATTCTCAAGTCAAATTGCATTTGAAATGTTTGGACTGGTTAATTGAGAATTGAGAAACATTTACCACGACCATTACCCAACTTGCTTCGAAATTTATTTTGACCTTAACCACCACTCTTCTTTGATCATTGTTGTTTCCAGTGGTGAAGCCACGGGGCAGCCACCCCTCTGTATCTTTCTTTTTTAAAAAAGAAAAAATTCATTTTTTAAATCCACTCATTTTTTGCAGAATACAAAAAAAAAAAAAAATTAGTGATTTGTCACTTCGGCTTTGAGTAAAACACAAAAATAAATGTACAAAATTACATTTTCATCACCAATACACACTGTATGTTAATTAAGAAGGTAGCTTGCTTCTCGTTTCTACAAGGAGTGCGAAGATCTGTCAAAGAAGAATCTTTTGTTGGACAAGACCTCTATGTATGCAAAGGTACTCCTATAATCCTACTCAGATTTTCTTTTCAGATTTATTTTTTATATATATTTTTTTGCTTTTGCGATTTTGACAAAGTAAAAATAACAAATTATACACTAGAACAAAAATAGTCCTCAGTGACATTAAAATAATATTACTAAGTACTTACAATGATACTTGCTAATTGTGTCATTAATTTGGTAGTCAAAATCTATTGACAATAGTTTGCGGTGTCACGATTACGGTGTCAGTGATTATAGCTGTTATTATAGTATCATGATAACCGTGACACCATATCATCAGAATTACAGTACTATAACTATGATTGCTGTTACTATGATATGAATGTTTGATTTAATATTTCAAATTCAATAAATGAACGTAAACATAATGTTATTTCATCTTATGATTTTAGACAACAAAAATAGATATATATTTTAATAAAGTTACACTAAGCAGTCTCACACATCCACAGAATGAAGATTGTCAAAATTACAAATTAGAAATGAGGGACATATTATATTACATCATATACAATATAAAGTAACTCTTGCGTTGTCATCCAAAACTTAAAATTATATTATGTGAACCAATTGAATAGTTATGAACGACAATGCATGATTTACTATATATATTACATTATATGCACCACGGTCTGCCCCAAATATGATCACTAATATTCTAAACGCAGCACAATTGTTTATCCGTCGTGACAATTAATGCAAATGGCTTTTCAATCAAAATTTCATCAATCTGAATTTAAGCTTTTTTTTTTTTCTTTTAATGTTTGAAATCTTTTACAAATTGTTTTAGCCATTAGATGTGAGCATTAGCGACAATAGTAGTTACTAGCAAGAGATCCTGGGGAAAAAATGTTTCGGAAGACGAGCCATATTTCGACAATTCAAGCCATATTTTCATATGTTAACAAATGTTAACATACATTAGGCTATTCTTAATCTAATATATATATATATAATAACAAAATTATACAATCCTAAAAAAAGAAACGAATCAAAATACCCTACTAAAATCATTTATATCTTTTAACACCATCACATGACCATAGTTCAAAATATCTACAGTCGCTGGGTTACTTAGAGTACCTGCAACCGCCTGTGGGGGGAGGGGGGATACAATAAAATGAGGTGAGTATAAAACTCAATAAGCTCATTATGTGGATACCAGTTTTTTGAAAATAAACTTACTGTAAAAAAAATTATATCTTTTTTATATACAATTTTATCAAACTATATGTAAGAAACACGAATAAATTATTCAATCTTTAAATTGAGGAACTGACATTGAAAAGAATACATAAACAGGTACGTAATTATCATGGAAATCTTATTACAATATAAGGTGCATAAATTTGAATCTATCACTAAACAAGTATCCAGGGGAATAATCTTGCCGCACCTGAACCTCAAACGGACGAGCAATGACATACTATTAGGGTACCGTCATGCCCCAGAGCTGCAAGGGATAGACCAATGAAATGCCATCTCATATATCTTATATATCTCATCATATCTTTACATGTATAAAATAGTCCCCAAAGGACAAAAGCACCCAAGCACACGGCCCAAAACCTCTGTATATACTCGGACGGGCTCCAAAGGCTTGTATTTCATCTGTATCTCAGTAACTATACCTCTGTTAGCATCATACTACATACATAAGCTCCCAAAAGGCAAAAGCGTCCAAACACACAGCCCAAAGCCTCTGTATATTTTTGGACGGGCCCCAAAAACCTCTCATTTCATCTGCATCACTGTAACTGGAGGGGAAGGATACTGTCTAATGATTTTTCAAACAACGTTGTATACACATATACATAAACATATAATCACCCTTTAAGTCTCATTTCCTTTCCATTTAACATACTTTAAATGTATTTTCCTTTCTTTTCTTTAAAATACTATCATGCATTACTCAAAGTTGATAGGGAAACCAATAATCATACACTTTTTAATAATAAGTCAATACGTAAATAAAACTCATTTCTAAGAAAACAACATTAAATCGAAGCATTAAACACTTATTTCGTGAACATGCTTTACCATACTTTAAAGTCATAATAACTATGAAAATAGGTTTCGTATATCCTACTCACAGTGACGATACTCAACCCAGCTATCGTCCACATCCGGGGGTTGGCTCTCGCTCGCGGTTCCTCCTAAATCAAGGAAACGATATAATTACTTTATATAAATGTGCAATAGGACTAAATTTACGTAATAAAAATCGAAACAAATATCTGTCCGTAATATACAACTCCCATGTCGATAAAATTACCAAAATACCCTTGCATCGGCAAATTATTAAAATACTCTGAAATCACAAATTACCGAATTACCCTAAGAATCGTAATTACCAACCTATCCTCAATTTCAGATATTACGAAAATATTCACGAGGTAAGAAATTACAAAATTACCCTCAAATATGAAATTACTGAAATGCCCCTACAGGTCAATGGTGACTGAAAGTCAACCGACGGTGACCGGGATGGTTGGCTTAGAAACTGCAGACCGCGCTGAGTCTAACGGTGGTGGGGATGAGTTTTGACACACGGAAACGGCACCAATCGAGCTCCCACGACCGTGAAACTCCAACGGCTGATCGGCAGCAAATCGACGGCTTTTGGTGGCTGTGGATGGTCGGAAATTCAAGAGGGAGTCGCGGAGAACAAAACTCAAGCAGTGGCGCACCTGAAAATCGGCTAAATCAGCGCCGATTGCGGCAATTTTACTGCCCAGAATCACAACTTCATTTGTCGGCTCTCCAACCGTTTTCTGGCAGTAACGATGGCAGGGGAATGATCAGCGACTCAAGGGCTTTCGATTGGTACCTTCAGCTACCAGTGGGGTGGCCAAAAATGAAAACAGTGTCCCGGTCGGGTTTGCGGGTTCGGGTTGGGTTTCGGGTCAGGTTTTGACAGCTTCCTCTTTCTCTCTCACGTGTGCTCTCTGTCTCTCCCAAAACAAATTTTGCTTCCCTTATTCCTTTTCAGCTTCGAATTATTGTCGTTTTCTAATTAATTGCCCTCTTTTTTTTTTTTTTTTTAACTTACTACAAATTAATCTAATGATAAACTTGAATATTGTAATAAACGTTGGCAATGTGGGTCATCGAATTGCATTCGCGTTGTCTTGATTTCTTGTCATGATAAATTTAAACTAGTCCAGACGTAACCAATTTCATAAACTTGTCAAAATTTGACAACCCACACTAATTTACTCATGTCAAGTAATCGAGTCGTGTCAAATTTTTCAGTTATAGTTGTAATGAGTCTAACCACTTTCAAAACTTAGGTCAAAGGGGAAAGAAAGAATAATACACTTAATTAAAAAGAAAGTGCATATGTTACAATCTTACCCATTTATAAAAATTTTGACCTCGAAATTTATGCACTTGATGAGAAAAGGTGGGGATACTGAGCTCGCAGTAAGTCCTCGTGTTCCCAAGTAACCTTTTCCTTTGTGTGATTCCTCCACAACACTTTTACTAGAGGAATGGTTTTAGAACGCAGGACTTGATGTTTCCTTCCTAGTATCTATATTGGTTCCTCTTCGTAAATCAAGTTTTCCTTCAACTGAATTGGTTGCTTCGATAACACATGGCTCGGATCGTATATGTGCTTTTGGAGCCTTTAGACATGAAACACATCGTGGATTCTAGCTAACTCGGGTGGTGGAGCTAATCGATAAGCTAATGGACCAATGCACTCTACGATCTCATACGGCCCAATGTAGCATGGGCTTAGCTTCCCGCGCTTTCCAAATCAAGGTACCCCTTTCCAAGGAGATATGCGTATATGAAAAAAAAATTATATATTTATTATAAGAACAAAGATTTTAAAAATAACAAAAGTAAATGAAAAATATCTTATTATTAATTCTTTATTTACATCGAAATATATATATTTCTTTTGTTAGTACTTAAATTTTTTTATTTTAATTTCCATTGATATATTTATTAATTTATAATGAATATGAATAAAATAGATTTAAAACAAGGATAATATTGTAGAACTATGATGCCAGGAGAATTATTGGTTATTATGAGTATAACAAGAAGATAAGCAGTATATATTAATTTCAGTAGGAGAAAATTGACAATCTCCAAATTTGAAGGACTATATATTGATTTCTAAAGTGTTATATTGACTCTGAAAAACCAGAAAAAATTTGCATATATATATATATATATATATATATATATATATATAGCCCATTAAATTTCCTTCCTAGTACCACATTTATTCGTAAGCAACTGTATAACTTAATAATTACCCTTATTCTTTTCTTTTTATTTCTTACAATAGCGCTACCTTTTTTTTTTTAACCCTGCCTTTAAATAAAAAGATGATATCATTTTTTCTGTTTAAAAATAATTTTCATTTCATTGAAAGAATGAAATCTTTAAAATTTTATAATTTCTTTTATATGAATGGAGCCTCATTGCGGAGGAATATTGTTGAATGAAAATGAAAATGTAGGACAAGTAAAATCGATGATCAATCTAATTATTTACAATGATGGAATATATAGGAAAGTCACAAAACATCTCAATTAAACTGGGGAAGCCTTTGACTTCTTCGAAAAGAGTGCTCTAAATATCAGGGGCGCGGATATCCACAAAGTACGCTCAAAGGATTGCAGAGCTAGATTGTCTCAACAATCAACAATAGTATGACAGTCCTAAAGGTATATAAGTAAATTAAAATGAAACTGCATTAGTCTTAATCGTCTCAATGCAATTGAGCCACGTATTAAAAATTTGTAATATAAATTTAACAATCTCACAAATTTCGTTCAAGACCAAGATTAATATATTTATCAAATTTTTGTTTGTGCTTGTGTCATTGCGACATATAGACACGTGTAACACGTCTACTTCACATGCCATGCAAAATCATATATATATATATATATATATATATATATTGATGAAATTTCCTATGCCGGTTCCCTAAAAACAGAAGGATTCCTAGTGAGGTTTCCTAATCTATATTGGTGTTATTCCTCTTACGAACAGGAAACTCAAGCTCATAAGGAACCGAGATTTCCTGTTTAATTTACTACTACAAATACATAGCAGTAGCAAGAGATTAATTGCTTATACAAAATCAAAAATTAGTTTCTGCCTTCAAACCACCCGAAACAAATCCATGAAGACAATCTTTTTGATTGCGCTTGCGCTTTTTACTTTGTTGCTTTCTTCATCTTCTTCATTCGCTCAAACAACTCAAACATGTACTGATTACCGTTTCACCGCCCACAACAATAAATACGGTGCGTGCGTTGATTTGCAAGCTTTGAATTCGTCTCTCCACTGGAGCTATGACGAAGCAACCGGCTCTGTCGACTTGGCCTATCGTCATGTAGGCATGCAACCAACCGGATGGGTTGCGTGGGCTATAAACCCTACCGGTCAAGGCATGGTCGGCTCTCAATCTCTTGTCGCCTACCGTAACCCTAACGGAATCTTGAAAGCATACACATCGCCGGTGATGAGTTATGGCACCGAGTTACAAGAGGGAAACTTGAGCTTTCAGGTTCCCAAGATTTCAGCAGACTTTTCCAATAACGAGATGATAATATACGCAACAATAGTGCTTCCAAAGAACATGACCACAGTGAGCCACGTGTGGCAAGAAGGTCCTGTGCGTGGTGACAATCACCTTGGCATGCATCCTCTAGGAGGCGACAATGTCAAATCAATGGGTACTTTGGATCTTCTTTCCGGGAAAGTTACGGCAATCAAAGGAGGAACCTCGAGTACTCTCCAATTCAAGCACGTTCATGGAATCATAAACGCCGTTAGTTGGGGCTTCTTGATGCCGGTGGGTGCTATCACTGCCAGGTACATGAAGGTCTTCAAATCGGCTGATCCTGCTTGGTTTTATGCTCACATCATATGCCAATCCTCGGCTTACTTACTTGGTGTTGCCGGAGCGGGGACAGGAATTTACCTTGGCAACAAATCTCATGGCATTCAACATTCTACTCACAGGACTATTGGGATACTACTTCTTGTTCTTGGCTTCATTCAGGTTCTTGCCTTGAAACTGAGACCAAAGAAGGAGCACAAGTACAGAATTTGGTGGAACATTTACCACCATTCGGTTGGATACTCCATCATTATATTAAGCATCTTCAACATCTTTGAGGGTTTTCATATTTTGAACCCTTTGAAGATTTGGCGCTTGGTGTACGCTTGTGTTCTTATTGTCTTGGGAGCCATTGCCGTTATTTTGGAAGTAGTAACTTGGGTCATTGTTATAAGGCGGCGGAGAAAGATTGAGAATCCTGCGAGCAATGTCACGGCAGCAGCATGAAGTCTTAGAGTAGTAGTAGATTAAGATTTACTGATTTTTTCCGTAATTTTGTTTAAATTTTCCCACTTCAATTAGCGAAATCAAAGCATTATTAATTTTTTTTTGTTTGTGCAAATTAATTTCTGCGTCATTGCATGTAACATTAGCTCGTATATTATGACTAGCACACATGTGGGATTTTCGTTAAATGTCGGGTAATCAATTAGAGGAAAAGGCACATTAGATTATTCTGTTTGTTTAATTGTTTTATCCCGTGAAATTAGTCTTAGCTAATTACATGGATGTCCACTTTAACCGACGCTAGTTCCACAGTACGAGGAATTTTTTTAAGGGGATAGATCTTTGTCAATGGAAGCTATCGTACGAGTTCAATTAGATGTTTAAATGTCCTTAGAATACGTAATTGTGGAGGGTAATCTCTAAATTAATTAAGCTTCTTAACAACATTAATCTCAAATTGAAAAGCTGGAAATTATATAATAACATGCCTTTGTAGTAGTTAAATTCTTAATTTTGATACAACGCATTCTACATAACCATCTTATATTGGATAAATAATTAAAATACTAGGTACAATATATTTTTCTTTCATTTTTTACAACTAATCAAATACAAATCTCCATGATCAGTCATCTCTTACATCTTGCTCTTGTTTTCTTATAACTTCTTTACGCTTTTCAATTTTTTTCATTCCCATATGTTTTGAAGGCAGCAATTAGCATCCCGTGCTGTTCATACCATTCTCAAGTCAAATTGCATTTGAAATGTTTGGACTGGTTAATTGAGAATTGAGAAACATTTACCACGACCATTACCCAACTTGCTTCGAAATTTATTTTGACCTTAACCACCACTCTTCTTTGATCATTGTTGTTTCCAGTGGTGAAGCCACGGGGCAGCCACCCCTCTGTATCTTTCTTTTTTAAAAAAGAAAAAATTCATTTTTTAAATCCACTCATTTTTTGCAGAATACAAAAAAAAAAAAAAAATTAGTGATTTGTCACTTCGGCTTTGAGTAAAACACAAAAATAAATGTACAAAATTACATTTTCATCACCAATACACACTGTATGTTAATTAAGAAGGTAGCTTGCTTCTCGTTTCTACAAGGAGTGCGAAGATCTGTCAAAGAAGAATCTTTTGTTGGACAAGACCTCTATGTATGCAAAGGTACTCCTATAATCCTACTCAGATTTTCTTTTCAGATTTATTTTTTATATATATTTTTTTGCTTTTGCGATTTTGACAAAGTAAAAATAACAAATTATACACTAGAACAAAAATAGTCCTCAGTGACATTAAAATAATATTACTAAGTACTTACAATGATACTTGCTAATTGTGTCATTAATTTGGTAGTCAAAATCTATTGACAATAGTTTGCGGTGTCACGATTACGGTGTCAGTGATTATAGCTGTTATTATAGTATCATGATAACCGTGACACCATATCATCAGAATTACAGTACTATAACTATGATTGCTGTTACTATGATATGAATGTTTGATTTAATATTTCAAATTCAATAAATGAACGTAAACATAATGTTATTTCATCTTATGATTTTAGACAACAAAAATAGATATATATTTTAATAAAGTTACACTAAGCAGTCTCACACATCCACAGAATGAAGATTGTCAAAATTACAAATTAGAAATGAGGGACATATTATATTACATCATATACAATATAAAGTAACTCTTGCGTTGTCATCCAAAACTTAAAATTATATTATGTGAACCAATTGAATAGTTATGAACGACAATGCATGATTTACTATATATATTACATTATATGCACCACGGTCTGCCCCAAATATGATCACTAATATTCTAAACGCAGCACAATTGTTTATCCGTCGTGACAATTAATGCAAATGGCTTTTCAATCAAAATTTCATCAATCTGAATTTAAGCTTTTTTTTTTTCTTTTAATGTTTGAAATCTTTTACAAATTGTTTTAGCCATTAGATGTGAGCATTAGCGACAATAGTAGTTACTAGCAAGAGATCCTGGGGAAAAAATGTTTCGGAAGACGAGCCATATTTCGACAATTCAAGCCATATTTTCATATGTTAACAAATGTTAACATACATTAGGCTATTCTTAATCTAATATATATATATATAATAACAAAATTATACAATCCTAAAAAAAGAAACGAATCAAAATACCCTACTAAAATCATTTATATCTTTTAACACCATCACATGACCATAGTTCAAAATATCTACCGTCGCTGGGTTACTTAGAGTACCTGCAACCGCCTGTGGGGGGAGGGGGGATACAATAAAATGAGGTGAGTATAAAACTCAATAAGCTCATTATGTGGATACCAGTTTTTTGAAAATAAACTTACTGTAAAAAAAATTATATCTTTTTTATATACAATTTTATCAAACTATATGTAAGAAACACGAATAAATTATTCAATCTTTAAATTGAGGAACTGACATTGAAAAGAATACATAAACAGGTACGTAATTATCATGGAAATCTTATTACAATATAAGGTGCATAAATTTGAATCTATCACTAAACAAGTATCCAGGGGAATAATCTTGCCGCACCTGAACCTCAAACGGACGAGCAATGACATACTATTAGGGTACCGTCATGCCCCAGAGCTGCAAGGGATAGACCAATGAAATGCCATCTCATATATCTTATATATCTCATCATATCTTTACATGTATAAAATAGTCCCCAAAGGACAAAAGCACCCAAGCACACGGCCCAAAACCTCTGTATATACTCGGACGGGCTCCAAAGGCTTGTATTTCATCTGTATCTCAGTAACTATACCTCTGTTAGCATCATACTACATACATAAGCTCCCAAAAGGCAAAAGCGTCCAAACACACAGCCCAAAGCCTCTGTATATTTTTGGACGGGCCCCAAAAACCTCTCATTTCATCTGCATCACTGTAACTGGAGGGGAAGGATACTGTCTAATGATTTTTCAAACAACGTTGTATACACATATACATAAACATATAATCACCCTTTAAGTCTCATTTCCTTTCCATTTAACATACTTTAAATGTATTTTCCTTTCTTTTCTTTAAAATACTATCATGCATTACTCAAAGTTGATAGGGAAACCAATAATCATACACTTTTTAATAATAAGTCAATACGTAAATAAAACTCATTTCTAAGAAAACAACATTAAATCGAAGCATTAAACACTTATTTCGTGAACATGCTTTACCATACTTTAAAGTCATAATAACTATGAAAATAGGTTTCGTATATCCTACTCACAGTGACGATACTCAACCCAGCTATCGTCCACATCCGGGGGTTGGCTCTCGCTCGCGGTTCCTCCTAAATCAAGGAAACGATATAATTACTTTATATAAATGTGCAATAGGACTAAATTTACGTAATAAAAATCGAAACAAATATCTGTCCGTAATATACAACTCCCATGTCGATAAAATTACCAAAATACCCTTGCATCGGCAAATTATTAAAATACTCTGAAATCACAAATTACCGAATTACCCTAAGAATCGTAATTACCAACCTATCCTCAATTTCAGATATTACGAAAATATTCACGAGGTAAGAAATTACAAAATTACCCTCAAATATGAAATTACTGAAATGCCCCTACAGGTCAATGGTGACTGAAAGTCAACCGACGGTGACCGGGATGGTTGGCTTAGAAACTGCAGACCGCGCTGAGTCTAACGATGGTGGGGATGAGTTTTGACACACGGAAACGGCACCAATCGAGCTCCCACGACCGTGAAACTCCAACGGCTGATCGGCAGCAAATCGACGGCTTTTGGTGGCTGTGGATGGTCGGAAATTCAAGAGGGAGTCGCGGAGAACAAAACTCAAGCAGTGGCGCACCTGAAAATCGGCTAAATCAGCGCCGATTGCGGCAATTTTACTGCCCAGAATCACAACTTCATTTGTCGGCTCTCCAACCGTTTTCTGGCAGTAACGATGGCAGGGGAATGATCAGCGACTCAAGGGCTTTCGATTGGTACCTTCAGCTACCAGTGGGGTGGCCAAAAATGAAAACAGTGTCCGGTCGGGTTTGCGGGTTCGGGTTGGGTTTCGGGTCAGGTTTTGACAGCTTCCTCTTTCTCTCTCACGTGTGCTCTCTGTCTCTCCCAAAACAAATTTTGCTTCCCTTATTCCTTTTCAGCTTCGAATTATTGTCGTTTTCTAATTAATTGCCCTCTTTTTTTTTTTTTTTTTAACTTACTACAAATTAATCTAATGATAAACTTGAATATTGTAATAAACGTTGGCAATGTGGGTCATCGAATTGCATTCGCGTTGTCTTGATTTCTTGTCATGATAAATTTAAACTAGTCCAGACGTAACCAATTTCATAAACTTGTCAAAATTTGACAACCCACACTAATTTACTCATGTCAAGTAATCGAGTCGTGTCAAATTTTTCAGTTATAGTTGTAATGAGTCTAACCACTTTCAAAACTTAGGTCAAAGGGGAAAGAAAGAATAATACACTTAATTAAAAAGAAAGTGCATATGTTACAATCTTACCCATTTATAAAAATTTTGACCTCGAAATTTATGCACTTGATGAGAAAAGGTGGGGATACTGAGCTCGCAGTAAGTCCTCGTGTTCCCAAGTAACCTTTTCCTTTGTGTGATTCCTCCACAACACTTTTACTAGAGGAATGGTTTTAGAACGCAGGACTTGATGTTTCCTTCCTAGTATCTATATTGGTTCCTCTTCGTAAATCAAGTTTTCCTTCAACTGAATTGGTTGCTTCGATAACACATGGCTCGGATCGTATATGTGCTTTTGGAGCCTTTAGACATGAAACACATCGTGGATTCTAGCTAACTCGGGTGGTGGAGCTAATCGATAAGCTAATGGACCAATGCACTCTACGATCTCATACGGCCCAATGTAGCATGGGCTTAGCTTCCCGCGCTTTCCAAATCAAGGTACCCCTTTCCAAGGAGATATGCGTATATGAAAAAAAAATTATATATTTATTATAAGAACAAAGATTTTAAAAATAACAAAAGTAAATGAAAAATATCTTATTATTAATTCTTTATTTACATCGAAATATATATATTTCTTTTGTTAGTACTTAAATTTTTTTATTTTAATTTCCATTGATATATTTATTAATTTATAATGAATATGAATAAAATAGATTTAAAACAAGGATAATATTGTAGAACTATGATGCCAGGAGAATTATTGGTTATTATGAGTATAACAAGAAGATAAGCAGTATATATTAATTTCAGTAGGAGAAAATTGACAATCTCCAAATTTGAAGGACTATATATTGATTTCTAAAGTGTTATATTGACTCTGAAAAACCAGAAAAAATTTGCATATATATATATATATATATATATATATATATATATATATATATATATATATATATATATATATATATATATAGCCCATTAAATTTCCTTCCTAGTACCACATTTATTCGTAAGCAACTGTATAACTTAATAATTACCCTTATTCTTTTCTTTTTATTTCTTACAATAGCGCTACCTTTTTTTTTTTAACCCTGCCTTTAAATAAAAAGATGATATCATTTTTTCTGTTTAAAAATAATTTTCATTTCATTGAAAGAATGAAATCTTTAAAATTTTATAATTTCTTTTATATGAATGGAGCCTCATTGCGGAGGAATACTGTTGAATGAAAATGAAAATGTAGGACAAGTAAAATCGATGATCAATCTGATTATTTACAATGATGGAATATATAGGAAAGTCACAAAACATCTCAATTAAACTGGGGAAGCCTTTGACTTCTTCGAAAAGAGTGCTCTAAATATCAGGGGCGCGGATATCCACAAAGTACGCTCAAAGGATTGCAGAGCTAGATTGTCTCAACAATCAACAATAGTATGACAGTCCTAAAGGTATATAAGTAAATTAAAATGAAACTGCATTAGTCTTAATCGTCTCAATGCAATTGAGCCACGTATTAAAAATTTGTAATATAAATTTAACAATCTCACAAATTTCGTTCAAGACCAAGATTAATATATTTATCAAATTTTTGTTTGTGCTTGTGTCATTGCGACATATAGACACGTGTAACACGTCTACTTCACATGCCATGCAAAATCATATATATAGATATATATATATTGATGAAATTTCCTATGCCGGTTCCCTAAAAACAGAAGGATTCCTAGTGAGGTTTCCTAATCTATATTGGTGTTATTCCTCTTACGAACAGGAAACTCAAGCTCATAAGGAACCGAGATTTCCTGTTTAATTTACTACTACAAATACATAGCAGTAGCAAGAGATTAATTGCTTATACAAAATCAAAAATTAGTTTCTGCCTTCAAACCACCCGAAACAAATCCATGAAGACAATCTTTTTGATTGCGCTTGCGCTTTTTACTTTGTTGCTTTCTTCATCTTCTTCATTCGCTCAAACAACTCAAACATGTACTGATTACCGTTTCACCGCCCACAACAATAAATACGGTGCGTGCGTTGATTTGCAAGCTTTGAATTCGTCTCTCCACTGGAGCTATGACGAAGCAACCGGCTCTGTCGACTTGGCCTATCGTCATGTAGGCATGCAACCAACCGGATGGGTTGCGTGGGCTATAAACCCTACCGGTCAAGGCATGGTCGGCTCTCAATCTCTTGTCGCCTACCGTAACCCTAACGGAATCTTGAAAGCATACACATCGCCGGTGATGAGTTATGGCACCGAGTTACAAGAGGGAAACTTGAGCTTTCAGGTTCCCAAGATTTCAGCAGACTTTTCCAATAACGAGATGATAATATACGCAACAATAGTGCTTCCAAAGAACATGACCACAGTGAGCCACGTGTGGCAAGAAGGTCCTGTGCGTGGTGACAATCACCTTGGCATGCATCCTCTAGGAGGCGACAATGTCAAATCAATGGGTACTTTGGATCTTCTTTCCGGGAAAGTTACGGCAATCAAAGGAGGAACCTCGAGTACTCTCCAATTCAAGCACGTTCATGGAATCATAAACGCCGTTAGTTGGGGCTTCTTGATGCCGGTGGGTGCTATCACTGCCAGGTACATGAAGGTCTTCAAATCGGCTGATCCTGCTTGGTTTTATGCTCACATCATATGCCAATCCTCGGCTTACTTACTTGGTGTTGCCGGAGCGGGGACAGGAATTTACCTTGGCAACAAATCTCATGGCATTCAACATTCTACTCACAGGACTATTGGGATACTACTTCTTGTTCTTGGCTTCATTCAGGTTCTTGCCTTGAAACTGAGACCAAAGAAGGAGCACAAGTACAGAATTTGGTGGAACATTTACCACCATTCGGTTGGATACTCCATCATTATATTAAGCATCTTCAACATCTTTGAGGGTTTTCATATTTTGAACCCTTTGAAGATTTGGCGCTTGGTGTACGCTTGTGTTCTTATTGTCTTGGGAGCCATTGCCGTTATTTTGGAAGTAGTAACTTGGGTCATTGTTATAAGGCGGCGGAGAAAGATTGAGAATCCTGCGAGCAATGTCACGGCAGCAGCATGAAGTCTTAGAGTAGTAGTAGATTAAGATTTACTGATTTTTTCCGTAATTTTGTTTAAATTTTCCCACTTCAATTAGCGAAATCAAAGCATTATTAATTTTTTTTTGTTTGTGCAAATTAATTTCTGCGTCATTGCATGTAACATTAGCTCGTATATTATGACTAGCACACATGTGGGATTTTCGTTAAATGTCGGGTAATCAATTAGAGGAAAAGGCACATTAGATTATTCTGTTTGTTTAATTGTTTTATCCCGTGAAATTAGTCTTAGCTAATTACATGGATGTCCACTTTAACCGACGCTAGTTCCACAGTACGAGGAATTTTTTTAAGGGGATAGATCTTTGTCAATGGAAGCTATCGTACGAGTTCAATTAGATGTTTAAATGTCCTTAGAATACGTAATTGTGGAGGGTAATCTCTAAATTAATTAAGCTTCTTAACAACATTAATCTCAAATTGAAAAGCTGGAAATTATATAATAACATGCCTTTGTAGTAGTTAAATTCTTAATTTTGATACAACGCATTCTACATAACCATCTTATATTGGATAAATAATTAAAATACTAGGTACAATATATTTTTCTTTCATTTTTTACAACTAATCAAATACAAATCTCCATGATCAGTCATCTCTTACATCTTGCTCTTGTTTTCTTATAACTTCTTTACGCTTTTCAATTTTTTTCATTCCCATATGTTTTGAAGGCAGCAATTAGCATCCCGTGCTGTTCATACCATTCTCAAGTCAAATTGCATTTGAAATGTTTGGACTGGTTAATTGAGAATTGAGAAACATTTACCACGACCATTACCCAACTTGCTTCGAAATTTATTTTGACCTTAACCACCACTCTTCTTTGATCATTGTTGTTTCCAGTGGTGAAGCCACGGGGCAGCCACCCCTCTGTATCTTTCTTTTTTAAAAAAGAAAAAATTCATTTTTTAAATCCACTCATTTTTTGCAGAATACAAAAAAAAAAAAAAAATTAGTGATTTGTCACTTCGGCTTTGAGTAAAACACAAAAATAAATGTACAAAATTACATTTTCATCACCAATACACACTGTATGTTAATTAAGAAGGTAGCTTGCTTCTCGTTTCTACAAGGAGTGCGAAGATCTGTCAAAGAAGAATCTTTTGTTGGACAAGACCTCTATGTATGCAAAGGTACTCCTATAATCCTACTCAGATTTTCTTTTCAGATTTATTTTTTATATATATTTTTTTGCTTTTGCGATTTTGACAAAGTAAAAATAACAAATTATACACTAGAACAAAAATAGTCCTCAGTGACATTAAAATAATATTACTAAGTACTTACAATGATACTTGCTAATTGTGTCATTAATTTGGTAGTCAAAATCTATTGACAATAGTTTGCGGTGTCACGATTACGGTGTCAGTGATTATAACTGTTATTATAGTATCATGATAACCGTGACACCATATCATCAGAATTACAGTACTATAACTATGATTGCTGTTACTATGATATGAATGTTTGATTTAATATTTCAAATTCAATAAATGAACGTAAACATAATGTTATTTCATCTTATGATTTTAGACAACAAAAATAGATAT
The DNA here is from genome assembly GCA_030449075.1 of Murraya paniculata. NCBI lineage: Eukaryota > Viridiplantae > Streptophyta > Magnoliopsida > Sapindales > Rutaceae > Murraya > Murraya paniculata. Next base: position 50,700 of record JAEVFN010000090.1, on the reverse strand, counting down.
ATATTTTAATAAAGTTACACTAAGCAGTCTCACACATCCACAGAATGAAGATTGTCAAAATTACAAATTAGAAATGAGGGACATATTATATTACATCATATACAATATAAAGTAACTCTTGCGTTGTCATCCAAAACTTAAAATTATATTATGTGAACCAATTGAATAGTTATGAACGACAATGCATGATTTACTATATATATTACATTATATGCACCACGGTCTGCCCCAAATATGATCACTAATATTCTAAACGCAGCACAATTGTTTATCCGTCGTGACAATTAATGCAAATGGCTTTTCAATCAAAATTTCATCAATCTGAATTTAAGCTTTTTTTTTTTCTTTTAATGTTTGAAATCTTTTACAAATTGTTTTAGCCATTAGATGTGAGCATTAGCGACAATAGTAGTTACTAGCAAGAGATCCTGGGGAAAAAATGTTTCGGAAGACGAGCCATATTTCGACAATTCAAGCCATATTTTCATATGTTAACAAATGTTAACATACATTAGGCTATTCTTAATCTAATATATATATATATAATAACAAAATTATACAATCCTAAAAAAAGAAACGAATCAAAATACCCTACTAAAATCATTTATATCTTTTAACACCATCACATGACCATAGTTCAAAATATCTACAGTCGCTGGGTTACTTAGAGTACCTGCAACCGCCTGTGGGGGGAGGGGGGATACAATAAAATGAGGTGAGTATAAAACTCAATAAGCTCATTATGTGGATACCAGTTTTTTGAAAATAAACTTACTGTAAAAAAAATTATATCTTTTTTATATACAATTTTATCAAACTATATGTAAGAAACACGAATAAATTATTCAATCTTTAAATTGAGGAACTGACATTGAAAAGAATACATAAACAGGTACGTAATTATCATGGAAATCTTATTACAATATAAGGTGCATAAATTTGAATCTATCACTAAACAAGTATCCAGGGGAATAATCTTGCCGCACCTGAACCTCAAACGGACGAGCAATGACATACTATTAGGGTACCGTCATGCCCCAGAGCTGCAAGGGATAGACCAATGAAATGCCATCTCATATATCTTATATATCTCATCATATCTTTACATGTATAAAATAGTCCCCAAAGGACAAAAGCACCCAAGCACACGGCCCAAAACCTCTGTATATACTCGGACGGGCTCCAAAGGCTTGTATTTCATCTGTATCTCAGTAACTATACCTCTGTTAGCATCATACTACATACATAAGCTCCCAAAAGGCAAAAGCGTCCAAACACACAGCCCAAAGCCTCTGTATATTTTTGGACGGGCCCCAAAAACCTCTCATTTCATCTGCATCACTGTAACTGGAGGGGAAGGATACTGTCTAATGATTTTTCAAACAACGTTGTATACACATATACATAAACATATAATCACCCTTTAAGTCTCATTTCCTTTCCATTTAACATACTTTAAATGTATTTTCCTTTCTTTTCTTTAAAATACTATCATGCATTACTCAAAGTTGATAGGGAAACCAATAATCATACACTTTTTAATAATAAGTCAATACGTAAATAAAACTCATTTCTAAGAAAACAACATTAAATCGAAGCATTAAACACTTATTTCGTGAACATGCTTTACCATACTTTAAAGTCATAATAACTATGAAAATAGGTTTCGTATATCCTACTCACAGTGACGATACTCAACCCAGCTATCGTCCACATCCGGGGGTTGGCTCTCGCTCGCGGTTCCTCCTAAATCAAGGAAACGATATAATTACTTTATATAAATGTGCAATAGGACTAAATTTACGTAATAAAAATCGAAACAAATATCTGTCCGTAATATACAACTCCCATGTCGATAAAATTACCAAAATACCCTTGCATCGGCAAATTATTAAAATACTCTGAGATCACAAATTACCGAATTACCCTAAGAATCGTAATTACCAACCTATCCTCAATTTCAGATATTACGAAAATATTCACGAGGTAAGAAATTACAAAATTACCCTCAAATATGAAATTACTGAAATGCCCCTACAGGTCAATGGTGACTGAAAGTCAACCGACGGTGACCGGGATGGTTGGCTTAGAAACTGCAGACCGCGCTGAGTCTAACGGTGGTGGGGATGAGTTTTGACACACGGAAACGGCACCAATCGAGCTCCCACGACCGTGAAACTCCAACGGCTGATCGGCAGCAAATCGACGGCTTTTGGTGGCTGTGGATGGTCGGAAATTCAAGAGGGAGTCGCGGAGAACAAAACTCAAGCAGTGGCGCACCTGAAAATCGGCTAAATCAGCGCCGATTGCGGCAATTTTACTGCCCAGAATCACAACTTCATTTGTCGGCTCTCCAACCGTTTTCTGGCAGTAACGATGGCAGGGGAATGATCAGCGACTCAAGGGCTTTCGATTGGTACCTTCAGCTACCAGTGGGGTGGCCAAAAATGAAAACAGTGTCCGGGTCGGGTTTGCGGGTTCGGGTTGGGTTTCGGGTCAGGTTTTGACAGCTTCCTCTTTCTCTCTCACGTGTGCTCTCTGTCTCTCCCAAAACAAATTTTGCTTCCCTTATTCCTTTTCAGCTTCGAATTATTGTCGTTTTCTAATTAACTGCCCTCTTTTTTTTTTTTTTTTTAACTTACTACAAATTAATCTAATGATAAACTTGAATATTGTAATAAACGTTGGCAATGTGGGTCATCGAATTGCATTCGCGTTGTCTTGATTTCTTGTCATGATAAATTTAAACTAGTCCAGACGTAACCAATTTCATAAACTTGTCAAAATTTGACAACCCACACTAATTTACTCATGTCAAGTAATCGAGTCGTGTCAAATTTTTCAGTTATAGTTGTAATGAGTCTAACCACTTTCAAAACTTAGGTCAAAGGGGAAAGAAAGAATAATACACTTAATTAAAAAGAAAGTGCATATGTTACAATCTTACCCATTTATAAAAATTTTGACCTCGAAATTTATGCACTTGATGAGAAAAGGTGGGGATACTGAGCTCGCAGTAAGTCCTCGTGTTCCCAAGTAACCTTTTCCTTTGTGTGATTCCTCCACAACACTTTTACTAGAGGAATGGTTTTAGAACGCAGGACTTGATGTTTCCTTCCTAGTATCTATATTGGTTCCTCTTCGTAAATCAAGTTTTCCTTCAACTGAATTGGTTGCTTCGATAACACATGGCTCGGATCGTATATGTGCTTTTGGAGCCTTTAGACATGAAACACATCGTGGATTCTAGCTAACTCGGGTGGTGGAGCTAATCGATAAGCTAATGGACCAATGCACTCTACGATCTCATACGGCCCAATGTAGCATGGGCTTAGCTTCCCGCGCTTTCCAAATCAAGGTACCCCTTTCCAAGGAGATATGCGTATATGAAAAAAAAATTATATATTTATTATAAGAACAAAGATTTTAAAAATAACAAAAGTAAATGAAAAATATCTTATTATTAATTCTTTATTTACATCGAAATATATATATTTCTTTTGTTAGTACTTAAATTTTTTTATTTTAATTTCCATTGATATATTTATTAATTTATAATGAATATGAATAAAATAGATTTAAAACAAGGATAATATTGTAGAACTATGATGCCAGGAGAATTATTGGTTATTATGAGTATAACAAGAAGATAAGCAGTATATATTAATTTCAGTAGGAGAAAATTGACAATCTCCAAATTTGAAGGACTATATATTGATTTCTAAAGTGTTATATTGACTCTGAAAAACCAGAAAAAATTTGCATATATATATATATATATATATATATATATATATATATATAGCCCATTAAATTTCCTTCCTAGTACCACATTTATTCGTAAGCAACTGTATAACTTAATAATTACCCTTATTCTTTTCTTTTTATTTCTTACAATAGCGCTACCTTTTTTTTTTTAACCCTGCCTTTAAATAAAAAGATGATATCATTTTTTCTGTTTAAAAATAATTTTCATTTCATTGAAAGAATGAAATCTTTAAAATTTTATAATTTCTTTTATATGAATGGAGCCTCATTGCGGAGGAATATTGTTGAATGAAAATGAAAATGTAGGACAAGTAAAATCGATGATCAATCTAATTATTTACAATGATGGAATATATAGGAAAGTCACAAAACATCTCAATTAAACTGGGGAAGCCTTTGACTTCTTCGAAAAGAGTGCTCTAAATATCAGGGGCGCGGATATCCACAAAGTACGCTCAAAGGATTGCAGAGCTAGATTGTCTCAACAATCAACAATAGTATGACAGTCCTAAAGGTATATAAGTAAATTAAAATGAAACTGCATTAGTCTTAATCGTCTCAATGCAATTGAGCCACGTATTAAAAATTTGTAATATAAATTTAACAATCTCACAAATTTCGTTCAAGACCAAGATTAATATATTTATCAAATTTTTGTTTGTGCTTGTGTCATTGCGACATATAGACACGTGTAACACGTCTACTTCACATGCCATGCAAAATCATATATATATATATATATATATATATATATATATTGATGAAATTTCCTATGCCGGTTCCCTAAAAACAGAAGGATTCCTAGTGAGGTTTCCTAATCTATATTGGTGTTATTCCTCTTACGAACAGGAAACTCAAGCTCATAAGGAACCGAGATTTCCTGATTAATTTACTACTATAAATACATAGCAGTAGCAAGAGATTAATTGCTTATACAAAATCAAAAATTAGTTTCTGCCTTCAAACCACCCGAAACAAATCCATGAAGACAATCTTTTTGATTGCGCTTGCGCTTTTTACTTTGTTGCTTTCTTCATCTTCTTCATTCGCTCAAACAACTCAAACATGTACTGATTACCGTTTCACCGCCCACAACAATAAATACGGTGCGTGCGTTGATTTGCAAGCTTTGAATTCGTCTCTCCACTGGAGCTATGACGAAGCAACCGGCTCTGTCGACTTGGCCTATCGTCATGTAGGCATGCAACCAACCGGATGGGTTGCGTGGGCTATAAACCCTACCGGTCAAGGCATGGTCGGCTCTCAATCTCTTGTCGCCTACCGTAACCCTAACGGAATCTTGAAAGCATACACATCGCCGGTGATGAGTTATGGCACCGAGTTACAAGAGGGAAACTTGAGCTTTCAGGTTCCCAAGATTTCAGCAGACTTTTCCAATAACGAGATGATAATATACGCAACAATAGTGCTTCCAAAGAACATGACCACAGTGAGCCACGTGTGGCAAGAAGGTCCTGTGCGTGGTGACAATCACCTTGGCATGCATCCTCTAGGAGGCGACAATGTCAAATCAATGGGTACTTTGGATCTTCTTTCCGGGAAAGTTACGGCAATCAAAGGAGGAACCTCGAGTACTCTCCAATTCAAGCACGTTCATGGAATCATAAACGCCGTTAGTTGGGGCTTCTTGATGCCGGTGGGTGCTATCACTGCCAGGTACATGAAGGTCTTCAAATCGGCTGATCCTGCTTGGTTTTATGCTCACATCATATGCCAATCCTCGGCTTACTTACTTGGTGTTGCCGGAGCGGGGACAGGAATTTACCTTGGCAACAAATCTCATGGCATTCAACATTCTACTCACAGGACTATTGGGATACTACTTCTTGTTCTTGGCTTCATTCAGGTTCTTGCCTTGAAACTGAGACCAAAGAAGGAGCACAAGTACAGAATTTGGTGGAACATTTACCACCATTCGGTTGGATACTCCATCATTATATTAAGCATCTTCAACATCTTTGAGGGTTTTCATATTTTGAACCCTTTGAAGATTTGGCGCTTGGTGTACGCTTGTGTTCTTATTGTCTTGGGAGCCATTGCCGTTATTTTGGAAGTAGTAACTTGGGTCATTGTTATAAGGCGGCGGAGAAAGATTGAGAATCCTGCGAGCAATGTCACGGCAGCAGCATGAAGTCTTAGAGTAGTAGTAGATTAAGATTTACTGATTTTTTCCGTAATTTTGTTTAAATTTTCCCACTTCAATTAGCGAAATAAAATCATTATTAATTTTTTTTTTTGTGCAAATTAATTCCTGCGTCATTTCATGTAACATTAGCTCGTATATTATCACTAGCACACATGTGTGATTCATTTGTTAAATGTTGGGTAATCAATTAGAAAAAAGGCACATTAGTTGGATGATACAGTTAGTTTGCTTGTTTAGTTTTAAGGTTTGGCATTTAGGTTAAAAGCTACAACACTAATGATTAGCAAACACTAACTATTGTAATTTGCGAGCTATGTTGATTTGATATTACACTTGGATTGTGAAAAATCTATTATATCTTTACTAATTTTATCAAAATTATTATTTAAAAATTATATTTATTACATACTATTAACTTCTTTTTCTTGATTTTTTTTTTCTGCGGCAGCTGTAAAGCTCCATCAGTACGTCTTAGGTAATTGCATGAATGTCCAATTTAAGTGGCAAATTGCATCAATATCGTGGTGCTCGGAAGTGCATTTAAGTTATTCCAAATGAGTTGAAAATATTAGATTTGATTTATTTAATATTGATGGATTGATGTACTAAATGGAAATTTCCATGAACAATAATAAGCTTGTAAAAACATGTTGGTTGTTCATGGATCTCATTTTCATTAGACGAATATATAAATTTTGCAATTTTTCCGGGATGACGGAAATGTACGCAGTTTTGAAGCCTCCATTTGTTGATTCTCTCTCCTTTGGCGATAGAAAGATGACAGCTGTGTGAAACTGAAAGGAGGGTTATTTGAAGTTGATGCCACATAGGCATCTGTTTGTGTACCTAGCCATATTCATTATCTTTTAAATTACAAAGAAATTAAAAGCAAAAGACCTTTGCTAGCAAGAATTAATTAGATAATAAAAGCAATCTTATCTTGATACTTCCAATTCTTGAGTTTATAATGCATATCTTTTGCCAGATTAAAGCTGAAATATTTTGGTAATTCTCCGGTTTAAAAGCTTCTAATCATGTGCCCTCATTGTTTTTTTCGGAACCATCCATTTCTTCACAACAAGCCTTGTAGAAAAAATTTGAACATGTTCTAAATTTTGAATCAAACTTCTTTGGATACATAGACATTGGCAAAAAGTGCTTTGAACTCAGTACTTTGTTTTCTGTTATTGAAAGAAAATGAGAATGGATTGTGTAATTGAAGTATTAGGCATTTAAATTTAAAAGTAATTGAAAATTGTAACCTCATGATTTCACATGTCGATTACACCATTTACATATAGAGTATGTTTTATTTATTGACTTATGGTGAATTTATGACATTACGATTGATAAAATACAAGAAACAACGAAATATGAAACATCATAATATCCACTATTTTTTATGATTAATCATGCGATGATGTCTTATTTATTAACATAATTGATGATTTATGAAAAAATTTGCTGAAATCTATGGGAGATTAATGACTCTATACATGGTCGGTTTTAGATGTTTTTTCTTTCTTTTTTTTTTAATAGCTTGGGTCCTGATAAATTGTATTACCTTATTAAACACATTAGACGGCTCTAGACCACAATCTGACAAACTAGAGAATAATATTTGATTGAGACAGCATTTGTTTAAGCTGCTTGTGCAATGTTGCAGGAAATTCTGAATCTTTGGCACAATAAGTTGAAAACAAGTGGTGTCATGAGTTTTTAGCAATTTTTTGTCTCACATGTGAATTATGTTTTATATATTTTTCAAAATTTATTTTTCGCTCATTTATTGTTTTCTATTTTATTTACCATTTATTCTTGTTCTGGTAAAATATCAAATAATATGATGTTTTGATTGTATCAAAGATAGATGACTGTTATTGTCTGGGTTGGGTAATGACATATGATATCAGAGCAGCTCCTCGTGTTCTCTTGAATGATGGTAGGACAAACCTCAGCGAGGTCCCTGAGTAACTAAGGGGGGTGTATGTAACACCCTAGGCAAATCCCACATCGACAAATCTCAAGAGAGATGCTGGGTTTGTAAGAGATGATTCACACCCTAATTGACAAGTCGCGTTTTGGGGTGTATAGGCGCTCCAGAAACCCCAAAGCAGACGATATCTTCCGAGGTTTGGGTTGAGTCATGATAGATAGTATTAGAGCGGTTCCGCATGTCCTCTTGAACGATCGTGGGGCAAATCTCAGTCAGGACCCTAAGTCCCTAAGTCGGGTGTATGTAACACCCTAGGCAAATCCCACATCAACAAAGCACGAGAGAGATGTTGGGTTTATAAGGGGTGATCCACACCTTAATTAGTAAGATGCGTTTAGGGTGTATGGGGGCCCTAGAAACAAAACTGTGCAGGCCTTGTTAAGACCCAAAGCAGGCAATATCTTGTCAGGTCTGGGTTAGGTCATGACAAATGGTATCAGAGCGGCTTCGCATGTCCTTTTAAGTGATGGTAGGGTAAACCTCAGCGAGGACGCTGAGTCTCTAAGGCAGGGTGTGTGTAACACCCTAGGCAAATCTCACATTGACAAAGCATAAGAAAAATGTTGGGTTTATAAGGGGTGATCCATACCTTAATTGGCAAGATGCATTTGGGGTATATGGGTACCCTAACAACAAAACCGTGCATGCTTTGTTAAGGCCCAAAGCATACAATATCTTGCCAGGTCCGTGTTGGGTTATGACAAATGGTATCAGAGCAGCTCTGCCTGTTCTCGTGAACGATGGTAGGGCAAACCTCAGCAAGGACCCGAGTCCCTAAGGAGGTGTATTTAACACCCTAGGTAAATTCCACATCGACAAAGCACGGGAGAGATGCTGGGTTTATAACGAGTGATCCACACTTTAATCAGCAAGATGCATTTTGGGGCTTAAGGGCACCCCAAAAACAAAATTGTCCAAGCCTTGTTAAGGACTAAAGTGGACAATATCTTATCAAGTCTTGGTTGGATCACAATAGATGGTATCAGAGCGGCTCTGCATGTCCTCTTAAACGATGTAAGGCAAACCTCAAATTATTGTTTTATATGAAGTATTTGTGGGAGTTTCCGCCGGGGCGGAGGGTTGTTACTTGAATAAAAAATATCGTTTTTATCCAATTTTTTTTCTTTTGAAATAAAACAAGGACAGATGAAAATGATTATTCTCACAATAAATCATCCTTTTTTTCCTTTTTTTTATTTTTTATTTTTTAATCGAGGAATAGAAAAAGTCTACATCATTTTTGTTTCTTACTGCCTTAGTATTTGAATTCGAGCTACTAACAAAATAAAACTACTTAAAAAGTACTCTTTCAACCCCCGGGAGCTCATCTTCCTTTACCTTATTACTATTTAGATTACACATAACTATTAATCAATTTTTTTAGATCAATGATAAAGTTGTATCCCAATTAAAACCAAAAAGAATAGATAGTAGGACTAAGGAAAAAATTCTCTAGTAGAAAAACAATACTTGGACATTCCTAAGCATAAAGTCATAGACTTACATTTTTTTTCCTCAACTATAATTTTCTAACTACGTATTTTTTCAAAGGTACATGTAAATAATGCCAAATCCGAAGGCGAAGACTAAACGTCGGCTGATTTGGAGGCTTATTTCAATAACACTCTGGGGGCTATGGTGTATTAGTAAAAGTTGAAGATAATAATAAAAGAGGAAATTTTGATTTTTTTAAGATACTCAAGGTCTATTAGTATTAAGTCATTAAAAAAAAAATGTTTATGGATAGTTGAAAATTTAAAGATTGTTGCAATTGGCACCCTCAAAGGCTGAGTATGATCTAAGTGTAATTTATTGGGGGCTTGAGGCTAACCTTAATACAGTATTAAAGAAGCTTTTCACTACGGACCTGAGTCCTACTAGTTACACAATAATTCTAATTTTGGCCAAATCCCCTTTTTTTTTTTTTTTTAATCTTTGTACGTTCTTCAGAATTTAAACTCAAGTGACCAGTTAAATAATATTATTTAAAAATCACTTAGTTAAGCTCTTGGGACATACCATAACACCATATGTAATTTGCGCACACTAAACCTTAAATTAGCCGAGTTGCCTCAGCTTCAATATGAGAACATTAGAGTGCATAGGTTGCAAAAATACTCACAATTATTATACAAATTTTACAATTTCTCCATCGGGATTGCAAAAGATGCATACCAATGGATAAATATTAACAACAGTATTAATAATGACATATATCTCGCTATGCGTAAATTGTAAAGAGGATTTATCATCAAGAGATATACTGCACCCTCAGAAAGCCCCGTTGAATCTTCTAAAAATAAACACCAGAAGAGGATGATCCTGTTTAACTCTGCTATTTGTATTCAACTAAATCCAAAAAAATTTACGTGAATAATGCCAAAAAACATGAGTAGCTTTAATTTTTGAGAGATCAATGCAAAGCAAAGTGAAGATAGAGACCATTAACCTACAGCATAATTACCATCCGAATAAATTCTTACACAATAAGTGACTTACATAGCTTGAATAAGAGATGTTAGAACATTGCTAAACTTTAAGAGTAATAATAGACATTCCAAAATTTTATCCTAAATGGTGTGGCAAGTGATGTATCATAATATTAAGTGGTTGATGATTTTACATAAATTTTATGTTAATTAATCGCATTATCTCACCAATCAAAGAAATTTTAAAATTCGTCAGAGGCATCATGTCAGCCATATAACAAACAAAACATGTTATGATATATGTGCATTTATTTTGAAAAATCAACATGCAAGTTATGGTTATATTAAATTTAAATACACATATCATATATGCATTAGTTGGTTATATTACTTGTAATGTATTTTAGAATTTCTCTACCAATTAGGGAATGAATGTCACATTGTTTTGGGATAAATTTTGGGATGTGTAATACCACTCTTACTTAAATAGTTGAAATATATAATTTTGTATGATAAGTGATGTGTTAATTTTAAAATATTAATTAATCATTTTGTTAATACAATAATATTTATTAATGAATGGTAAGCCACATGTCGCGTCATTCAAAATCCAAACTGTATAGGTATAATATTAATCTTTTAAAATAATTAATCAATGCAAAACGAGATTTTCCGGCGACGACGTGACAGAACTTGACCACGCTTGCACGGCAATCTTTTCCGGCCAGCACCACAAATTCAGCACAACATGCATCAGTTACCTTCTCTTTTCGACCAAAAACTGTTTCAAATATTTCTTTGCCGCAAGAATTGGGCAACCTTTGAGCAATTCTGCAGGTAATCATTGTGATTATTGTTTTCCTGAGCAAATCATGGTAACATTGAGATCATCATATTATCATCATCATGATACTGATGCCTAGGAACAAAGATGAAGTGACCAATAATGAATTCTTTTTAATAATAGTTATCCTGTTGCTGCTGTAGATATATAACACTCGCAATTCACAAATGTTAATTTCTTGCATTAAATAAATGTTACAATTGTTTATGGTGCCTTTCCTCATCAAAAGTCTACGTCACGAACGTTTTGGGAAGAGTTATTGTTAATTTGCATTAGTTAAATGTGTCCTATAAATGCATTCACAGTTTGTAAGTATTTATCTGATAGTGATTAACTGCATATATATGGGATAACATTAGGACTCTGTATTGAATTTCAATCATTTTAGTCATGATTCGGACTTCTTATCATGACTTAGTTCATTTTCATTTTCACTTTCCCTTTCATTTCCTATCATTTTCCTTACAAACACATACACAGATAAAAATTCTTTAACTTGCCAATGGCTACGTTAGCATCGATCGTTGATATTTGTACAGCTTTTCAAATTATACGAGCGGGCATTATTCTTTATAACTTACTGTCTAATTCTACCAACAGTCGTGATCAAGCTAACTTTACTTATTTGTAAGTGGTATGCATCAATATTGTGGATTTGGTATCGAAGACTGACTAGTTATGACTTTATAAGCCCCACCCCTTGGGCTTGAGAGAAGCCCAAAACTATCTAACACATATTGTGGATTTGGTGAACTTCACTTGAAAAATTGAAGACAATGTGATTATAATTACAATTGGACTGTTTACATAACATAGACCAGCAATCAAAGTGTTGATCCATAAAAGCAGAGATCAACCGTGAGATCAGAGTGCCTACTTTTCTTGTGATTTCAGAGATGTGCATGTCAAAACTCTACCAAGGAGTTGATCTACTCTTCATACACAACAGCTGGACGTTTTCCCTCGTCTTCAGCCGCAAATAATTGCTTACTCTGAATGCACTCATCATCGTGTTCACAATCCTCCCCACAATAAGGTTCCGTAACTTCATCAAGTTTAGATAAAAGATCTTCAACATTGAAAGTAAGACTATCTGGCATCGACAGAAGCTCCTCTTTAGATTCGACAAATTGCAGAATGTTATCGGTGCTGGATAACTCGATTGGCTGGTTTTGTTGAGCCAAATATGCTTCTTCAGCCCTCATCATCACGAATCTCAGTACAATCAATCTCTATAATCTGATCCAGACTTGACAAGCACTTTTCCACATCCATTGTATCAGAGTCTCCAGGCAATGAGTACTTCATCTCCCCTCCAGATTCCACAATCTCCACAATGCTGTTTTTAGAGCATGGAACGTCAATTGCTTGGCTGTGTTGAACAAAAAGTGACTCCTTTTCAGCCCTCTGTTGATTACTTAGAAAGCTCTCATCGTCGTGATCGTCTGTTGAATCATGTTCCAGAATTTGAACAAGACTAGACATGTACCCTTCAACGCCAAATTCAGTAGAATCCTCCGCCAATGAGTGAGTTATCTCCCATTCAGGTTCCACTTGTTTCAGACTGTTACTTGATCGTGGTGAATGGCTTTGTTTAACCAAAACTGATTCTTGCCAGCCCTTAAGCGCTTATTCTGAAAGCACTCATCGTCATGATCAATATTGCTTTTGGAGGTTGCTGCCACTTTCAGCTTTCTCTTGCAACCCGAAGCCCTCCTTCCAGAGTCATTCTTCTTAGTCTCACCGACTTGTTTGGACTTTCTTAACTTCTTACCCAAATTGGCCTTCTCTATGTGCTGCTCTGATACATTCTTTTTGATGCGGCAGAGCACAAAATCGAGAGCTTTATACGAATATTGCGGCCCCACCAAAGATGGATTGATAGTATATTCATGCATGATCCATCCCTCATTTTCTTCAGTGTTGCGACTACTTTCGTAGCGGAACCTTTTCTTGAACTCTAATACGTGATCTTCAGAGCCCCGAGCGAGAACAGGCTTGGCTGCATCCTCACCCTGTCAGGAACCGGAGCCAATCTTTCTGTTGAATCTTGAACCCTTAAGAGACACTTTCTTTAATTGAGTGAAAAAATAGAAAGCTTGATTCTCCAGCGAATGGTTTCCTCCATATAATTTCCAAATATCTGAAGGCTCATCATCGCCGTAAAGATTGCAGTCTCTGACTGGAATATCATCAACATTTTGATAGAGAAGCGGGTTCTCGATAATCTTGTTGAAGAGGTAGTACTGTAAGAGTTCTTGTTCTGTTGGATAGAATCTAAACCCTACGTGAGGCATTATTGTGTCGTAGATTTTTTATGGATAACTAATTGGTTGAAATTGAAACGATTAGAGATGGATTTAGGAAAATTTATGGTGGGTAAATTGGCTCCGGGCCTTTCCATGGAGCTAACGCCCTTTCACTCCAGCATTGATCCCCGGGCCTTTCCATGGAGCTAAGATATTGAAGAAAATTGCTTGATACGGAATACAATCCATCAGGAAATAATTTGAAAGTGAGCTTCCTAGAACTGTTGTTTAGTAGGAGTGTTCAGAATCCAATTCGATCCGCTCAATCCGTCTGATCTGCAAAAATTCGATCCGTAAAAATCCGATCTATAGATTGGTGGATTTGATTGGATTGAAAATTTAAAAATCCGCAGTCGATGGATTGGATATGGATTTACTTCTGCAAATTCGCAAAAATCTGCAAATCCGAAAAAAAATAAAATTTATTTATTTATTTAATTAAAAAAATAAAACTTGTAAATGTGGCATTACTGCTTACTAATAAATAAATAAGTTAGAATGTAGTTACATTAACACTACATATATCTTATCCGCTAATAAAATATAATAAATATAATTAAATAATTGAATAATTAAATAAACAAATATAGCATTCTAAACATTTAATTTTTATAATTTTAGTTAATTTTTATGTATTGATTTAAACAAATGAGATTTTTTCTTTTCACTATGTCATATTTTAAAAAATTGACTGTATTATTCTATCTTTATTTAGACACTTAATTTATTTTTATATTAGATTTTTTTATTTGATTAATTCATAGAATAAACAGAATTAAAAATTTTTAATTCACAAACCAATCAGCAAAATGGTGGATTGGATATAGATTGGGTTAAATCCGCATCTGAACCGCAGACATATAGATTAGATTTGGATTGAATTCGTCAATCCGTGAATTGAATTTGATTGAAAATTTAGAATCTGTAAAATCATGGATCGGATATGGATTGATGTCCAATTCGTAAAATCCGATCCGCGAAGACCCCTATTGTTTAGGTTGGCTTTTATTGATTTGTATCTCCATGCTGAGAAATTTTAAAATATATCAGAGGTATCATGCCGAGTATATAATAAGCAAATGATGTCATGGCATGCTTGGATTTATTTTCAAGAACCATCATACAATTGGTGGTTACATTTGTTTAGGTAAAATATTAGAAACTATAATGTTTTGCTTGTATCAAAGATAGATGAATGCTAAGGATTCAAATGATAGAACTATTTTTATGATTACAAATTTATTTAAATATCAAATGTCAATCTAATATTTATTATCACAGATGAGTTTCGCCTCGTCCCCTCTAAAATATGATTCAAATTTCTGTTCTATATGAAGTATTTGAGGGTTTACTCTTTTAACATTTATTCTTAGACATTTTTATTTGATTAGAAAATGTCCTTTTTATCTTTTTTTTTTTTTAATAGAGAATGGACAGATGAAAAGCACTCGTCTAGTCCTTGGAGCTCATCCTCCTTTTGACTTATTACTATTTAGATTCTATTTTCTCAAATCAATGATAAAGTTGCAATCAAATGGAAACCAAAAAGAATAGATAGTAGGACTGAGGAAAAAATTCTCTGGTAGAAAAACGATACTTGGACGTTCCCAAGCATAAATTCACTCACAATTTTTTTTCACCCTCAACTGTAATTTTTCTTATTAATGTATTTTTTCAAAGGTGGTGGACAAAGCCAAATCAAAGGCCGAAGACTGAACATCGGTTGATTGGAGGCTTATTTCAATAACAATATGTAAAAACAAAATAAATCTTGGGGGATAACTTGTACCATAAGATCGATGTATTAGTAAAAGTTGAAGATAATGATATAAGACGGAAAATTGAATTGTTTAAGATGTATACTTTATGAAGGTCTATTCATTCATCAAAATAGTTTCGTGGACAATTTAAAAATTAAAGAGTGGTGCTATTGCCTCCCCTCAAAACCACTCTCCAAACCCCTTTCCTAAAACTATCCCATTAAATAAATCTAAAAATATTGTCATTTCTAAGGGTGAATTTTGGATTGGCCTCATGTAGTCTACCATAACTTTCTGAGAAAGAAGATCCAAAGTCCCCATTGAGCTGAGATTATCTCCACTTAGAGTATGCATGCTAAGGTAATCGTCAGCACGCACATACAGGACCATTTTGCCGCATTGGTTCACTGCAGGCACATTTTTTAGCTACACTATTGTTGCATATATTATCGTCTTGTTATTGGAAAAGTGTGATGAAAACATGGGAACTTGAAAGCTGAAGTTTCCCTCCTATAACTTGGTGCCATAACTCATCACTTTCTGATAGGATTACGAAATGCTATTTTGGTTATAAATCATGAGAGTATTTTAGTGAAGAGGAATATAGATTTAAAGTATGTTTAAAGTGCACATGTACATGTGTATTAAAGTTTATTTCCAAAATCGTATCCTTTAATAACTCTATGAAATGAGAGTTATTATAGCATTTTTAGGCTTAAACTGATGTTACCTAGAGAGTAAATGATGTGTTTTTGTTGCATTTTAGTTATATTTTGCATAAACATATGTTTAAGTTTAATTTTGATAACTTAATCTTGTTTTAGATTATTTGGTGCTCTGATTATGTGTGATAGTAGGTGACCAAGAAGTTCAAATTTTATAGATGGAAAGCCGCTGCAACAGACTTGCAGGGGAGGTAAAAGAACTTGCTTACAGAAAAATTAAAACAAGTCTGGAACAGTGAAGATGTTGTAGCCATTGCTGCAGCAACCCTGTAGCAAACGCAGATGAGATTTCCCGTGTATTTACTAAAAGATTGCGATTCAAGATTTCCAAAAATGGAAGACAAGCGGCTGTAGGCGTCTGGTTGCCCTAATTTCGAGTTATAAAAAGGAGCACGCATGAAAAGAAAAGAGGAGGGGAGAGCAGTCATTAAGAAAAATATCACAGAGAAAAAATAAAAAGAAAACAAAGAAAAAAGGTGATTTGAGGACTACAGCAGAGGATTTAGGGAGAAAAAGAAGGAGAGATCGTAAGATCAAGCGGAACTCAACCACTCATCTTTATTTTCATGTTTTCTTTTATCTACAAGAATGTATTTGATGGCTAAAACGATTCTTGTTACTGTTTCATCACAAATCATGAACCAACTTTATTGTGGTTGAGTGCTAAACAAGCTTAATAGTTATTTCACTAATATTTGCGTGTTGGTCTGTATTTGCTATAGTTGATTTTACTTATTGCAATTCCCTATTTCAGCTGACCACTTATTTAGTGGATGCTAGCTAAGAATGAGCCTCAAAAAGGTCTGATTTAGTGGAACAAATTAAGACAATACATGGCTTTAGATTCCTAAGTTAAAATAATCTCGATTTGAATAAGGCCATGCTTAATCTGAAATTAGTGAAGAACTAGACACAGGAATTCACCTTGTAGGACAATTGAAACCTAGAACATTTAATGTTATATCTAATGTTAGCGTAGCAACTGGTCATTGTTGAGTTGCATTAAATATAAGATATCCAACAAGCGATAGCTAAGGATCCATAAGGGATTCTGCCCAGTTCTATAGTAGATGTTGTAGCAAAATAATCATAATTGGAAAAAAACAATCATTACCATTAAGTGAGTTTAGTCACTCAACTACTCATTTCCCCATTGAGTACATCTCTTAGTTTATCTCTTAGTTTGACTTGAGAATTGACTGTATTGCATTTTGTCTTTTACATTTCCTTATTTTATTTTATTCGTCACTTTATTTTAATTTAGACTGAAATTGCATTATTAAATTATTGTAGCAAGTCCGATAACATCAATCCCTGTAGAGATGATCTGAATACTCATTAGTATATTACTTGATGTGCACAACAATAAGTTTTTGGCGCCGTTACCGAGGATTAAATGCTTATTGTGATTTGTAGAGTCAATTTTAGTTGGTGCAAAATATTAGTTTTCTTCTAATTTGTTTACAGTGGTAACAAAATTGCTCTAACAACCCTTGTATGCGCAGATACAAACTTATTGAATTCTAATTTGGTTCAGAAATTAAAAGGACTGAAAGGAGATTTAGAAAGGAGCATAAGAATTCAAGAATTGCTAAAGGCGTGGATAATTTGCATGATATGAGGAATTTAAACCCCCGAGAAGAAATACAAACCGATCAATGTGTAAGAAGGTTAGAATGGGCAAAACAATCAAAGGCAACCAGGGAACAATAACATTATTTATATGGCAGATGACAGAGACAGAGCCATTCGAGACTATATAGTGTTGACTCCTCAAGCCATAAATTCTGGAATAGTTAGATGAAACGACCCGCCCCAAATTCTAGGACGAGTCTATCTAGATGTATCAAAACTAAACTGATAATAAACTAATTAATAAGGATTCTATCGAAAATTCAGCAGAATCTCTCCTATAAGTATAACACTCCCGTCCTGCACATGTGTAAAACAAACACTTCCAAATAATCCAATAAACAACCAACTTCAACGCTCAACATTCTCAGCTATAGTACTAAATTTTACCCAAGATATCTTTAAGTACCAAAAGATTATATTATAACTGATAGTACTATACATTGGTTTATTCTTAGTCTCAAAAGAATAATACACCAAAATTATACAATCCCAAACTAATGAGCTTATCAAAATGCCCTAACAAAATCATCTACATCTGCTAGTATAACGTGGCCAAAATCTCAAAATACCTACAGTCGTTGGGTCGGTTTAGTGTACCTGCAACCTCCTGTGGGGGGGGGGGGGGAATATGATAAAACGGGGTGAGTATAAAACTCAGAAAGCTCAGTGAGTGAATAATAGTTTTCTTTTGAAAATAACTTACTATAAAATAATTTACTCTTTCTCGAAATAATGTCATCAAAATATCATAAGAATTCCAGTAAACTGTTGCAATTTAAATCATGCACTAATACATCAATAATACATAATACTGAAGAAAATCTAAGAAATCATAGCACTTATAATAACAAATACTGAATACCGAAACTATCACGAATACAAGTACCGAGGGGAATAATCTTTTCATATCCAGCCCTCAACGGACGTGCAATGACGTACTATCTAGGTACCGTCATGTCCCGGAGCTACACGGATAGACGGGGAAGTGCTATCTCATATCTCATCATAACTGTGCATGCATAATCCAGTCCTCAAAGGACAAAGGCGCCCAAGCACACGGCTCAAAGCCTCTATGTGTACTCAGACGGGCCCCAAAGGCCTGTATCTCAATATCTACATCTCTGTACTCATCATACTGCGTACGCATCATACTACATGCATATGCCCCCAAAAGGCAAAAGCGCCGAAACACACGGCCCAAAGCCTCTATGTGTGTTCAGACAGGCCCGAAAGGCCTCTCATCTCATCTGTATCACTGGAAAGAGTATTGTTCAATTATTTTAAATACAATCTTGAAATCATACTTTTCTTTCTATTAACACATTTAAATCAACTTTTCTTGTCTTAAAAATACTATCAGGTTTTATTCAAATTCAATACAGAAAAAAATTTACCATACACTTTTAAATAACATATCAATATGTGAATCAAATTCTATTTCGAGAAAATCATTTAATTTGGTCATTTAAAATATTTATTTCACAAACATACTTTCTTATCATAATAAACGATGAAAACAGGTTTTATATATATTCCACTCACAGTGACGATGTTCAGGCCCGGTTATCGTCTATGCCCGCGGACTGGCCCTCGCTCGCGGGTCCTCCTAAATCTAGGAAAAGACATAGTTACTTTCCGTATATTTGAAGTAGAGAACTAAATTTATGCAATAAAGCTCAAAACGGCATTTATCCATAATATACAACTTTCATGTTAATAAAATGACTCAAATACCCTCGCGCCCATAAATTCCAAAATCGTGAATTACTAAATTACCCTCAGAATCGTAATTACCAATTTATCCTCAATTCCAATAATTACGAAAATATCCACAAAGTTTAAAATTATAAAATTGCCCCAAAGTGTGAAATTACCAAAATGCCCTTGCCGGTCAACGGTGACCGAAATCCAAGCGACGGCAACCAGGAAGCTCGGTCTAAAGTAGGTTAGATACTTTAGACCGAGTTGAGTCCAACGGTGCCAGCGGTGAGCTCCCAGGCGCGGCGACGGCGTGGGAATCTAGCTCGACAGTCGTGAGCCTCCAAGTGGTCGGTCGACGGCAAATCGGCTACCCCGGTGGCTGTGGGTGGTCGGAAATGGAAGAACAAAACTCAGGTGCTGGCGCAGTCGGAAACCGACTAAATCGCGGCTGCGATTCCACGATTCTTCACAGCTTCAATCGATGGCATTCCAGCGGTTTTCTGGTGGCAACGACGATGGAGATGTGACCAGCGGCTCAAGGGCTTCCGATCGAGACCTTCCTTGGCCGATGAGGTGGCCAAAAATCCAAGATATGACCGGGTCGGGTTTGCGGGTTTGGGTCGGGTTGCAAAACTCTTTCTCTCTCTCAGCCTCTCTCTCTCTCTCACGTGTGTTGTTTCTTTCTTTTTTTTTTTCCCAATTTGTCTCTTATGTAATTTTTTTTTTAAAACAGAACAAAAATGCATATGTTACATTAGACCAGAAGTGCAAGCTGATAATATTGAGCTCAAACCAGTGATGTTTCAAATGCTTAAAACAGTAAGACAATTCAATGGACTGCCATAAGAAGATCCTCATCTTTATCTTAAGCTATTTTTGGAAGTAAGTGATGCTTTCAAGATTACTGGAGCATCACAGGAAGCATTGAGACTCAAACTTTTCCTATTTTTTCTAAGGAATCGAGCTAGGGCATCGTTGAACTCTTTACCACCAGACTCCATCACTACATGGAACTTGGCTGATAAATTTTTAATAAAGTACTTCCCACCTACAAAAGAATGCAAAATTGAGAAATGAGATCACATCTTTCCATCAACTTGAAGATGAAAGCTTGTATGATGCATGGGAGAGATTCAAAAAGTGACTCAGGAGATGTCCTCATCATGGTATTCTTTGCTATATACAGTTGGAAACATTCTACAATGATCTCAATCCAAGCACTAGATTGATAGTAGATGCTTTAGAATGAGGCCTTACTATCTAAGTCCTATAATGAAGCTTATGAAATTTTGGAAAGGATAGCTAATAACAACTATTAGTGGCCACCGACCAAACAAGCTATAGCAAGAGGAGCAGCAGGAATCCACAATGTTGATGCATTGACAGCCTTATTAGCCTAAGTAATCTCGTTAACAAATATAGTGAAGGCTATGAATACTGCTCTGGCAACTGTCAACCAAGTTGCATATGAACTAAATATAATGGCAAGGCACTTTATGATTTGGAAGCTAACATCAATCTCATGCTTTTATCAATGTTCAAGCAATTGGGAGTTAGGGAAGTTGGACTAACAATAATTACGTTACAACTTGCTGATCGATCTCATGCTTATCCAAAAGGCAAGATTGAAGATGTACTGATGAAGATGGATAAGTTTATTTTTCCAGTGGATTTCATAGTATTGGATTTTGAGGCAGATAAAGAAGTGTCAACCATCTTAGGTCGACCCTACTTAGCCACAGGAAGGACTCTAATTGAGGTGCAAAAATAAGAATTAAATATGTGGGTTAATGATCAGTAAGTTACATTCAATATGCTAGATACCATAAAGAGTCTTGATGGCATTGAAGATTTTAATTTTATCAGTATTGTGGATTTCGCTGTAGTAGAAAGATTAAATAGTTGTTGTAGCAAGGAAAGAATTAAAGATGTAACATTTAAAAAACTTGAAGAGGAAGATCTTGAAGCAGCTGACAGAGCATGGTTAGGAGAAAAGCAAGCAGTGGGAACAGACAAGCAATATGTTTATCTTGGTTGATAATAACACACTTCATGTAATCATTTCATCTTCTTTGAATGCAGAACAAGAAAAGAGCTTGGTGAATGGATTAGGAAGATACAAGAAGGTCATCGAATGGACCATGGTAGATATCAAAAGAATCAGCCCATCCATATGCCTGCATAAGATTATGCTGGAGAATTGTTACAGCAACTCTGTCGAACAATAGAGAAGATTAAATCCTATCATGAAGGAAGTTGTGAAGAAGGAGATCATCAAGTGGCTTGATATGGAATCATTTACCCAATATCAAACAGCTCTTAGGTAAGTCCTGTACAATGTGTTCCAAAGAAAGGTAGAGTGATAGTAGTAAATGAAAACAATGAGGTCATTCCTACAAGGACCGTAACTGGATGGAGAGTGCATGGATTACAAAAAGTTAACCAAAGTCACAAGAAAGGATCATTTTCTATTGCCTCTCATAGATCTGATGCTGGACAGACTTGCTGGAAAGGTACACTATTGATTCTTGAACGGATACTCAGGCTAAAACTAGATTGCTATAGCAATAGAGGATCAGGAGAAGACAACATTTACATGTCCTTATGGAACCTTTACCTTCAGAAGAATGTCATTTGGCTTGTGCAATGCTCCAGCAACTTTCTAGAGGTGTATGATGTCTATCTTTTTAGATATGGTCAAGCGAACACTTGAGGTATTCATGGATGATTTTTTAATTTTTAGAGAATCATATGATGATTGTTTGTATAATCTAGAAAATGTGCTTAAAAGATGTGAAGAAACAAATTTAGTATTGAATTGGGAAAAGTGCCATTTTATGATACAACAAAGGATAGTCCTAGATCATAAGGTCTCTAAAAAGGGAATAGAGGTGGATAAGTAAAAAATAGAGGTGATTGATAAACTTCCACCACTTACTTCAGTCAAGGGCATTTTGAGTTTTTTAGGATATGTTGGGTTCTATAAAAAATTTATTAAGGATTTTTCCAAAATATTCAAACATTTGTGCTTGTTGCTCGAACAAGACAGACCTTTTAATTTTGATGAGAATTGACAACACCAATTGTTGTAGCATCCGATTCGAGTATGCCTTTTAAATTGATGTGTGTCGCTAGTAACCACTCTGCTGGAGCAGTGCTAGGGGAGAGAAAAAGTAAGATTTTTCACTTCATTTATTACGCTGGTAAGACCTTAACTAATGCACAACTCAACTACACTACCATTGAAAAAGAGTTGCTAGCAGTTGTTTTTGCATTTGACAAGTTCAGAGCTTATTTGGTTTGCACCAAAGTGATTGTTTACATAGACCACTCAACCATAAAGTATTTGATTTTAAAAAAGGATGTCAAACCAAGGTTGATTAGGTGGATTGTTTTATTATAAGAGTTTGACCTAGAGATCAAGGACAAAAAAGGCAGTGAGAATTAAGTAGTAGATTATGTTTTAAGGTTGGAAGCCGATGCAAGCACTCTGACCAAGCAGGATATTACATAAACATTTCATTTTTGTTTAGCTATATTTTCAATTTGATGTTCAGATTGGTTTTTTCACGTATGAGTGCACTGGAGCTACCTTAGATATCTTAAATATTCTGTGAGACACCAGAGCTATTCTCTAAATTAACTCTTATATGTTACTTTAGCTCACCACTTAGGGTACCTTGGCTAAACCACCTACCCCAAACATCAGAAAAACACACCACAGCCCAAAATTAGCACAAGCTCCCCTCAAATATAAATTTATTTGAGTCAGATTTGAGCTGGATCCGGTGATAACTACCTAATTGGTATGAATCGAATCCTAGCGAAAATTTGGTGAAAACAATATCGTATTGTTATTATTCCATTTTATGTTGAATTTGTTTGTAAGGAATTTAATAAATTATTTTCTATTTAGCTTTAAAAATGATATAACATGTAACAATCTAACCAAATTAATAACAAGTATATAAATCAAATATAAAATAACTAAATTAATATGAAATAGACTCAAACATACTTAAGGTACAGTTGTGACCATGTTTGTAGTGTGCGTTTTAATAAGTTCTAAGTACTTTTTTTTTTTAAAAAAAAAATTGATTTAAGGGTCAAGGGTCATGTCAAGGCTTTTTGGTAATGCCATAACCTTAACCTGCATGTAATTAGACCCTGACCCTTGACTTTTAAATTCTGGTTAAAATCTTAAAAATTA
The DNA here is from genome assembly GCA_030449075.1 of Murraya paniculata. Taxonomy (NCBI): domain Eukaryota; kingdom Viridiplantae; phylum Streptophyta; class Magnoliopsida; order Sapindales; family Rutaceae; genus Murraya; species Murraya paniculata. Next base: position 27,156 of record JAEVFN010000090.1, on the reverse strand, counting down.
GGATCGGATCAATTGGACCAAGGGCTGCCTCGGGCCTTTTTTTTTTTTCATCGCTACTTAGATTCAAATATAAACCAAAATAAAAAACTCTTGTGTGTATTTTGGTTAATTTCGTAGTTGCCGCTAATCTTTTCGCCAATAATGGATGCAAAGACTTCTTTGCTTGGATAGTAACAGGTGGGTCAGCGCTATTCCTAATTAATTAGGCTGATGAGTTGGGGATTGCTTGGTGAAGGTCATTCAAGGCAGCCTCCATTTTTACTAGCAAATCACAGATAAATTTAAATTTTTTTTCCTTTCTTTTTTTTAATTTTAATGGCCCTTGCCGAAGTCAGAATCGAACTCAAAATGAAACCAGTCGGTTCATGGTTTTGTAAATAAAATACGAACTAAATACTAGAACATAATTGAAATCAACCTAATCAAATTAATTTGGTTTGATTCTGTTCTATAGTTTAGTTTGATTTTATTCGACACAAGCAGTTTTATCTTATCTATTCAATAAAAAAAATAATATAGTAATAAAGTACTATTACTACAACAACAATCTTAAGTCTATAAATCCACAAATAACAAAGAACATAATAAAATTGTACAAGTCAATAGATAAAGTCCAACATGAAGCAAACTCATATAGTCTAGAAATCTACTACAGATAACCCATCCACAATAATAAATAAAATAAGAAAGCAACAACACAAATCCACAATAATAAATAAAATAAGAAAGCAACAACACAAAATCACATAGAAACGAGACATCTAAGCTCCATTGCTAATTTGCCATATACATTCACAAAATCTTGATTCTTCAACATGCCTCTAACAATATTAGAACTCAATACAAAATTACCAACAGACATGCACATCTACTATACTTATATTGTCTCTCAAAGTGAGCCAAATACCAACAATTAAACAAATTAAAATGAATTGTATACTATCACATTAATAATTACTTGTTTTAACTAACATAAAATCTATTTTTAATTTTTAATTTTTCTTTCCGAAACTAAACCAAACAAAAACCACTTGGTTAAGAGATTTATAAATCATTTAGTTTTAATTGCCTAAACTGAACTGCCATAGCACAATTCATCTCCATTTAATTCGGTGGGGGATAGAATGAGCCTTATCCCTAAGGAAGAACATAGCATCAAACGAAAAGAAAGAAAAGAAAAAGATTACCTCCCTGAAAGAAAGCAAGAAGCAAAAATCAACTAAACCAATAATTGGGCAATCCATTGGCACCTTTATAAAGTAATTTTTGCGCAGCAATAGGTGGGCTTTGCCACCAAGTTAAATCAAAACAATGGAGACCAGGATTCACAATATAATCAGCCACCTTATTATTTTCTCTCGAAGTGCGAGTGCAACATATTAAATTTCATTGTGAGAGCTTAACCTTACAGTTCTCGTATGATTTCTGAGAAATCCAAAAAACCCTTAAGTTGGAAACTAACAACCACGGTTGAATCACACTTAAGCCAAAGATTATGCCATCCTCTATCAAAAACCGATTCAATAACAATAAAAGCAGACAAATTAAAAGCTCGACAAAGTATGATTCATTTCGTCTTCAGAGTTAAAGCAGATGCGTTACTTAATAAAAGACGTACTCTTGCAGGCAAATAAAGTTTGATCTTGACTTTTTATCACGTTCCTATTATTTTACGAAAAAAGGTACACAAAATAATTGAAGATAAACTAATAATTAATTGAATAGTTATAAATTATTAGCTAAAATATTAGGCCCATGGCTCACTGATTTAACCAAATATTGGAGATAGGCTAAATATTGTAGATAGGCATAATCAGATAATATTAATAATTCCTTGGATGGTGTTCAACCATTCAATGACAGATATATTTCATGTGAAAAATGTGGCTTGAATTGTCGAAATATGGTTCGTCTTCCGAAACATTTTTTCCCCAGCATCTCTTGCTAGTAACTACTATTGTGGCTAATGCTCACATCTCATGGCTAAAATAATTTGTAAAAGATTTCAAACATTTAAAAGAAAAAAAAAGCTTAAATTCAGATTGATGAAATTTTGATTGAAAAGCCATTTGCATTAATTGTCACGACGGATAAACAATTGTGCTACGTTTAGAATATTAATGATCATATTTGGGGCAGACCATGGTGCATATAATGTAATATATATAGTAAATCATGCATTGTCGTTCATAACTATTCAATTGGTTCACATAATATAATTTTAAGTTTTGGATGACAACGCAAGAGTTACTTTATATTGTATATGATGTAATATAATATGTCCCTCATTTCTAATTTGTAATTTTGACAATCTTCATTCTGTGGATGTGTGAGACTGCTTAGTGTAACTTTATTAACATATATATCTATTTTTGTTGTCTAAAATCATCAGATGAAATAACATTATGTTTACGTTAATTTATTGAATTTGAAATATTAAATCAAACATTTATATTATAGTAAAAGTAATCATAGTTATAGTACTATAATTCTGATGATATGGTGTCACAGTTATCATGATACTATAATAACAGCTATAATCACTGACACCGTAATCGTGACACCACAAACTATTGTCAATAGATTTTGACTACCAAATTAATGACACAATTAGCAAGTATCATTGTAAGTACTTAGTAATATTATTTTAATGTCACCGAGGACTATTTTTGCTCTAGTGTATAATTTCTTATTTTTACTTTGTCAAAATCGCAAAAGCAAAAAAATATATATAAAAAATAATTCTGAAAAGAAAATCTCAGTAGGATTATAAGAGTACCTTTGCATACATAGAAGTCTTGTCCAACAAAAGAATCTTCTTTGACAGATCTTCGCACTCCTTGTAGAAACGAGAAGCAAGCTACCTTCTTAATTAACATACAGTGTGTATTGGTGATGAAAATGTAATTTTGTTCATTTATTTTTGTGTTTTACTCAAAGCCGAAGTGACAAATCACTAATTTTTTTTTTTTTTTGTATTATGCAAAAATGAGTGGATTTAAAAAATGAATTTTTTCTTTTTTAAAAAAGAAAGATACAGAGGGGTGGCTGCCCCGTGGCTTCACCACTGGAAACAACAATGATCAAAGAAGAGTGGTGGTTAAGGTCAAAATAAATTTCGAAGCAAGTTGGGTAATGGTCGTGGTAAATGTTTCTCAATTCTCAATTAACCAGTCCAAACATTTCAAATGCAATTTGACTTGACAATGGTATGAACAGCACGGGATGCTAATTGCTGCCTTCAAAACATATGGAGATTTGTATTTGATTAGTTGTAAAAAATGAAAGAAAAATATATTGTACCAAAATTAATTATTTTGATTATTTATCCAATATAAGATGGTTATGTAGAATGCGTTGTATCAAAATTAAGAATTTAACTACTACAAACGCATGTTATTATATAATTTCGAGCTTTTCAATTTGAGATTAATGTTGTTAAGAAGTTTAATTAATTTAGAGATTACCCTCCACAATTACGTATTCTAAGGACATTTAATTTGAACTCGTACGATAGCTTCCATTGACAAAGATCTATCCCCTTAAAGAACTCGTACGATAGCTTCCATTGACAAAGATCTATCCCCTTAAAAAAATTCCTCGTACTGTGGAACTAGCGTCAGTTAGAGTGGACATCCATGTAATTAGCTAAGACTAATTTCACGGGATAAAACAATTAAACAAACAGTATAATCTAATGTGCCTTTTTTTCTAATTGATTACCCGACATTTAACGAAAATCCCATGTGTGCTAGTCATAATATACGAGCTAATGTTACATGCAATGACGCAGAAATTAATTTGCACAAACAAAAAAAAATTAATAATGCTTTTATTTCGCTAATTGATGTGGGAAAATTTTAAACAAAATTACGGAAAAAATCAGTAAATCCTAATCTACTACTACTCTAAGACTTCATGCTGCTGCCGTGACATTGCTTGCAGGATTCTCAATCTTTCTCCGCCGCCTTATAACAATGACCCAAGTTACTACTTCCAAAATAACGGCAATGGCTCCCAAGACAATAAGAACACAAGCGTACACCAAGCGCCAAATCTTCAAAGGGTTCAAAATATGAAAACCCTCAAAGATGTTGAAGATGCTTAATATAATGATGGAGTATCCAACCGAATGGTGGTAAATGTTCCACCAAATTCTGTACTTGTGCTCCTTCTTTGGTCTCAGTTTCAAGGCAAGAACCTGAATGAAGCCAAGAACAAGAAGTAGTATCCCAATAGTCCTGTGAGTAGAATGTTGAATGCCATGAGATTTGTTGCCAAGGTAAATTCCTGTCCCCGCTCCGGCAACTACCAAGTAAGTAAGCCGAGGATTGGCATATGATGTGAGCATAAAACCAAGCAGGATCAGCCGATTTGAAGACCTTCATGTACCTGGCAGTGATAGCACCCACCGGCATCAAGAAGCCCCAACTAACCGCGTTTATGATTCCATGAACGTGCTTGAATTGGAGAGTACTCGAGGTTCCTCCTTTGATTGCCGTAACTTTCCCGGAAAGAAGATCCAAAGTACCCATTGATTTGACATTGTCGCCTCCTAGAGGATGCATGCCAAGGTGATTGTCACCACGCACAGGACCTTCTTGCCACACGTGGCTCACTGTGGTCATGTTTTTTGGAAGCACTATTGTTGCGTATATTATCATCTCGTTATTGGAAAAGTCCGCTGAAATCTTGGGAACCTGAAAGCTCAAGTTTCCCTCTTGTAACTGGGTGCCATAACTCATCACCGGCGATGTGTATGCTTTCAAGATTCCGTTAGGGTTACGGTAGGCTACAAGAGATTGAGAGCCGACCATGCCGTGACCGGTAGGGTTTATAGCCCACGCAACCCATCCGGTTGGTTGCATGCCTACATGACGATAGGCCAAGTCGACAGAGCCGGTTGCTTCGTCATAGCTCCAGTGGAGAGACGAATTCAAAGCTTGCAAATCAACGCACGCACCGTATTTATTGTTGTGGGCGGTGAAACGGTAATCAGTACATGTTTGAGTTGTTTGAGCGAATGAAGAAGATGAAGAAAGCAACAAAGTAAAAAGCGCAAGCGCAATCAAAAAGATTGTCTTCATGGATTTGTTTCGGGTGGTTTGAAGGCAGAAACTAATTTTTGATTTTGTATAAGCAATTAATCTCTTGCTACTGCTATGTATTTGTAGTAGTAAATTAAACAGGAAATCTCGGTTCCTTATGAGCTTGAGTTTCCTGTTCGTAAGAGGAATAACACCAATATAGATTAGGAAACCTCACTAGGAATCCTTCTGTTTTTAGGGAACTGGCATAGGAAATTTCATCAATATATATATATATATATATATATGATTTTGCATGGCCTTCGAAGTAGACGTGTTACACGTGTCTATATTTCGCAATGACACAAGCACAAACAAAAATTTGATAAATATATTAATCTTGGTCTTGAACGAAATTTGTGAGATTGTTAAATTTATATTACAAATTTTTAATAGGTGGCTCAATTGCATTCAAACGATTAAGACTAATGCAGTTTCTTTTTAATTTACTTATATAGTTTTAGGACTGTCATACTATTGTTGATTGTTGAGACAATCTAGGTTGTAATCTTTTGAGCGTACTCTGTTCGAAGAAGTCAAAGGCTTCCCCAGTTTAATTGAGATGTTTTGTGACTTTCCTATATATTCCATCATTGTAAATAATTAGATTCATCATCGATTTTACTTGTCCTACATTTTCATTTTCATTATCAACAATATTCCTCCGCAGTGAGGCTCCATTCATATAAAAGAATATTATTAAATTTTAAGGATTTCATTCTTTCAATGAAATGAAAATTATTTTTAAACAGAAAAAATGATATCATCTTTTTATTTAAAGGCAGGGTTTAAAAAAAAAAAGGTAGCGCTATTGTAAGAAATAAAAAGAAAAGAATAAGGGTAATGATCTATATATATATATATATATTTATATATTTGATATAGTGCCAAAAAAAAAAAACTTTGATATGAATCTGATCATTTCATCATGAAGCATACGTAAATAAATAATGATGCAGTTGAAGAAGATTGAGAAAAAGGGAATCTTCATCAGCACAACCACTAATTGAGTTTCCTGTTCCTAACAGGAATAACATCAATATATATTAGGAAACCTCACTAGAAATCCTTGTGTGTATAGGGATCTAGAATCGGAAATAATTTTGTTTCGACCGGCAGAATTACTTTCTATAACCAGTAATAAGAAATTGAATTCCCTTCCCGCGTAGGTAATATTTATTTTCGAACTAGGAAATAATAGAAAATTATCAGTGGGATTAGATTAAATTACATTGTAGTCAATAGTTCTTTTAAAAGATTTATTTAGCTAAAAGATGGATTAATTCAACGATATCTATTGTTGTGTATAAATGGTGCCACCACTTTCGACATTGATTCTAGAATAGGTTATTTCTATGCTAATGGGTAGATAATTATTAGGTAATTATCTTATTTATCTTTATATTTACCTTTGTATTTATCTTAATATTACAGCCTGAAGCACTCTGTCTATTATTCAAGTATTTCTTTTGTCTACTCTTTTCTACTTTATTTCTGGTTTATTTTTAACAATATTATCATTTTTAAATATGGACGTTTGCATTTTTTAGATATAGATTCAGTGTTTTACAATGCTATAAAATCCCTTACAACATTGGAAATGTACTTTACAATGTTGTAAAGTAGTTTACAGTATTGTATAATATTGCAAACTTTGCATCCACATGAATTGTCATGTACCGTGGACATCCTCATCTATGCATGAATCAATGTTTATATATTTTATTTTGAAACGATATTTTATAACGGTATGTCATTTTAAAATTATCCAAACGGAGTTAAAAGCAAAAATTGTGAACTCTAATACGCCAAAAAAAAAAAAAATGCATGGCCCGCATTTTTCTAGTCTTTTAGCTCCGTTCGCATTTTAAAATCATCAAGACTCAGAGATTAGGGCACACAGAAAGAGAAAACAGTATTAAAAAGCTATAAAATTATCACATTTAAAATCTATCAATCGACTATTGTTAGTATTTATTATAGTGGTGTACAAGGGCGGCGCCACATTAGGATTTGGAGGGGCTGAAGACCCACTTGACTTTTTTAAAATTTACAAATTTTATTTTGATATTTGTCTCATTTTTAATTTGATTTATCATAAAAGCTCCTGCTAAGATTTAAAAATAACCAAAATATTAAGTATTTATTTTTACGATTCCAACCTAAAAAGAAACATTGTTATTTTGAAATGAGATAAATATTTTTAGCACTGGTGCCTGCTCTTTGTTATTTAGCGGAAAAAAACTATATCTTGACACCTGTGGATTAATTTTTAGGAGAACGAAAAACTATTTTATGGTCCTTTAAAATATTGAACATTTGGTTATTTTTTCATCGAAGTTGATTTTAAAGGATTCTCTTTCAAATGGCTTCCCTATAATATCATTGAAAATTCAAAATAAAGTTCCATTTATGAGAGCATGTTTACCAAAAGATAAAAGATACATATTCTACTCGAAATAATTTCAGAATTTACAAGTAATTTATATAATCGTGACACATGTTTGTCCATCAAGAAACAATGAATCAAAAAATTACGAAAAAATATTCAGCATTAATATCTTAAATTGTTTCACAGTACATTAAACAAATAGGTCATGGGCAAAAGAAAATTTTGGTGAATGATCTTAACTCACTCTGCAAATGTTTGAAGTATGATAACCCATGGTCTTAATTCACTTTGCAAATCTAAAAATAATCTTTTCTTTGACGCTCCTTTTGCTTCCCATGGAAAAATATTATTACCAAAGATTTGGAAAGGCACTTTATTGAATTTACTGTTTTTATAATTTCTAATAAATTAATGTTTCTTTGTTTTTTTTTTCCTTGGAATTTGGAAGAGGGAAGAGGAATTTTTGAAACAAGAGGAAAGAAAGAGAAAGGAAGGGAATTGTTTGACTTTAATAAACTAATTTTTAGGTTTAACAGTTATTGACATATGTTAAAAATTTGTTAATTAATAGTTCTATATCATCTGATACCATGAAACATCAGATGTAATCTAGAACTTGTGCTTCTTTTTTGAAGCATGGCTATTAGTTATGTGGGAAGCTTGTTAGTTGTGTGGGTTGGTGCTTATCTTTTGGACATTCGTTGATAGATATTATTGCATTATGAAAATGATTAATTAATATTTTTAAATTATTTTGTCACTTATGATATAAAATTATATATTTCAATTATTTATGAGAGTATTATTACTCATCCTAATTTTTTTTTCTAGAATGTGTGACAGCCATTCACAAATTAATGAGACAATATAATTACAATAATGTTAAGGATTCTAACATTTGAGTCTTAACTTGAATCACAATGCCATCAGTCACCCATCTATTAGATGATGAATTTTATAGTTTATAAAATTAATTAACTACTATCCAATAAATGAATGTCACATTAGTTGGAACTCGAATTTATAGTTTGATGTTAATATACCTAGTATGCTCATATAATTAATTCACTTAAAATTTTTTAAAAAATCATCAGCCACTTAATACATAATATATCACGTCACATCATTTAGAATAAATTTTTAGAATGTTTATTATTACTCTTCAAGTACTGGTAAGGTTCTTTGCTTTGCATCGAATTAAACCACATGCTCCACCGCTTGTGCGGGCCATGGACAAAGGGGAAGCGAGAATGTCGGCTTGAGTAACACAAACATTGGTGAGAATCCAATGCCCGGAAAACCCAAGGGTTCCTCCACAAGGTTTGTCCACGGGGGGTGAGTCAGGGCCAAAGATCAGGTCAAACGGCATAGTTGTTGGACATTATTCAAATTATTTAAGTCATTTATTGTGTAAAAATTTGGGTAAATGCTCGTTTAGTCACTATATTTTGACTTAAGTACCTCATTAGTCCATATATTTTAAAAAATACTTCAAAATGCCCTTACTGTTAAATATGTTACGCTTCTACCATTGCTTTTTCTTTACTAATATCTTGACAACAATATTCTTACCTTCTTGAGAATATTATTGAAAAGAAAAAAATATTAATTTATCGAATTAGCCTTAAAATAAACTAGACATACTTAGTGAAATAATTAATAATTATAAAAGGAACTTATGTGAAAAAAAAAAAGTTCACAAAATGTGAATGTCATTCTCGTTTTGCATTGATTAATTATTTTAAAAGAGTTAGACTATACCTATATAGTTTGGATTTCGAATGACACGACATCTACCTTGCCTTTCATTGATAAATATTATTGTATTAACAAAATGATTCATTAGTATTTTTAAATTAACACATCACTTATAATACAAAATCATATATTTTAACTATTTAAGTTAGTGTTACACATCCCAAAATTTATTCCAAATAATATGACATTCATTCACTAATTAGCGAGATAAAATAATTAATTCTTTTAAAATTTTTAAAATATCATTATTCGGAATAAAATTTTAGACTCATTTAGGTAAAGTTACTCCTGAATTTGGGCTTGAGCCCATAAAATTTTTAGCAATCTTCTAACATCCCGTATTCAAGTTATCTAGGTCACTCATCGTTCGAAAATTTATTCGGAAAGCTATAGTCTAATGTTCTCTATTTTCACGTTGCTTTGCTTTGAGCTTTAAGAAATTAAAATTACTCATGTTTTTGGCATTCACCAATGTCTTTCTTGGGAATACAAATACCTTAGTTAAAGAGGACCACCCTCTTGTGGTGTTTATTTTTAGAGGGTTCAATGAGGCTTTCTGAGAGTGCAATATTGTCCCTTGATGATACTCTTTTTAATTTATGCATAGCTAGTTACACGTCGTTATTATTCTGGAGACGGCGAAGGCGAAACTAATTGTCTATAACGTGTGATAGTAAGTATTGCCTTGACAGTTGATATTCAAATCAATTTATTAAATAATTTTATTATTCGAATCTTTAGCATTCACCTATCTTTCGCATAAGCAAAATATCATAGCACGTGACATTTTATCTGAACAAATATGAATTGCTAATAAAATAGAAAATAATAAATGAGGGAAAAATAAATTTTGACTATTATGAAAAATAGTTCATACGAGAATTAAAAGATTGCTAAAGACTCCTGAAACTACAAATGGGCAGAGGATCTTTATTCACTATTTTTTGTTTAAGAGGTAGAAAGGCGGGCAAAGCTTAAGGCGAAACTTGAATCAATTTTTTAACTCGCCGCTTGACAATCACTCCACACTTTGCTAATTAATGTATATACAAACTGCAAAGGCAATGCAAATTAACAATAGCTCATAAATTCATAATATCCACAAAACATTTCTATTGACTTGTGAGAAAACAATATTAAATCCGTGCTATCTCGTGAGAAACATTGTTTCTACGTGATCAACAACAGCAAGCAACATGACTGATACTCTAGTAAACAGTTACTTGTTCATGGCAATAACTTTAGTCCTGAGCATCATGATGATTTCACCAGCAGGGACATTTGCTCTACAGGGAGAGGATGAATCCACAGCAGCGGCACCATCACCACTTTTCAATGAACTTACCAGGCCAAAGGATGAGAGGTTCCTACAGCATTGCATAAGCAGCTTAAACAAATAGTCTTAATGAAATATTAGTCTCTAGTTTGTCAGATTATGGTCTAGAGCCGTCAAATGTGTGCTGTGGAGAACTTCTGATTATGGGAAAAGAATGCTCTCAAAGCTTGGTCAAATTCTCTCTCATCATCGTCGCCGCTGGGAGAAGGTTACAAGATTTATCAGTACAGTGAGCATTTTTATGAATTCTGCAATCAAGTTGTATGAATAAAACAATTCTCTCATCATCACTGCTTTTTTCATTATGAAAATAAATTTTTGGAGAATTCAACAATCCATCTAAATAGTGTGTTTTCAGAAATGAAAATCTAAAAATAAAATCAAATAATATAGAAACATATCTTACATGTCAACAGTATTTCTTAAAAAGAAACCTATAATGCTCCAAAAGACGGTATTCTAAGTCTGTTCTAGGTCAAATCAAAACTAACAGCAGCACAAGACCAAAAGGTCCATTTCTAAACTTAGTGACGAAAACTCCTCGACAATGGGGGATATGCGCTACCTCAAAGAATCATTACTTTTTCCCAATCTCTTCCTCAGCTAAGCAAAATTGAACATACCTTACATATTGCAACTTGAAATCGTCTACACTATTGCTGCTGCTCGTAAATCTGCATATAAGCCTCAGAAAGAGCAACCATTTGAGGAAGAGTTTCTGAAACATGCAAATCCTGTATCTCATACCTGAAAACATGGATTGCAAACATCCCAGTTCACGTTATTGATGCATTTACATTCAAGCCTACGGAAATCTCTAGAAAAAAAAGTATTACCATAATTCTTCTGACTTCCGCTGCACAAAAACCCTGTAGAATCCTTCCTCAGGTTTACCATCATGAACGATGTTTGCAATTAGATCATACTTGGAACGCAGTTTCTCATTCTCTTTTGGTGTTGGCAAAGGAATGTAGTCCTTCAATTCCAAATTTTTCACCGGAAAGTTGACTGGAAAGCAACATCAGGACCATCAGTTAACGGTAAAGCATTAAATCAAGGCAAAGTTATAACCAATGTGTACAGATTTCAGTCCTTTGATTCATCATATGTACAAAAATCAGACTCCAAGAAATGAAGAACTTACCCAATGTCGGGTTCTTCTCCACAAAGAAGTTATTCTTTGTAAAGCGTCGCATGTGGAGGATCATGTATTTTGGTAATCTTGTGACGCGGTATCTCATCCTTGCCACGTGTGGCCGAACAACCTCTGTAACTGTTTCCCCATCAAACTTCTTCAATATGTTAAATAATGGAACCTATACAGAAACCAGGATTTAAACCAAAGAAACATTATTACAACATTAGAGACAATTCATTTCCACTTGCAGCTTATCCTCAATAATGCTTATCATTGCTACAGATATTACAGCACATAAACTCCAAGTTCAAGATTTATTTTTTCCATTTTGTCTGTCTAATACAACAACAGCTTATAACCTGTATTAGACTTATAACCTATGTCCATCTATAGATCAGTTTCATACAACACCTCTGCATATGAGTTTATATTATGACAATAAAAATATATTTTATCTTGCAAAATTCAAAGGCAAAATCTACACATAAAGAAACACAAGCTTTCTGTTAATTCTAATATAAAAAACTTAAGTGTATCCAATACCTGGGGTATAATATTTTTCTCCATTACATCTTTGAAAAGAGGTGGTGGGGGCAAATCCAGTCCAAGCATCAAGAATGGCATCCTAGAAGTTTCTGTAGTTATGTTATCATGATCACCTCCCCCATCTGAACCTTTTTCAGTATTCTGGTCATTACCACTCTCTTTCTTCTCAGTGACGGCATTTTTAGGAATCTCCTTCACAACTTCCAGCTCCCCCTATCAAACAAACTTATGTTTTAGACAAGCACAACTTAATTAAATGATGAACAAAAGCAAGGACAACAAACTGGAGTAGAATAAAACAAACCTGAAAGCACTCATATACGATGCTAGTATTTTTCTTCATATTTCTAAGATCTGAATGCAGCGTGTTAAGAAGCCATGACATGAATTCAACAGGATTGGACTGTGCACCTATTCGAAACCGTTTCTTACTGGCTTTCATAACTGCTTGCAGAAACTCATGTGGGCTGACCTGTGAATGGAAGAAATTCATGAAGACTATACTTTCAAAAACCCTAACCTTAAACTATAATTATACCTAACTATAATTATACCTGTCCTTTAAAATTTCGAGCATGCCAAATCTTCCTAGTAAGTTCTCCAAAACGATGAACAAGTGGAGATTTGCACTGCTTGTAATTTTCAGGGATAAGGAAGAAATTCCTTAATGGAGTAACTCTCATTAGAGATTGAATTGTGACATTCACAAAATCAGTCTCCTTGATGTTATTCAGACCCACCTGATCATTTGCCAGAATAGATTATGATTAGCACCAGATAATGACCAATATTAGTATCTTATTGCCTATCAAAGAGTTATGAATTGATATCTTATTCTGAGTGTGATGAAATTGATTTATTGCAGCAGTATCAATCTATAATAAAAAAAAATAATAATAAGTATACCATTCCAGGAAGATAGTCCGAACCATCCAGAGCCCTAGACCATAGCTTATTTTTGTCAAGCTGTTCTACTTGATCCTTGGTAAACCTGCATACATATTAGTAAAATAAGTATGCTTGAAACTGGATACTTAAATATATTTAAGTACGGTAATCTCCAATAAAGTATGCTAATCCAAAGCACAATGATGTAGATCCATGCAAAAGTACAAACATTTTTCCGCACATAAACACACATGCAGAGAGGAGGTGCAGACAAAGGCAATACCTTGGGTTTAGAACATGCCGAATATCATCCAGTGAAGGGTCATTAATTTCGTAACCATCAGGAAGACAATAAACTTTCTCTGTTCGAAGATTGATGTAGACATGGTGTCCTGCTTCCAAGCTATGGGTATATGCATGAGATTTCTGCCCTCTTCCTTGGTAATACTTCCCACAAACCAAACACGCGTACACATTTAAGTTTGAAAGAGAAACAGAGCAGAACTTCTCAAAATCAAAATCCAAAACCTGCAAGAAATTAACCAGATTTCAAAAATTCATTCAGAAATAAGTAATCCAATATCACTCACCCAGTTGACAAGTTGATGTATACACTGTCAAACATATGAAAGACGAAAACGTTCACTTTCATAGCATATCGATATCTTCTTTTCTTAAATAAAAGCAAGATAACCTAGAGCAAATCTATACTAAAAACAAATCCACTGTGCACAAGATTATATAGGTACCTGGCGATTAACAGTATCAAGATAAGGGCAATCCCTCCGCACTTCAACAAGTCTGCTTCGCTTCCCTTGACCATATCCATTACCCAAGTGATCCTCATCCTCATCCTCATCCTCATCCTCATCTTCTTCATCGTCTTCACCCCTGCGACCATTTTGTCCAACATTTGCTCCACTATCTCCGCGGCCACCGTAATCCTCCTCCTCATCGTCATCATCATATGTATTAGCTAACGGCAAAAGAGGGTTCTCAAAACCCAAACGAGGAGGTGACGGTGACAATTGCTCCACCACTTTCACACTCTTCGCGTGCCTGTCCTCATCAGCACTACCATTATCTTTCCTCTTCTTTGTCATCTCCTTTACGCTTTTTTTCTCCAATTTTACTGTTTCCTACAACTAGATTATCAATTCATCACCTATTTTACAACAAATAACTAACGAACACAGTAGAACACTCCTATCAGGAAAAAAATATAAGCTTCAAATGAAAAAATTACTAACTCCAGTTCATAAATTTACCTTAAAAGTACTAACACTTACCGTAGTTTGAAGTATAAATTGGTAGATTCTGGTTCGTAGAAGAAACAAAATCACATAAACCCTATATTTTTATAGAGGGGGAGAGAGAGAGAGAAACTGACAAGGACGGCGAGACCGACTGCGGCTGAAGGACGACGACGACGGGAGGCGAATTCAAGTCGTGAGCCTCTGAAGGTAATCTACGAGTTCGCGAAAAGAGCCAGTGCTTTCCTAGAAATTTCGACTGAAAACTTAAAAAAAAAAAATGAAAATTTAATGGCGATTTTAATTAATTTATTTTTTGAAATGTAATGACGGTTTTATTTATTTATTTAGTTTCTTCCAATCAGAATGGACCTGATGGAATTTGAAAGTTTTGGACAAAGGGCCTGCTTTTGCATTTTTAACTTGGGTCTTAATGGCCCATTCTCAAGGAAAATCCCTGCGTACAACCCATCCGAGTGTTTCGTTTAATAAAATTTATATTATTATTATTTTTTTTTTTTTTTTAGTATAGCATAATGGCAACTTAAGCCTTATTTGGTATTGAGGTACTGTATTTTTTTAAGTCATAATTTGTTGTGACAAAAAAAATTTAAATATGAAATAAAAGTCTATGATATGTGGTAAATATGATTTTTAAATAATAATTTGAACAAAAATAGTAAATATATTATACATTTTTCATAGTACAAGTGTGAAATTAAATTATCTTAACTTCTAGTCACAGTCACTAATATTTACCAAATACTTTAATACTATAACTTTTAAACTACAATTGTTCAACTTCAATATTAAATAAGATCTTAATTTGCTCTCCTCCCATGAGGGGAGACAAACTCCTCTTACTGATGAGACTTTTCTAAAAGTAGAAATTAAAAAAAAATCAAAAAAATAAAAAATTTACTTGTTCTATGTGAATTTTATATTTAACCCCCTCTTCGTTTACATAATTTTGTTATAACTTACTAAATTTATAAAATTTATCTATTACAATCTCATTATGGTAGGAATGGTAGAAATCTCTACGAAAAACGGGGCCCTAGGAGATTTTTCCTGTTCAAGGAGGGCATATTGATGATTTTATATCGAATTTTTTAATCGGAGAAGGGATGGGAAAATTTTTTTTTATCTAATTTCTTTATTCAGGAAAGAGACAAGGATGAGGTGGAATCTTCATCCACATCCCATCCCCATTTCCCCATTTTTATTTTTAATTTTATTTTTCTAGAATTATTAGTGAATAAATAATGAAATTTAAATTGTAAAATATTAAATATTAGTGTAAATAACAAATATCAAAATAATTATACAAACAATATAAATATTAGTTAATGTAAAAACTTTAATGTAATTTAAACTAACCACAACCCAAAGCTCATAATCCACAAATCAAATTCTAAGACACTTTTTCACAGTCTCACTTATTCTTTTCAAATTATTCGTGCCGTAACCAGCACTGAGATTATCTTCATCTCATTATAACCCAATAACACACGTCACATTATCAGTGGCCAAGCAACCCAACTCCTCACGACATCAGCCAACAACCTGCTCGTGACATTTTTCACGCTATAGTTAATGGCCAAGAGATATCATTGTTCATGGACAACACTCATATCAATATTGTATAAAAATTACATTATTTGAATTTTGTTTTGACAACAATTATTTGAATATTATATATGCCAAAAGTTTAGAGTAGAATGAAATAAAACTCATTCACAATCATTTTTATTTTATTTTATATATTTTTAAATTAATATGATTAAATTAAATTCAAAAATTAAAAAAATATTACTTATTCAAAAATTAAAGACCCCCGGGAACCTCCTGTTATTATTTAAGAAGGGGACAAAAATTCCCTTCAAATAATTTTGACAATGCTAGGAGAGGACGGAGGGCGTATGCAAAAATCAAGAATGTGTACGAAGATGCCCATCCCCTCACCTCCCCTCCCCTCCCCTCCCCATTGCCACCCCTACATTGTGGCTGCTTTAATTTTACAGATTTTACGTTATAGAAGTTACTTTATAAAAGATTAGTAGAACAGTTTATACTACTCAAGGAGTTAAAGGTTAAGCCGCTGCAAATTATAATCATTGTCTGTTTCTCAACGAAAGGCATTTTGTTTACACTCATCAGAAATTGTTTCATACATTTCCCAACTTATCATGCATGGACGTGACTATTCGAGAATGTGCAACAACAATCTTATGCTATTATCTCTCACTCTCAGGGAAGCAACCATGCTTGCATGTTGCAAAGAGCTAACACCATTCCTGAATATCAGACAAATATTCTTCAAAATATGGTAGTTAACAATCATAATATCGAAAAACAGAAAATGGCTATTATCCGCACGGCCAACGCCGTCAACTACAGAAATACTAGTAGCTATTCGAGTGCCTCCTAACTGAAAATTTCTGCTGGATCTGTACAGAGTTTCTGACATCTTCAAAATTTTGTCGCGGACAAAATCAAATCAATACTAGGTAGGAGATTGAGACGAAGCATTTATGCTTACCATGGTCACACTGACATATTGGGGACAACATGGTGACCAGTCTCAGTTTCCTCATCACAGGTAGTTCTCTTAAGTTGGGAATAAAGATTGACCCACCAGATAAACCTACCCTAATTGTCCGTAATAATTAGTTTCAATGCTGCTAGAAGAACTAGAGCTTGAGAATAAGGCCAACTGGAGAATGATCGCTACCGGAAACATCGGGAAGAATATATGAATCATGGACCTTGTCAGCTAGAGATTCTGATACTAGGAAGTAGTCAAGCCGCCAGCCTGTTCAATAAATGGAGTCAAAAGAGAATAATGCATATTTAAATTTTGACGGACATTAAATTAAGAGCATTTTGAGGCACAGAAATTTGCTGAAATGGAGAACACTTGAAAATACAACAGAGTAGAATACAGCAAATGAGGGGTAAAAAATAGGCACTTTCTAAATACAGCTATAGAATAATCAAGGTAGAAGTTCTCTACCTCTATTGGTTTTGCGCGCACCATGCCTATAACCCCAATAAGTATAGCCAACAACACCAGGATGTTGTGCTCTGAATGTATCTACAAAACCTTTAGATAAGAAGTTTGTGCCAAAAGATTGTCTTTCTTCATCTGTGAAACCAGCACTTCTTCTATTTCCCTACAAATTGATGCAACTATTAACAAGCAACACTTATACTTAAAACTAGAAGTGAGTTCTTAAATTGTAACAGAGAGCCTGCAGTGTCAAATATTCCTATGGTATCGTAATTGAGGATGCTATTTTCTTCAAGTCCTAGCTCCTAGAAGAAGAAGATTTACTTGCAGCTTCAAAATTTAAAATCACTTACAGCAGGGTTAAAAATGTCTATCTCTTGATGAGCACAATTAAGATCACCAGTCAAAATGACAGGCTTCTTCTTTTCCAGCTCCTGAATCATGCATATGAAGCATCATAAGCATTAAGGCACTTCAAATATCTAACCATTTTGTGAAGAAAAAACACCATGTCGATATATATTATATCCATTTAAAAAAGGGGGGGGGGGGGGGAGAGGAAAAAGGAACAGAAGAGGTTGCGCAGTGTTGGAGGTCGTGTGTGCCTAAAAGATGTGATTTTTTTCTAAAAAGCAACAAGTTACAACTACATGAATCATTAAGGCTTATGTTTCTAGAGAACTATACAAAGAGAAAAACACACACATAAGCACAGAGATGTCTCCCTAATATGGACGTATATTAGCAGTCACAGCTTCTAGTAACTTAAAAAACATTTTATTTATAAAGAAGTATAAAAAATAAAAAATAAATAAATTAAGAGAGAGAGAGAGAGAGAGAGAGAGAGAGAGAACACATACTTACTTTCATATAGCTGCTAAGGGATGGATCCCATTCTGTAATTCTGTATGACTAGAATTGAAAGCATAGATATCAGTCAAAAAACTCTTGAAGAATAAAATAGATTAGCAACATAATACAAGATGCTTGAGCTCATCACCAGTCTTCTCAAGCCATCTCCAGAGTTTGGAACATAGCAGCTTAACAGAAAAAATGAATCAAACTCTGCTGTCACCAGCCGTCCCTCACTGTCGTGATCTGACATGCCTAGGCCATATGTGACTGAGAGTGGTTTTATCTACCCAATAAATGTTAAAAACTTTAGAACACAAACCATTTAGCAAAACCATCACCAAAGTAAAAGAAATAGTTGCAATGCAAAAATCAATCAGCATATAGTTGGACACTTGATAATCAGCATTGGAGGGGAGGAAAATATTTTGTTCAGGAAAACAGCCTCCCTGCTCATACTAAAGCAGAGATAAAGATTGTCACAAAATTTTTGCCACAAAATTTCGAACAAAGTGAGAAAACTTGATTTCTAAAGATTAAATCTGCCTGTTCAATTATAAAAGTTGATGGAAATAATAAACATACCCGTGAGATAATTGCTGCACCAGAATACCCAAGTTTAGAAGCGCTACATGTCCAGAAGCTATTCTCATATCCATCTATGAGACATTGTTTGACTGATTCAACATCTTTTTCCTGTTTCCAACATTGAGATGCATTTGATACCACAAAGACAGCAATTGGAAAAAGAAACATCCTTACACCATTTACACGCTGTTCCTACATGTTCTGCAAGTTTACATTAAATACAAGTCAAGAAGTGCTCGAATACTTGCCTGCAGTTTGGTTTCTTGCAAGCATAATACATCAAAATTTTCTCGTTGGGCCAGTTGCAGTGCAGAGAATCCCTCTAACTTCAGTAATGCTCTTAACCCATTGACATTCCAAGACAGAAGCTTCACAGATTTTGTACCCTCTGCCAGAGATTGAGGCCTCATAGTTCTAGGGTTATAAGCAATCCATCCCTTTTGAGGCTTCTTATGTGCAAGCATTGTCCAAGGTTCACTTTGGACTGTTGGCAGAGTAACTGCATTATCAGAAGTAGCCACTTCACCATTAATATGGATACCTAATGTTATTTACTTTTTATCAAAAGGACCCTCCCTAGAAACATTAACCAGGTGTCTATGCTTCTGATAAAACCGAATGAACTCAGATTAATGACTTAAAGACATGTAAGCTAGAGAAAGAGTGTATTTTAAATTAACAGAGGATGCCAAATGATTATTAATGAAGCAAAAGTTCAAAATAATAAAACAGTGAAAACTGTATACATATATTCTACTGTACCTGAAATCTTATCAGTTTTGACTGAGGTTTTAGCATCAACTTCACCAGCTTCATCACCAATTGGTGATTGTCTAGCCTTTCTCTTACTTTTCTGGAATGCAGAAACTTCTGGAACAGAGTAAATTTCTTGAGCGTGTTCCTCATGAGAAAACTTCTTATCCTTCCTCTCCACTGGTATACTTTTCGTATTAGCCTTCCTTTTTACTGATACACTTTCAGCAGAAATGGAGGATCCCTGTTCCATTTCCACATGAGAACTAGCACCTGCACATAGAAGGAGCTTCCAACCTTTAAAAATAAGCAACATAGCATTGAACCAAAACTGATTGAGAGAACAAGGACGAGCCAGAACAAAGGTAAAACAAACAATTTAAAGTAACAAAAATTCTTCTGCTCCAATCTTAATGGAAATGACATGAAGCTATGCAAAATACTGGAGAATATTGAACTTAGATTCTTTAGTAAAATAGTTTACCTTCCATCTTCTTCTCCACATAATCCTTCAAGGCAGATACGAGATCACGTTTAGAACCTTTAGCAGGGACCCCAATACCCCTGATGATTAAGAATGAAATAAGCATACCAACAAACACTACAAATAGAGGTGCAACATACTATTCTGCCCATCAACCATCCACTCAATTGATTTCATCCTAATCAATTTGAAGAACCGCCATTGACCGTTTAAGACGAGGCACAAGAAATGCAAGTAATACAAAGAAGCCGACAACTCAACCATTTCAAATCAATTGCACATATACTTCTTTGTCATAACGTTTCCAGAACAAAGCACCCCCTCTCCATATCTCAGGCAACCCAAATGAAACCTAAAATCTGAACGCATACCAGACGTAAATCGTGTGGTTTTTCTGAAAGTGATATATGGATGATACAAAATTTCATGTCTTTCTGAATGTTGAGCCTTTAAAACTTTTCTGAATGTTGAGCCTTTAAACCTTTTCTGAATGTTGAGCCTTTAAAACTTTGGCTTACCTCAATGTAGTTCTGAGTTCTTGAACAGTCATGACCTCAATTCTCCCGGGATTATCCTTTATACTCTGAATTCTAACTTCATCACTTTCTACACCAATATCCTGCACACCAATTTACAGTTAAAATTTTCCTTAATTACTCGAATCGTCTCATTATCTTCTTGCACACTAATTAATATCAACAGTGACTCTACACACAAACCCACAAAACAATGAAGCAAGTTAAAACAATCAGCAACAAAAATCAAAACCACGGCACACCTTTGGGGTCGAACCCACTGATCCGTCCAGCTTTTCATCTCCCATGTTATCGAAGGACGATGCCGGTTTGGATGAACTTGCAAGATGCAGTTTAGGCTTCACAGCTCGGAAGGAGACAAAGGTTCCAACTCTAAAATTTCTTGGAGTAACTGCAAAGCTAAAGAAGAAAAGGGATGCATTAAAACAGACAAAAATAATTTCTTTAATTCAAAAGAAATGATTTTTATAGAATAACTGAAGCTGTCATGATTGAACACAAATACCACTGTGCCAGTGGCTGAAGAGACACAATATTTTGAACCGTTGAAGCTAATTAATTTAATCCCAAAAAAAAAATTACATTTTCAGTACTGAAAAAGCAAAGAAAGAAAGTACCCAGCGGGAGTAACAAAAGCTTTGAGTCCTAATTGCAAGACTTGATTCATCTATCAAACTGAAAACCCGGTGCAGCTTAGCAACGAGCACGGACAGAAAGGGAGCCAACAGTGCGACTCAATCCCAAGAAGTAAAAAATATAAAACAAATGTTAAATTACCTAAATACCCTTTCTTTTTTTTAACCCGTTCTTTTGTTTTTGTTATGGTTATTCGGTCATGCGATGCTTGGTTTACCATAATATTTTTATTTTGTCTATTTCGACGATGTGCCAGTTAAAAGGCCGAAGAGATTAACAGCTCTAAATGATGGATTAATAAAATCGGCCACGGGTAGGGGTATATACCATCTAAACTACTTAATTTGCGCTCGGATTTGAAATGAATTACCTGTATAGATCAACGTATCCTACCTCAAATGAGGAAGTAAAGTTTTAGTTTATTCTCTTAGTTGACATCAGTAATACTTTGTGGATGAGTTAAAATTTGACCAATTTACTACTAATTTAGGAACAAAACAATCCTGACCCATTGTGTTCATAAATATGAAATCGGATATTATAATTAATATTCCATATATTCATGTACCTGTTTAATAATTATATCTTTTTATCTCCATTAATTTACATATTATGATCGTACGGCTCTAAGGGGAAGCAAGTCCAATATAGCCAAACACTTACAACAAATATTGAATACAGTTAGTTAGTTAGTTAGAAGTGGAATGCGATTTTGAAACATTGTTTAGGAGATATCTTTTGAAAATATATTGTTTTATGTGAACTTTGTTGAAAATGTTGTTAGTTTAGTAGAATGTTGCAGAGACAATAATTTTGAATTTGATGGATATGAGGAGTACTTTTTTTTTTTTTCTAAAGAACAAGAAATTATCATTAGACACGTTAAATCCTATAAAACTTATCATATTTGTGTCAATTACTTGCTCACTTTATTATTTGAAGCTGTACCTTTTGATCTTTTTACCCAATCATCAATTTGAAGTTAAAAATCTTCGGATTATTTGAATCTATTGAAAGACTCAATAAATCCAATTTCTCATAACACCCAAGAATGAAATTTAAAATTTTTATTTTACTTTAAACACTCATATTATCTCAAAATATCCCTCTCCTAAATGTCGTGGTACTAGTGGCACCCCTCAATAATTCTCTCACAACTCCTCTAAATATACCCCATTTTTAATTATGTCAAAACTTACATTTTTATGATAACACCACTTTCAATTCCCTTAATACCCTTGTTCACTATAAATAAAAAATCTATATAAAGAATTCGGGTCTAATAATCTGTCTAAATTTACGTCAGAAAAGAAGTGAGGTTTGAGAAATAAGAAGACAATATAAGGTGTTTCAGCAAAATAATTTATTTTTATATACAGGAAATCGTATATTCCAATAAAAGGAGTGGAGAAACTTTAGCAAAACAAGGAACCTGTGTCTAGGAGAAGAAATGTTAATATCTTTGTCATGAGGAGATTTATTTTTCATACAAATTTCTTATTCTAGAATGATTGAAACGGAAAAGTTCTGTGGCTGCTTCAATTCTATTGCATGCATCAAAGGAGCATTGAAATAACATAGGACAGAGGGATTTAGAGAGCTTCTATAGAGAGAAACACGTTTATAAACATTGAGAATCAACGCATTAAATTTGACTAAACAATTTACAGTCTCACCGTTGGCTAGAAAATAATAATAAGAATTGTGAACATATATAATCCACTGTTCATTACTTAAGCTTTTTCTTCGTTATTTCGAATGGATGCAGAGCAAGGAAGCTTTGTATTCAAATTCCAACCCGAACTGTGCAGGCTGCGCACAAGAGTCTGATTAAATTTTTTTTTTTTTGTGTCTCTCAACGTAATTTCCGGCGTGGTTAAAATTGTAAAAACAAAATCGGGTTTTAACAGGATTATTGGGGGGTGCCTATAGTGCTACTAAATCTCAGGAATATTTTATTTTTTCACCAAAAATGGTGTGAATAACGAAGATCTTTATCATCCATGGTGTTTTTGGGACAATTTAAGACCCACAAATTTATTAAGTGATCTACGCACATTATTACTTTTGGAGTTAATATGTTAATATACATTTTATCATTATAAAGATTCCGTAACAAAAAAAGATCGTAACAGAAGCTTATTAATTTTGATTTGGCATTATGGAAAGAGACTTTTGGAGTTTATGCAAAAATGAACTCAATATTTTTCTTTGTAAACAAATTGCCAGATACGATTTGATAATTTTTTGGTGCAGTTCTTTTCCCTCCTTTCAATTACGCAAATCTATTTTTTAAAAATAGCACCATTATTTGTTCGACACAAATTGAGATTTTATTTTCCATACATTTAATCAAATAGATTAAAAATCATAATCTTCACAAAGTGTTGATGCTCAAATCTAGTCAAACTATGTTGCGACCAGACGACCGCCTCAACACTTGAATTTATTTGATGGGAGACGGATTCTACACGCATCTCCTAACTTTGAGTAGATTCTTTCGACAATGAGTACTTCTTGACAAATCCACCTGCATTCATAAAAACTGTTAGGTAAGGCACCTGATGTTTTTCTAGCATGACCCCTTCGATGCTGAAATTAGTTTCTAGGCCTTATGGGAAAAACTTTTGTCACAACTCACGTGGCTTAAGTTTGTTTCCTTTTTCCTTTTTAGTAAGAAAGCTTTTTCCTACTGATCTCAAATAAAATTCTAGGAAAGAAATTGAATACAGAGAAAATGAGAGTTCAACCAAAAAAGAGAAGAGAGAAAAAACTTACTTACCTGGTAGGGGCTATTTATAGGTAGCCAAAACCACCACCCCTTTATTGATGCACGATCGTTGGTGGAAGCACTAAATGATCGTGAGTGGATGCATTTCAGGACCATTAGAGGACTAGCTTCGTGCCCAGATATCTTGGAAGAAATCACAGGTTGACCTTTGACCAAGCCTCATGGTTGACTTGGGATAGGTTTTCTCCTTGCGTTGCCCTAGCCGCCCACTTATACTCGATCTTTTTTTCGCCATGATGAGGAGAATCATCCTCAAGTGAATCTACTCGCCTTATATTAGGAAAGCAGAACTCATGCGAGGCAACCTCCAGTTGTGCTCCCATTTTATCCATAAACTCTAGTCCCACAATTTCTAGTGTTGAGAGTGAAACGAATCAAGACTGAAAACTTAAATTGTTTCGACCAGACCAACATTTCCACTCACTTGACTTTGAAAAGCATAGAGCCGCCAAGGTTGCTCTTTCAATAGACCTTGCCTGGTTAAATGAGACATGTTCACTCGAGCCACCTCGTTTTAAATGCTCATAAGATGACACGCACTAGGGCAAACATCTAAATTTCAAAAATAGTAGTTTTACAGCTCACGAGACATGACTCTTTAAATGCCGTGTCAGTTACTGCTACAGACACGACCCCCTCACTTCCTCCACCGTTTAAATCCCTAGTGTCATTTTTCTTTGCCAAAACTTCCCTTCAACATTGCAACTTAAAAAGCAAAAGAAAACCTTCATGTATATTAATCTTTTCGCAGCCACCATTCAACCAATTTCAATTCGACTTTTAAACTCCTCTCTGATTGTTGTTTGTTGGGTTTTGGGTGTCGTTTACTTTGGGACTATATCTAAGGGTAAGGAAAAAGTTATAGAGGTTGAAGCTAGCAATGATGAATTAGATTTTTTACCTGGTATGCTTAGGGATCCTATTTTCAATCCCCAAATCCCTCTAGAAAACAAAGGTCGGAGTAGCATCATAGACAACCCAAGGAGGATGACACCTGAGGCTTCCTCTTTGTCCATAAAGAGCAGGTCTAATAAAGGAAGTGAAGGAAGAAAATTGAGTTCTAAAAAAACCCTTAGCATAAGTAGTGCGAGGCACGCTGATGAAGAAGGAAATAGTGAGGAGGAATCTCCTGAGGAGATCAGACTAGCCAAAAGGACAAAAGTTAGACATAGAGCTGAGGCTAAGTCTTACCCTATAGATGAGATGAAATTTAGTACCACAAAAAAGGGATTTGTATAGGCTTAGGGAGGTCTATGACATTCCTTGTGATGTTGATCTTAGGGTACCTAGTCCAAGGATATTTCTAGTCGCCCACCTAGAGTGTATGTAATACTTTGCTGAGAATGCTTCAGATTAGGCGTTAGGCTACCTCTTCAACCTTATTTTGTTCGAGTGGTGGGTAGAATGAACCTAGCCCCTAGCCAGCTTAACGTAAACAAGTGGAATTGTATTAAAAGATAAAATTGATTCTCAAAATCAGAATCTAAAAGCTACTAATTCCCTGTTTTTCAAAATCAGCTGTAGGAGGAGCTGATTTTGACAAAAGTGATTTTGATTATTTTTAACCAAACACTAAAAATAGCTTTTAGAATTTTAAAATCACTTTTAAGCCTCCTAAAAATAATCCCAAACGGGCCCTAAAACTATTAATTAGAGTTTATGTCAAATTTAACTATAGTTTTCAAACTGTAGCTTGGTATCTACCGAGTCCACCCTTTATAAAGTGTAAGAGAGAAATTTTTCAATACGGGTATCCTCATTTTTTTATGCGGACAAGTAATTAAATCATATAATTTTATAATTAATTAAATATTGACATACGACAAGCAATTAAATTATATGATTTTATAGTTAATTAAATATTGACATACTGATGCTATGAAACTGCATATACTCTATTAAACCACATATTTAATAATAAACTGAATACAAATAAGGGCGTCTAGATTAGAAAATGACTGCATATATTTGTTTGAAGGTGCATCAAATCGTGCTTCCCTCTTCTATATATATATTAAAACAATTAAAAACCAATTGTTTATAGTTTAAATTAAAACTGTTATAGCACTCGGTTATTAATTAGAGTTTATGCCAAAGTCAACAACCGATTTCAAATTGTGGCTTACCATTTGTAAATGGCCGAGTCCACACTTTATAAAGCGCTCAAGTCCTCACTTAAAAGTTATTCTAAATTAATTTATTAATACTCTCGATTATTTTTCTTAGTTTTGCAGTGAATAACTCATTGACGAGTCATGGATTCTACAAAACAACAGCAGCCACTCCTTGCCATGAAGCTTTCACTGGATTGGAGATCATTGCGAATTGGGGTAATAAAATTAATCATGAATATTACTTAAACTATTTTTTTCCTTTTATTTTCTTTTGATCTCCACAATCTTTACAGCAATCTCTTATTTCCCTCCAGTTCATCATTTATATAGTTAATATGACGGTAGGAGTCACCGGGGCGATCTTATACACCATATTTTCCGGGACCGATAACAGTTTTAGCACTGAGAAGAAGACTTTTATTGCAATTTGTTACGTGGCCTTCGAATGCGTCATGATGCTAATCCTGTTCTTACTTGCTGCGGCACAATGGCGCAAGTACTTGAGCCTCTGGCAAGAGGTAATTTTTAATTCATTTCATAGGCATTAGTACTGCTACTCGTATATCTGATTTGGGTCATGTTCAGATCCGCCCTAAACGCCGCAGTAAATGACGTTTACAACCTGGAAATTCGTAAACACGGAGGTCCGACCTGAGCATGATTTCATTTGATTCTATTACTTTTCACATGATTATTTATTTATGTTATTCATTCTTTTACTTTTTCATGTTTTTAATTTTAGGAGGAGGACTGGAAGAAACTTTTCATCCTTCCACATCAAGTGCATAGCAAGGCAGAGAATTGCAGGGTATCATTAATTAATTAATTAAGATTAACTTTATTTTTTTAAAAAAATTTTAATTAGCGTTTGAGATTGAGTCTAATATAGATTTTAATTTCTTGTATGATTGCAATAATGCATGCTTCTGCAGATTCATTATGTACCTGATTATATTGTGCGGCAATCTATAACAATCCTCTGTGTCAATTA